>OW052221.1:138337324-138939689 GCA_932526605.1 Nephrotoma flavescens | reverse complement strand
ATAATATTGGATACTACTGAAGTTAGCAGAAAATTGGGCAGAAAAAAATCTGCATTATCGACATTTCGGCCGAAATTCCATCAGAAAAACTACTTTATCGGCGCATTGAGAGGAGATTTCACAATCATATACAAACTGCATTATCGGCATTTCAGCCGAAATTTCGGCAGAAAAAACTACTTTATCGACATATTACGAGGGAATTAATGATAATATAAAAACTGCACTACCGACATTTCGGAAGAAAATTCATCATAAAACTGCATTACCGACAAAATAACACAGGGAACGAAAACAAGATGATGTTTTTAAATAAATAAATTAAAACTTTTAACAAATTCTAAAATCATATTCAAATCAGTTCTGCGACATAATATGAACATTGGATAAAGCAACCTAATTAATTAAAAGATACAAAGTCATATGATAACTTAAAAATTTTGTAAAATTATATTTACAACGTATCTAAGAAAATCCGCGAAGCACATATAAATTATTTGTCGTGTAAGCGAGGAAAACTTCTAGGCTCGGGCCTACAAATAGAATATCTGTGCCAAGTTTGAGGCCAAAGTTTATGTGGGATCATAGTTGGATATCCAAGAAACCTCAACCATGTCTGAAATCTCTTTTTCTCATCAAATTAGTCACATTCAAAAATTTGTGTAGCCCGCATTATTCATTTGTCGTGTAAGCGGGATATATTATTAGGCTCGGGCCTACAAATAGAATATCTATGCCAAGTTTGAGGCCAAAGTTTATGTGGGATCATAGTTAGATATCCAAGAAACCTCAACCATGTCTGAAATCTCTTTTGCTCATGAAATGATCCACATTCAAAAATTCCGGCAGCCCGCATTATTCATTTGTCGTGTAAGCGGGATATATTATTAGGCTCGGGCATACAAATAAAATATCTATGCCAAGTTTGAGGTCAAAGTTTATGTGGGATCATAGTTAGATATCCAAGAAACCTCAACCATATCTGAAATCTCTTTTTCTCATGAAATTAGTCACATTCAAAAATTCGTGTAGCCCGCATTATTCATTTGTCGTGTAAGCGGGATATTTTATTAGGCTCGGGCCTACAAATAGAATATTTATGCCAAGTTTGAGGTCAAAGTTTATGTGGGATCATAGTTAGATATCCAAGAAACCTCAACCATGTCTGAAATCTCTTTTTCTCATCAAATTAGTCACATTCAAAAATTTGTGTAGCCCGGATTATTCATTTGTCGTGTAAGCGGGATATATTATAAGGCTCGGGCTTACAAATAGAATATCTGTGCCAAGTTTGAGGTCAAAGTTTATGTGGGATCATAGTTAGATATCCGAGAAACCTCAACCATGTCTGAAATCTTTTTTTCTCATCAAATGATCCACATTCAAAAATTCGTGTAGCCCGCATTATTCATTTGTCGTGTAAGCGGGATATTTTATTAGACTCGGGCCTACAAATAGAATATCTATGCCAAGTTTGAGGTCAAAGTTTATGTGGGATCATAGTTAGATATCCGAGAAACCTCAACCATGTCTGAAATCTCTTTTGCTCATGAAATGATCCACATTCAAAAATTCCGGCAGCCCGCATTATTCATTTGTCGTGTAAGCGGGATATATTATTAGGCTCGGGCATACAAATAAAATATCTATGCCAAGTTTGAGGTCAAAGTTTATGTGGGATCATAGTTAGATATCCAAGAAACCTCAACCATATCTGAAATCTCTTTTTCTCATGAAATTAGTCACATTCAAAAATTCGTGTAGCCCGCATTATTCATTTGTCGTGTAAGCGGGATATATTATAAGGCTCGGGCTTACAAATAGAATATCTGTGCCAAGTTTGAGGTCAAAGTTTATGTGGGATCATAGTTAGATATCCGAGAAACCTCAACCATGTCTGAAATCTTTTTTTCTCATCAAATGATCCACATTCAAAAATTCGTGTAGCCCGCATTATTCATTTGTCGTGTAAGCGGGATATTTTATTAGACTCGGGCCTACAAATAGAATATCTATGCCAAGTTTGAGGTCAAAGTTTATGTGGGATCATAGTTAGATATCCGAGAAACCTCAACCATGTCTGAAATCTCTTTTGCTCATGAAATGATCCACATTCAAAAATTCCGGCAGCCCGCATTATTCATTTGTCGTGTAAGCGGGATATATTATTAGGCTCGGGCATACAAATAAAATATCTATGCCAAGTTTGAGGTCAAAGTTTATGTGGGATCATAGTTAGATATCCAAGAAACCTCAACCATATCTGAAATCTCTTTTTCTCATGAAATTAGTCACATTCAAAAATTCGTGTAGCCCGCATTATTCATTTGTCGTGTAAGCGGGATATTTTATTAGACTCGGGCCTACAAATAGAATATCTGTGCCAAGTTTGAGGCCAAAGTTTATGTGGGATCATAGTTAGATGTTCGAGGAACCTCAACCATGTCTGAAATCTCTTTTTCTCATGAAATGATCGACATTCAAAAATTCCGGCAGCCCGCATTATTCATTTGTCGTGTAAGCGGGATATATTATTATGCTCGGGCCTACAAATAGAATAACTGTGCCAAGTTTGAGGCCAAAGTTTATGTGGGATCATAGTTAGATATCCAAGAAACCTCAACCATATCTGAAATCTCTTTTTCTCATGAAATTAGTCACATTCAAAAATTCGTGTAGCCCGCATTATTCATTTGTCGTGTAAGCGGGATATTTTATTAGACTCTTGTCCTTGACAGCGGGATATTTTACTAGACTCGGGCCTACAAATAGAATATCTGTGCCAAGTTTGAGGCCAAAGTTTATGTGGGATCATAGTTAGATGTTCGAGAAACCTCAACCATGTCTGAAATCTCTTTTTCTCATGAAATGATCGACCTTCAAAAATTCCGGCACCCCGCATTATTCATTTGTCGTGTAAGCGGGATATATTATAAGGCTCGGGCCTACAAATAGAATATCTATGCCAAGTTTGAGGTCAAAGTTTATGTGGGATCATAGTTAGATATCCGAGAAACCTCAACCATGTCTGAAATCTCTTTTTCTCATCAAATGATCCACATTCAAAAATTCGTGTAGCCCGCATTATTCATTTGTCGTGTAAGCGGGATATTTTATTAGACTCGGGCCTACAAATAGAATATCTATGCCAAGTTTGAGGTCAAAGTTTATGTGGGATCATAGTTAGATATCCGAGAAACCTCAACCATGTCTGAAATCTCTTTTTCTCATCAAATGATCCACATTCAAAAATTCGTGTAGCCCGCATTATTCATTTGTCGTGTAAGCGGGATATATTATAAGGCTCGGGCCTACAAATTGAATATCTGTGCCAAGTTTGAGGTCAAAGTTTATGTGGGATCATAGTTAGATATCCAAGAAACCTCAACCATGTCTGAAATCTCTTTTGCTCATGAAATGATCCACATTCAAAAATTCCGGCAGCCCGCATTATTCATTTGTCGTGTAAGCGGGATATATTATTAGGCTCGGGCATACAAATAAAATATCTATGCCAAGTTTGAGGTCAAAGTTTATGTGGGATCATAGTTAGATATCCAAGAAACCTCAACCATATCTGAAATCTCTTTTTCTCATGAAATTAGTCACATTCAAAAATTCGTGTAGCCCGCATTATTCATTTGTCGTGTAAGCGGGATATTTTACTAGATTCGGGCCTACAAATAGAATAACTGTGCTAAGTTTGAGGCCAAAGTTTATGTGGGATCATAGTTAGATGTTCGAGAAACCTCAACCATGTCTGAAATCTCTTTTTCTCATGAAATGATCCACATTCAAAAATTCCGGCAGCCCGCATTATTCATTTGTCGTGTAAGCGGGATATATTATTAGGCTCGGGCCTACAAATAGATTATCTGTACCAAGTTTGAGGCCAAAGTTTATGTGGGATCATAGTTAGATATCCGAGAAACCTCAACCATGTCTGAAATCTCTTTTTCTCATCAAATGATCCACATTCAAAAATTTGTGTAGCCCGGATTATTCATTTGTCGTGTAAGCGGGATATTTTATTAGACTCGGGCTTACAAATAGAATATTTATGCCAAGTTTGAGGCCAAAGTTTATGTGGGATCATAGTTAGATATCCAAGAAACCTCAACCATGTCTGAAATCTCTTTTTCTCATCAAATGATCCACATTCAAAAATTCCGGCACCCCGCATTATTCATTTGTCGTGTAAGCGGTATATATTATTAGGCTCGGGCCTACAAATAGATTATCTGTACCAAGTTTGAGGCCAAAGTTTATGTGGGATCATAGTTAGATAACCAAGAAACCTAAACCATGTCTGAAATCTCTTTTTCTCATCAAATTAGTCACATTCAAAAATTCGTGTAGCCCGCATTATTCATTTGTCGTGTAAGCGGGATATTTTACTAGATTCGGGCCTACAAATAGAATATCTGTGCCAAGTTTGAGGCCAAAGTTTATGTGGGATCATAGTTAGATAACCAAGAAACCTCAACCATATCTGAAATCTCTTTTTCTCATGAAATGATCCACATTCAAAAATTCCGGCACCCCGCATTATTCATTTGTCGTGTAAGCGGGATATATTATTAGGCTCGGGCCTACAAATAGAATAACTGTGCCAAGTTTGAGGCCAAAGTTTATGTGGGATCATAGTTAGATGTTCGAGAAACCTCAACCATGTCTGAAATCTCTTTTTCTCATGAAATGATCCACATTCAAAAATTCCGGCAGCCCGCATTATTCATTTGTCGTGTAAGCGGGATATATTATTAGGCTCGGGCCTACAAATAGATTATCTGTACCAAGTTTGAGGCCAAAGTTTATGTGGGATCATAGTTAGATATCCGAGAAACCTCAACCATGTCTGAAATCTCTTTTTCTCATCAAATGATCCACATTCAAAAATTCGTGTAGCCCGCATTATTCATTTGTCGTGTAAGCGGAATATATTATTAGACTCGGGCTTACAAATAGAATATCTGTGCCATGTTTGAGGCCAAAGTTTATGTCCCTTCAGCGGTCCCTTCAGCCTGACAATTGTCACCGTGTCATGTAGTGTCCTTGACTATAATAGGAATTTCTTCTGCTTCGTTTCAACTTGATCGCCTGATTCATTTAGCGTTACCCAGGGAGCACCGCGAGGAGGTATGAATCTAGGACTTTGCCCCCCTTTGTACGCCCGCCTCTAAATTCATTTCATTTTTCATTTCAAACTATTTCTTTTTTTTGTTAATTTTTTATTTTTGATTTTTTTTTGGTTTTTTAATTTTTTTTAAATTTTTTTTTTATGTATTTTTATTTTTTTAATTTTTTTTTTTTATTTTTTGTTTTTTTTTTTATTTTTTGTATATTTTTTTTTAGATTTTAATGTAGTATTTAAATTTCAAAATTTATTTTTTGTTTGGTTCATCCAAATTCTTACCCTCTCTATTATTTTCGTTCATGTTTTGGTGAACAATCATTTTAGAAAAATGTTTCTTACCGTCATTCTTTTTCTTATGATTCCATTTTTCTATGGGATCTACTTCCTCTCTGTATTTTGGTTTTGATTTAACATTATTGAACCCTTTTTTGGGAAAATTATTTATAATTCCATATATTTGATCTTCGATCCTATTCATCGAAAACACTAAAAATCGTCCAGCTTTTATTGGTCGTTTACCAATTTCAACAGCCTTTTTGTCCATTTCAGATTTTGTGGTTCCAAAGTAGCTTTCTATTGAAGCGTTTGTAAAATTTTTTGTAGAGAAATCCTTTGTTTCTACTATTGGAGTCCACAATGGCAAAATAGACATAAAATGATTAAGAATTTCAATTGCAAATTCCGGATTGTAAAAGTGATTTTGTGGCTTAAGTATTGTTTCTCGTTGTTTTATCATTTCTAACTGCGGTTGAATTTTTGATTTGAGATCGATGTAGAATTTAGATCTCTCGAATAATGCTGTTCGATCGCTGCTGATTGAATTGTCTTCTAGTAATAATGTTTCCGGTTGATCCGTAAACATTTCGGATGCGCATTCTATCTCTTCCAAATATTCTTTTTTCAATAAAATTGCCAATTGAACAATATCGGTATCTATGTGATTGTTGGAATCCGTACAACAAATTTTCCATAGCATTATGAATTTTTTTTGGATTGTTTCGTAACACTCATCGTGTGCAATTGAATCTAGACAATTCAATAATTTGTAAAAAATGTGTTTGTCTCGTTCAAAATCTTTATAATGCTTTCTGATTATACGGCTAAAATTTTTTTTCAAATGCGCGTAACATAATCTTAATTTGACAATTTTTTCCATTTCATTTATTTTTTTATTTTCGACCCAGTCATGGCATAAATTTATATAATCTAGAAGTTCAATATTATTCCAAGACAAGGATATTGCATTTAACGATGCCTTACTATTATCCGAAACTACGTGTGAAAATATTGGCCATGCAAATCCACAATGCTTTCGAATTTCATTTTTTAAAAAATCCAAGAACATTTTAATACTTAATGAACTTTGTAGGGTCGTCAACATTTCACCAAATGGGACGTTTGAGCCAGTTTGGCCATCTATGTTTTTAACATTTATTACTCCAGCATAATACATTACTTGTTTTGTAAGTTCTCGTGGTGCACGAGCAATCGTTCCGGTTGCATCAAAATGAGCACATAAATTTAAATTTAATTGCTTTAACTTAACAAGTAATCGAATCTGGCTTTTTGCAATCGAATAAATCGTAAAAGGATTTGCCATTAAAAAGTGAAGGTAGTCGAGCCTTTTAACTTTAATGTCTAAATCAAGAAAGTCATCTAGGTGATCATCCATTGATAAAAGTGCCTCACGACGAGCTTGGTTAAGCACATCAATGCCTTTATAATGACCAAGATTGCCTTTTTCCTTAAGTTCTAAATTCACATCTCGCATTAATTTTGTTTGCACTTCAGCGCTGTATGTATTTTTTAGCGTTTCTTTTAAAATGTCTCGGTTTTTTCCACGAAGCTGACATGATAATTCCTCACGATGATCGATTTCTCCATCGCTATGTTTAATATAAAATAATTTGTGGACGTTTAGGTCGTATTTATAATGTTTGAATGTATAATATCTTGGGCAATCTTTTTGTTTGCATTTTTTACTGTAAATTGTAATACAGGATTCGGTTATAGTTATATGTTTTTGCAGCTGCAATTATACATGGATAATGTTCTACAAATTTGTCTCGAATAGCATCCATATACGACTCAACTAGTAAGCAATTGTTCTCTTCGTCAAACACTTGCTCTTTAAATTCTTTAAAGGAAAAAGTAATAATTTTACATTTGTCCGTATAACGTGCATAATTTGAACCTTTTCGTTCAGCGACTGAATCATTACAATTACCTTCAATATCACTATAATATTGCGGATCTGGAGCCGTCGGATTATTATGTTCTATGGCATCATGTTCTACATTTGCTTGTCTGGAGTCATCATCCATCGAATAATAATATTGTGAATCTTTTCCAATCACTTCTACTGATAATATTTCAATTTCATTAGAATTATCTATGTTTGAAATCTGACTTGTTGTAGGCTTATTGTCATTCGCATAAACTGTCCCATCTTCAAATTCAATAGCAAGTACTTTAATGCAGTTCTCATTAGATTTCTCAAATGAAGGGATTTCATTTTCACGAATTTCCGTCGTTACAAACTCGATTGGGATTTTATAGGGTTGATGATCGCTGATCAACAGTTCGTCATTAACGACGGGCTGCTCCGAGACTTTGGAAGCACACGAATAGTTGCTTTTTGGAGATGAAACATTAGGATTAATTTTATCATAAAGAGTGTCATCCGTTGATGGTTGTAACATAAGATCAGATTTTTTCTCAGTTTTTGATTCAAATCGTCGCTCTACAGCTGTGCGAAAACTATTATTATTTTTAAACATTATTATTATTACAAGGAAATCCAGATATATCCTGGGAAATTTTATAAAATAATGAACCTGGTTTTATTGATCCAAACTTAATGTCTTCAAAAGATTTCACGTGACTACAAATTGAATCAACCAATTTTAAAATTGATTCATTATTATATTCAAATTTTACAAACGGCATTTTAAAATTATTTATATGGAGTACAAATAATTTATTTAAAAAATATAGGCGTACGTGTTTATACAGAGTATATAATATACATATACGTACGTATGATAACTACCAGAAAATAATTTAACAAATTTATTAAAACAAATATCCTATTTTCTCATGAATATTAATAAGCTCGCAATCAAGCGAAGATCGAATTTTTTTAAAAACTGATTTTAAAATATGAACCAAATATATCACTTAATCAATATGATGTAGACACAACGAGCTCTAAAAACGCATTAAAACGAAACAGCGAAAAAAATTCCTTTTATACTATTTTTAAAAATAAATTTTTTAATTTTTTTTTTGCGTATCGTATAAAAGGAATTTTTTTCGCTGTTTCGTTTTAATGCGTTTTTAGAGCTCGTTGTGTCTACATCATATTGATTAAGTGATATATTTGGTTCATATTTTAAAATCAGTTTTTAAAAAAATTCGATCTTCGCTTGATTGCGAGCTTATTAATATTCATGAGAAAATAGGATATTTGTTTTAATAAATTTGTTAAATTATTTTCTGGTAGTTATCATACGTACGTATATGTATATTATATACTCTGTATAAACACGTACGCCTATATTTTTTAAATAAATTATTTGTACTCCATATAAATAATTTTAAAATGCCGTTTGTAAAATTTGAATATAATAATGAATCAATTTTAAAATTGGTTGATTCAATTTGTAGTCACGTGAAATCTTTTGAAGACATTAAGTTTGGATCAATAAAACCAGGTTCATTATTTTATAAAATTTCCCAGGATATATCTGGATTTCCTTGTAATAATAATAATGTTTAAAAATAATAATAGTTTTCGCACAGCTGTAGAGCGACGAGCACAGCTGTAGAGCGACGATTTGAATCAAAAACTGAGAAAAAATCTGATCTTATGTTACAACCATCAACGGATGACACTCTTTATGATAAAATTAATCCTAATGTTTCATCTCCAAAAAGCAACTATTCGTGTGCTTCCAAAGTCTCGGAGCAGCCCGTCGTTAATGACGAACTGTTGATCAGCGATCATCAACCCTATAAAATCCCAATCGAGTTTGTAAGAACGGAAATTCGTGAAAATGAAATCCCTTCATTTGAGAAATCTAATGAGAACTGCATTAAAGTACTTGCTATTGAATTTGAAGATGGGACAGTTTATGCGAATGACAATAAGCCTACAACAAGTCAGATTTCAAACATAGATAATTCTAATGAAATTGAAATATTATCAGTAGAAGTGATTGGAAAAGATTCACAATATTATTATTCGATGGATGATGACTCCAGACAAGCAAATGTAGAAAATGATGCCATAGAACATAATAATCCGACGGCTCCAGATCCGCAATATTATAGTGATATTGAAGGTAATTGTAGTGATTCAGTCGCTGAACGGAAAGGTTCAAATTATGCACGTTATACGGACAAATGTAAAATTATTACTTTTTACTTTAAAGAATTTAAAGAGCAAGTGTTTGACGAAGAGAACAATTGCTTACTAGTTGAGTCGTATATGGATGCTATTCGAGACAAATTTGTAGAACATTATCCATGTATAATTGCAGCTGCAAAAACATATATAACCGAATCCTGTATTACAATTTACAGTAAAAAATGCAAACAAAAAGATTGCCCAAGATATTATACATTCAAACATTATAAATACGACCTAAGCGTCCACAAATTATTTTATATTAAACATAGCGATGGAGAAATCGATCATCGTGAGGAATTATCATGTCAGCTTCGTGGAAAAAACCGAGACATTTTAAAAGAAACGCTAAAAAATACATACAGCGCTGAAGTGCAAACAAAATTAATGCGAGATGTGAATTTAGAACTTAAGGAAAAAGGCAATCTTGGTCATTATAAAGGCATTGATGTGCTTAACCAAGCTCGTCGTGAGGCACTTTTATCAATGGATGATCACCTAGATGACTTTCTTGATTTAGACATTAAAGTTAAAAGGCTCGACTACCTTCACTTTTTAATGGCAAATCCTTTTACGATTTATTCGATTGCAAAAAGCCAGATTCGATTACTTGTTAAGTTAAAGCAATTAAATTTAAATTTATGTGCTCATTTTGATGCAACCGGAACGATTGCTCGTGCACCACGAGAACCTACAAAACAAGTAATGTATTATGCTGGAGTAATAAATGTTAAAAACATAGATGGCCAAACTGGCTCAAACGTCCCATTTGGTGAAATGTTGACGACCCTACAAAGTTCATTAAGTATTAAAATGTTCTTGGATTTTTTAAAAAATGAAATTCGAAAGCATTGTGGATTTGCATGGCCAATATTTTCACACGTAGTTTCGGATAATAGTAAGGCATCGTTAAATGCAATATCCTTGTCTTGGAATAATATTGAACTTCTAGATTATATAAATTTATGCCATGACTGGGTCGAAAATAAAAAAATAAATGAAATGGAAAAAATTGTCAAATTAAGATTATGTTACGCGCATTTGAAAAAAAATTTTAGCCGTATAATCAGAAAGCATTATAAAGATTTTGAACGAGACAAACACATTTTTTACAAATTATTGAATTGTCTAGATTCAATTGCACACGATGAGTGTTACGAAACAATCCAAAAAAAATTCATAATGCTATGGAAAATTTGTTGTACGGATTCCAACAATCACATAGATACCGATATTGTTCAATTGGCAATTTTATTGAAAAAAGAATATTTGGAAGAGATAGAATGCGCATCCGAAATGTTTACGGATCAACCGGAAACATTATTACTAGAAGACAATTCAATCAGCAGCGATCGAACAGCATTATTCGAGAGATCTAAATTCTACATCGATCTCAAATCAAAAATTCAACCGCAGTTAGAAATGATAAAACAACGAGAAACAATACTTAAGCCACAAAATCACTTTTACAATCCGGAATTTGCAATTGAAATTCTTAATCATTTTATGTCTATTTTGCCATTGTGGACTCCAATAGTAGAAACAAAGGATTTCTCTACAAAAAATTTTACAAACGCTTCAATAGAAAGCTACTTTGGAACCACAAAATCTGAAATGGACAAAAAGGCTGTTGAAATTGGTAAACGACCAATAAAAGCTGGACGATTTTTAGTGTTTTCGATGAATAGGATCGAAGATCAAATATATGGAATTATAAATAATTTTCCCAAAAAAGGGTTCAATAATGTTAAATCAAAACCAAAATACAGAGAGGAAGTAGATCCCATAGAAAAATGGAATCATAAGAAAAAGAATGACGGTAAGAAACATTTTTCTAAAATGATTGTTCACCAAAACATGAACGAAAATAATAGAGAGGGTAAGAATTTGGATGAACCAAACAAAAAATAAATTTTGAAATTTAAATACTACATTAAAATCTAAAAAAAAAATATACAAAAAATAAAAAAAAAACAAAAAATAAAAAAAAAAATTAAAAAAATAAAAATACATAAAAAAAAAATTAAAAAAAAATTAAAAAACCAAAAAAAAATCAAAAATAAAAAATTAACAAAAAAAAGAAATAGTTTGAAATGAAAAATGAAATGAATTTAGAGGCGGGCGTACAAAGGGGGGCAAAGTCCTAGATTCATACCTCCTCGCGGTGCTCCCTGGGTAACGCTAAATGAATCAGGCGACCAAGTTGAAACGAAGCAGAAGAAATTCCTATTATAGTCAAGGACACTACATGACACGGTGACAATTGTCAGGCTGAAGGGACCGCTGAAGGGACATAAACTTTGGCCTCAAACATGGCACAGATATTCTATTTGTAAGCCCGAGCCTAATAATATATCCCGCTTACACGACAAATGAATAATGCGGGCTACACGAATTTTTGAATGTGGATCATTTGATGAGAAAAAGAGATTTCAGACATGGTTGAGGTTTCTCGGATATCTAACTATGATCCCACATAAACTTTGACCTCAAACTTGGCATAGATATTCTATTTGTAGGCCCGAGCCTTATAATATATCCCGCTTACACGACAAATGAATAATGCGGGGTGCCGGAATTTTTGAATGTCGATCATTTCATGAGAAAAAGAGATTTCAGACATGGTTGAGGTTTCTCGAACATCTAACTATGATCCCACATAAACTTTGGCCTCAAACTTGGCACAGATATTCTATTTGTAGGCCCGAGTCTAATAAAATATCCCGCTTACACGACAAATGAATAATGCGGGCTACACGAATTTTTGAATGTGACTAATTTCATGAGAAAAAGAGATTTCAGACATGGTTGAGGTTTCTCGAACGTTTAACTATGATTCCACATAAACTTTGGCCTCAAACTTGGTACAGATAATCTATTTGTAAACCCGAGCCTAATAATATATACCGCTTACACGACAAATGAATAATGCGGGGTGCCGGAATTTTGAATGTGGATCATTTGATGAGAAAAAGAGATTTCAGACATGGTTGAGGTTTCTTGGATATCTAACTATGATCCCACATAAACTTTGACCTCAAACTTGGCATAGATATTCTATTTGTAGGCCCAAGTCTAATAAAATATACCGCTTACACGACAAATGAATAATGCGGGCTGCCGGAATTTTTGAATGTGGATCATTTGATGAGAAAAAGAGATTTCAGACATGGTTGAGGTTTCTCGGATATCTAACTATGATCCCACATAAACTTTGGCCTCAAACTTGGCACAGATATTCAATTTGTAAGCCCGAGCCTAATAATATATCCCGCTTACACGACAAATGAATAATGCGGGCTACACGAATTTTTGAATGTGGATCATTTGATGAGAAAAAAAGATTTCAGACATGGTTGAGGTTTCTCGGATATCTAACTATGATCCCACATAAACTTTGACCTCAAACTTGGCACAGATATTCAATTTGTAGGCCCGAGCCTTATAATATATCCCGCTTACACGACAAATGAATAATGCGGGCTACACGATTTTTTGAATGTGACTAATTTCATGAGAAAAAGAGATTTCAGATATGGTTGAGGTTTCTTGGATATCTAACTATGATCCCACATAAACTTTGACCTCAAACTTGGCACAGATATTCTATTTGTATGCCCGAGCCTAATAATATATCCCGCTTACACGACAAATGAATAATGCGGGCTGCCGGAATTTTTGAATGTGGTTCATTTCATGAGAAAAAGAGATTTCAGACATGGTTGAGGTTTCTTGGATATCTAACTATGATCCCACATAAACTTTGACCTCAAACTTGGCATAGATATTCTATTTGTAGGCCCGAGTCTAATAAAATATCCCGCTTACACGACAAATGAATAATCCGGGCTACACAAATTTTTGAATGTGGATCATTTGATGAGAAAAAGAGATTTCAGACATGGTTGAGGTTTCTCGGATATCTAACTATGATCCCACATAAACTTTGACCTCAAACTTGGCATAGATATTCTATTTGTAGGCCCGAGCCTTATAATATATCCCGCTTACACGACAAATGAATAATGCGGGGTGCCGGAATTTTTGAATGTCGATCATTTCATGAGAAAAAGAGATTTCAGACATGGTTGAGGTTTCTTGGATATCTAACTATGATCCCACATAAACTTTGACCTCAAACTTGGCATAAATATTCTATTTGTAAGCCCGAGTCTAATAAAATATCCCGCTTACACGACAAATGAATAATGCGGGCTACACAAATTTTTGAATGTGGATCATTTGATGAGAAAAAGAGATTTCAGACATGGTTGAGGTTTCTCGGATATCTAACTATGATCCCACATAAACTTTGGCCTCAAACTTGGCACAGATATTCAATTTGTAGGCCCGAGCCTTATAATATATCCCGCTTACACGACAAATGAATAATGCGGGCTACACGAATTTTTGAATGTGGATCATTTGATGAGAAAAAGAGATTTCAGACATGGTTGAGGTTTCTCGGATATCTAACTATGATCCCACATAAACTTTGACCTCAAACTTGGCATAGATATTCTATTTGTAGGCCCGAGCCTTATAATATATCCCGCTTACACGACAAATGAATAATGCGGGGTGCCGGAATTTTTGAATGTGGATCATTTGATGAGAAAAAGAGATTTCAGACATGGTTGAGGTTTCTTGGATATCTAACTATGATCCCACATAAACTTTGACCTCAAACTTGGCATAAATATTCTATTTGTAAGCCCGAGTCTAATAAAATATCCCGCTTACACGACAAATGAATAATCCGGGCTACCCAAATTTTTGAATGTGGATCATTTGATGAGAAAAAGAGATTTCAGACATGGTTGAGGTTTCTCGGATATCTAACTATGATCCCACATAAACTTTGGCCTCAAACTTGGCACAGATATTCAATTTGTAGGCCCGAGCCTTATAATATATCCCGCTTACACGACAAATGAATAATGCGGGCTACACGAATTTTTGAATGTGGATCATTTGATGAGAAAAAGAGATTTCAGACATGGTTGAGGTTTCTCGGATATCTAACTATGATCCCACATAAACTTTGACCTCAAACTTGGCATAGATATTCTATTTGTAAGCCCGAGTCTAATAAAATATCCCGCTTACACGACAAATGAATAATGTGGGCTACACGAATTTTTGAATGTGGATCATTTGATGAGAAAAAGAGATTTCAGACATGGTTGAGGTTTCTTGGTTATCTAAGTATGATCCCACATAAACTTTGGCTTCAAACTTGGCACAGATATTCTATTTGTAGGCCCGAGTCTAGTAAAATATCCCGCTTACACGACAAATGAATAATGCGGGCTACACGAATTTTTGAATGTGACTAATTTGATGAGAAAAAGAGATTTCAGACATGGTTGAGGTTTCTCGGATATCTAACTATGATCCCACATAAACTTTGACCTCAAACTTGGCATAGATATTCTATTTGTAGGCCCGAGCCTTATAATATATCCCGCTTACACGACAAATGAATAATGCGGGGTGCCGGAATTTTTGAATGTGGATCATTTGATGAGAAAAAGAGATTTCAGACATGGTTGAGGTTTCTTGGATATCTAACTATGATCCCACATAAACTTTGGCCTCAAACTTGGCACAGATATTCTATTTGTAGGCCCGAGTCTAGTAAAATATCCCGCTTACACGACAAATGAATAATGCGGGCTACACGAATTTTTGAATGTGACTAATTTGATGAGAAAAAGAGATTTCAGACATGGTTTAGGTTTCTTGGTTATCTAACTATGATCCCACATAAACTTTGACCTCAAACTTGGCATAGATATTCTATTTGTAGGCCCGAGTCTAATAAAATATCCCGCTTACACGACAAATGAATAATCCGGGCTACACAAATTTTTGAATGTGGATCATTTGATGAGAAAAAGAGATTTCAGACATGGTTGAGGTTTCTCGGATATCTAACTATGATCCCACATAAACTTTGACCTCAAACTTGGCACAGATATTCTATTTGTAGGCCCGAGTCTAATAAAATATCCCGCTTACACGACAAATGAATAATGCGGGCTACACGAATTTTTGAATGTGGATCATTTGATGAGAAAAAGAGATTTCAGACATGGTTGAGGTTTCTTGGTTATCTAACTATGATCCCACATAAACTTTGGCCTCAAACTTGGCACAGATATTCTATTTGTAGGCCCGAGTCTAGTAAAATATCCCGCTTACACGACAAATGAATAATGCGGGCTACACGAATTTTTGAATGTGACTAATTTGATGAGAAAAAGAGATTTCAGACATGGTTTAGGTTTCTTGATTATCTAACTATGATCCCACATAAACTTTGACCTCAAACTTGGCATAGATATTCTATTTGTAGGCCCGAGCCTTATAATATATCCCGCTTACACGACAAATGAATAATGCGGGGTGCCGGAATTTTTGAATGTCGATCATTTCATGAGAAAAAGAGATTTCAGACATGGTTGAGGTTTCTCGAACATCTAACTATGATCCCACATAAACTTTGGCCTCAAACTTGGCACAGATATTCTATTTGTAGGCCCGAGTCTAATAAAATATCCCGCTTACACGACAAATGAATAATGCGGGCTACACGAATTTTTGAATGTGACTAATTTCATGAGAAAAAGAGATTTCAGATATGGTTGAGGTTTCTTGGATATCTAACTATGATCCCACATAAACTTTGACCTCAAACTTGGCATAGATATTTTATTTGTATGCCCGAGCCTAATAATATATCCCGCTTATACGACAAATGAATAATGCGGGGTGCCGGAATTTTTGAATGTGGATCATTTCATGAGCAAAAGAGATTTCAGACATGGTTGAGGTTTCTCGAACATCTAACTATGATCCCACATAAACTTTGGCCTCAAACTTGGCACAGATATTCTATTTGAAGGCCCGAGTCTAGTAAAATATCCCGCTTACACGACAAATGAATAATGCGGGCTACACGAATTTTTGAATGTGACTAATTTGATGAGAAAAAGAGATTTCAGACATGGTTTAGGTTTCTTGGTTATCTAACTATGATCCCACATAAACTTTGACCTCAAACTTGGCATAGATATTCTATTTGTAGGCCCGAGCATAATAATATATCCCGCTTACACGACAAATGAATAATGCGGGCTGCCGGAATTTTTGAATGTGGATCATTTCATGAGAAAAAGAGATTTCAGACATGGTTGAGGTTTCTCGAATATCTAACTATGATCCCACATAAACTTTGGCCTCAAACTTGGCACAGATATTCTATTTGTAGGCCCGAGTCTAATAAAATATCCCGCTTACACGACAAATGAATAATGCGGGCTACACGAATTTTTGAATGTGACTAATTTTATGAGAAAAAGAGATTTCAGATATGGTTGAGGTTTCTTGGATATCTAACTATGATCCCACATAAACTTTGACCTCAAACTTGGCACAAATATTCTATTTGTATGCCCGAGCCTAATAATATATCCCGCTTACACGACAAATGAATAATGCGGGCTGCCGGAATTTTTGAATGTGGATCATTTCATGAGAAAAAGAGATTTCAGACATGGTTGAGGTTTCTTGGATATCTAACTATGATCCCACATAAACTTTGACCTCAAACTTGGCATAGATATTCTATTTGTAGGCCCGAGTCTAATAAAATATCCCGCTTACACGACAAATGAATAATCCGGGCTACACAAATTTTTGAATGTGGATCATTTGATGAGAAAAAGAGATTTCAGACATGGTTGAGGTTTCTCGGATATCTAACTATGATCCCACATAAACTTTGACCTCAAACTTGGCACAGATATTCTATTTGTAGGCCCGAGTCTAATAAAATATCCCGCTTACACGACAAATGAATAATGCGGGCTACACGAATTTTTGAATGTGGATCATTTGATGAGAAAAAGAGATTTCAGACATGGTTGAGGTTTCTTGGTTATCTAACTATGATCCCACATAAACTTTGGCCTCAAACTTGGCACAGATATTTTATTTGTAGGCCCGAGTCTAGTAAAATATCCCGCTTACACGAGAAATGAATAATGCGGGCTACACGAATTTTTGAATGTGGATCATTTGATGAGAAAAAGAGATTTCAGACATGGTTGAGGTTTCTTGGTTATCTAACTATGATCCCACATAAACTTTGGCCTCAAACTTGGCACAGATATTCTATTTGTAGGCCCGAGTCTAGTAAAATATCCCGCTTACACGACAAATGAATAATGCGGGCTACACGAATTTTTGAATGTGACTAATTTGATGAGAAAAAGAGATTTCAGACATGGTTTAGGTTTCTTGGTTATCTAACTATGATCCCACATAAACTTTGACCTCAAACTTGACATAGATATTCTATTTGTAGGCCCGAGCCTTATAATATATCCCGCTTACACGACAAATGAATAATGCGGGGTGCCGGAATTTTTGAATGTCGATCATTTCATGAGAAAAAGAGATTTCAGACATGGTTGAGGTTTCTCGAACATCTAACTATGATCCCACATAAACTTTGGCCTCAAACTTGGCACAGATATTCTATTTGTAGGCCCGAGTCTAATAAAATATCCCGCTTACACGACAAATGAATAATGCGGGCTACACGAATTTTTGAATGTGACTAATTTCATGAGAAAAAGAGATTTCAGATATGGTTGAGGTTTCTTGGATATCTAACTATGATCCCACATAAACTTTGACCTCAAACTTGGCACAGATATTCTATTTGTATGCCCGAGCCTAATAATATATCCCGCTTACACGACAAATGAATAATGCGGGCTGCCGGAATTTTTGAATGTGGATCATTTCATGAGAAAAAGAGATTTCAGACATGGTTGAGGTTTCTTGGATATCTAACTATGATCCCACATAAACTTTGACCTCAAACTTGGCATAGATATTCTATTTGTAGGCCCGAGTCTAATAAAATATCCCGCTTACACGACAAATGAATAATGCGGGCTGCCGGAATTTTTGAATGTGGATCATTTCATGAGAAAAAGAGATTTCAGACATGGTTGAGGTTTCTTGGATATCTAACTATGATCCCACATAAACTTTGACCTCAAACTTGGCATAGATATTCTATTTGTAGGCCCGAGTCTAATAAAATATCCCGCTTACACGACAAATGAATAATCCGGGCTACACAAATTTTTGAATGTGGATCATTTGATGAGAAAAAGAGATTTCAGACATGGTTGAGGTTTCTTGGTTATCTAACTATGATCCCACATAAACTTTGGCCTCAAACTTGGCACAGATATTCTATTTGTAGGCCCGAGTCTAGTAAAATATCCCGCTTACACGACAAATGAATAATGCGGGCTACACGAATTTTTGAATGTGACTAATTTGATGAGAAAAAGAGATTTCAGACATGGTTTAGGTTTCTTGATTATCTAACTATGATCCCACATAAACTTTGACCTCAAACTTGGCATAGATATTCTATTTGTAGGCCCGAGCCTTATAATATATCCCGCTTACACGACAAATGAATAATGCGGGGTGCCGGAATTTTTGAATGTCGATCATTTCATGAGAAAAAGAGATTTCAGACATGGTTGAGGTTTCTCGAACATCTAACTATGATCCCACATAAACTTTGGCCTCAAACTTGGCACAGATATTCTATTTGTAGGCCCGAGTCTAGTAAAATATCCCGCTTACACGACAAATGAATAATGCGGGCTACACGAATTTTTGAATGTGACTAATTTGATGAGAAAAAGAGATTTCAGACATGGTTTAGGTTTCTTGATTATCTAACTATGATCCCACATAAACTTTGACCTCAAACTTGGCATAGATATTCTATTTGTAGGCCCGAGCCTTATAATATATCCCGCTTACACGACAAATGAATAATGCGGGGTGCCGGAATTTTTGAATGTCGATCATTTCATGAGAAAAAGAGATTTCAGACATGGTTGAGGTTTCTCGAACATCTAACTATGATCCCACATAAACTTTGGCCTCAAACTTGGCACAGATATTCTATTTGTAGGCCCGAGTCTAATAAAATATCCCGCTTACACGACAAATGAATAATGCGGGCTACACGAATTTTTGAATGTGACTAATTTCATGAGAAAAAGAGATTTCAGATATGGTTGAGGTTTCTTGGATATCTAACTATGATCCCACATAAACTTTGACCTCAAACTTGGCATAGATATTTTATTTGTATGCCCGAGCCTAATAATATATCCCGCTTATACGACAAATGAATAATGCGGGGTGCCGGAATTTTTGAATGTGGATCATTTCATGAGCAAAAGAGATTTCAGACATGGTTGAGGTTTCTCGAACATCTAACTATGATCCCACATAAACTTTGGCCTCAAACTTGGCACAGATATTCTATTTGAAGGCCCGAGTCTAGTAAAATATCCCGCTTACACGACAAATGAATAATGCGGGCTACACGAATTTTTGAATGTGACTAATTTGATGAGAAAAAGAGATTTCAGACATGGTTTAGGTTTCTTGGTTATCTAACTATGATCCCACATAAACTTTGACCTCAAACTTGGCATAGATATTCTATTTGTAGGCCCGAGCATAATAATATATCCCGCTTACACGACAAATGAATAATGCGGGCTGCCGGAATTTTTGAATGTGGATCATTTCATGAGAAAAAGAGATTTCAGACATGGTTGAGGTTTCTCGAATATCTAACTATGATCCCACATAAACTTTGGCCTCAAACTTGGCACAGATATTCTATTTGTAGGCCCGAGTCTAATAAAATATCCCGCTTACACGACAAATGAATAATGCGGGCTACACGAATTTTTGAATGTGACTAATTTTATGAGAAAAAGAGATTTCAGATATGGTTGAGGTTTCTTGGATATCTAACTATGATCCCACATAAACTTTGACCTCAAACTTGGCACAAATATTCTATTTGTATGCCCGAGCCTAATAATATATCCCGCTTACACGACAAATGAATAATGCGGGCTGCCGGAATTTTTGAATGTGGATCATTTCATGAGAAAAAGAGATTTCAGACATGGTTGAGGTTTCTTGGATATCTAACTATGATCCCACATAAACTTTGACCTCAAACTTGGCATAGATATTCTATTTGTAGGCCCGAGTCTAATAAAATATCCCGCTTACACGACAAATGAATAATCCGGGCTACACAAATTTTTGAATGTGGATCATTTGATGAGAAAAAGAGATTTCAGACATGGTTGAGGTTTCTCGGATATCTAACTATGATCCCACATAAACTTTGACCTCAAACTTGGCACAGATATTCTATTTGTAGGCCCGAGTCTAATAAAATATCCCGCTTACACGACAAATGAATAATGCGGGCTACACGAATTTTTGAATGTGGATCATTTGATGAGAAAAAGAGATTTCAGACATGGTTGAGGTTTCTTGGTTATCTAACTATGATCCCACATAAACTTTGGCCTCAAACTTGGCACAGATATTTTATTTGTAGGCCCGAGTCTAGTAAAATATCCCGCTTACACGAGAAATGAATAATGCGGGCTACACGAATTTTTGAATGTGGATCATTTGATGAGAAAAAGAGATTTCAGACATGGTTGAGGTTTCTTGGTTATCTAACTATGATCCCACATAAACTTTGGCCTCAAACTTGGCACAGATATTCTATTTGTAGGCCCGAGTCTAGTAAAATATCCCGCTTACACGACAAATGAATAATGCGGGCTACACGAATTTTTGAATGTGACTAATTTGATGAGAAAAAGAGATTTCAGACATGGTTTAGGTTTCTTGGTTATCTAACTATGATCCCACATAAACTTTGACCTCAAACTTGACATAGATATTCTATTTGTAGGCCCGAGCCTTATAATATATCCCGCTTACACGACAAATGAATAATGCGGGGTGCCGGAATTTTTGAATGTCGATCATTTCATGAGAAAAAGAGATTTCAGACATGGTTGAGGTTTCTCGAACATCTAACTATGATCCCACATAAACTTTGGCCTCAAACTTGGCACAGATATTCTATTTGTAGGCCCGAGTCTAATAAAATATCCCGCTTACACGACAAATGAATAATGCGGGCTACACGAATTTTTGAATGTGACTAATTTCATGAGAAAAAGAGATTTCAGATATGGTTGAGGTTTCTTGGATATCTAACTATGATCCCACATAAACTTTGACCTCAAACTTGGCACAGATATTCTATTTGTATGCCCGAGCCTAATAATATATCCCGCTTACACGACAAATGAATAATGCGGGCTGCCGGAATTTTTGAATGTGGATCATTTCATGAGAAAAAGAGATTTCAGACATGGTTGAGGTTTCTTGGATATCTAACTATGATCCCACATAAACTTTGACCTCAAACTTGGCATAGATATTCTATTTGTAGGCCCGAGTCTAATAAAATATCCCGCTTACACGACAAATGAATAATGCGGGCTGCCGGAATTTTTGAATGTGGATCATTTCATGAGAAAAAGAGATTTCAGACATGGTTGAGGTTTCTTGGATATCTAACTATGATCCCACATAAACTTTGACCTCAAACTTGGCATAGATATTCTATTTGTAGGCCCGAGTCTAATAAAATATCCCGCTTACACGACAAATGAATAATCCGGGCTACACAAATTTTTGAATGTGGATCATTTGATGAGAAAAAGAGATTTCAGACATGGTTGAGGTTTCTTGGTTATCTAACTATGATCCCACATAAACTTTGGCCTCAAACTTGGCACAGATATTCTATTTGTAGGCCCGAGTCTAGTAAAATATCCCGCTTACACGACAAATGAATAATGCGGGCTACACGAATTTTTGAATGTGACTAATTTGATGAGAAAAAGAGATTTCAGACATGGTTTAGGTTTCTTGATTATCTAACTATGATCCCACATAAACTTTGACCTCAAACTTGGCATAGATATTCTATTTGTAGGCCCGAGCCTTATAATATATCCCGCTTACACGACAAATGAATAATGCGGGGTGCCGGAATTTTTGAATGTCGATCATTTCATGAGAAAAAGAGATTTCAGACATGGTTGAGGTTTCTCGAACATCTAACTATGATCCCACATAAACTTTGGCCTCAAACTTGGCACAGATATTCTATTTGTAGGCCCGAGTCTAATAAAATATCCCGCTTACACGACAAATGAATAATGCGGGCTACACGAATTTTTGAATGTGACTAATTTGATGAGAAAAAGAGATTTCAGATATGGTTGAGGTTTCTTGGATATCTAACTATGATCCCACATAAACTTTGACCTCAAACTTGGCATAGATATTTTATTTGTATGCCCGAGCCTAATAATATATCCCGCTTATACGACAAATGAATAATGCGGGGTGCCGGAATTTTTGAATGCGGATCATTTCATGAGCAAAAGAGATTTCAGACATGGTTTAGGTTTCTCGAACATCTAACTATGATCCCACATAAACTTTGGCCTCAAACTTGGCACAGATATTCTATTTGTAGGCCCGAGTCTAGTAAAATATCCCGCTTACACGACAAATGAATAATGCGGGCTACACGAATTTTTGAATGTGACTAATTTGATGAGAAAAAGAGATTTCAGACATGGTTTAGGTTTCTTGGTTATCTAACTATGATCCCACATAAACTTTGACCTCAAACTTGGCATAGATATTCTATTTGTAGGCCCGAGCATAATAATATATCCCGCTTACACGACAAATGAATAATGCGGGCTGCCGGAATTTTTGAATGTGGATCATTTCATGAGAAAAAGAGATTTCAGACATGGTTGAGGTTTCTCGAATATCTAACTATGATCCCACATAAACTTTGGCCTCAAACTTGGCACAGATATTCTATTTGTAGGCCCGAGTCTAATAAAATATCCCGCTTACACGACAAATGAATAATGCGGGCTACACGAATTTTTGAATGTGACTAATTTTATGAGAAAAAGAGATTTCAGATATGGTTGAGGTTTCTTGGATATCTAACTATGATCCCACATAAACTTTGACCTCAAACTTGGCACAGATATTCTATTTGTATGCCCGAGCCTAATAATATATCCCGCTTACACGACAAATGAATAATGCGGGCTGCCGGAATTTTTGAATGTGGATCATTTCATGAGAAAAAGAGATTTCAGACATGGTTGAGGTTTCTTGGATATCTAACTATGATCCCACATAAACTTTGACCTCAAACTTGGCATAGATATTCTATTTGTAGGCCCGAGTCTAATAAAATATCCCGCTTACACGACAAATGAATAATCCGGGCTACACAAATTTTTGAATGTGGATCATTTGATGAGAAAAAGAGATTTCAGACATGGTTGAGGTTTCTCGGATATCTAACTATGATCCCACATAAACTTTGACCTCAAACTTGGCACAGATATTCTATTTGTAGGCCCGAGTCTAATAAAATATCCCGCTTACACGACAAATGAATAATGCGGGCTACACGAATTTTTGAATGTGGATCATTTGATGAGAAAAAGAGATTTCAGACATGGTTGAGGTTTCTTGGTTATCTAACTATGATCCCACATAAACTTTGGCCTCAAACTTGGCACAGATATTCTATTTGTAGGCCCGAGTCTAGTAAAATATCCCGCTTACACGAGAAATGAATAATGCGGGCTACACGAATTTTTGAATGTGGATCATTTGATGAGAAAAAGAGATTTCAGACATGGTTGAGGTTTCTTGGTTATCTAACTATGATCTCACATAAACTTTGGCCTCAAACTTGGCACAGATATTCTATTTGTAGGCCCGAGTCTAGTAAAATATCCCGCTTACACGACAAATGAATAATGCGGGCTACACGAATTTTTGAATGTGACTAATTTGATGAGAAAAAGAGATTTCAGACATGGTTTAGGTTTCTTGGTTATCTAACTATGATCCCACATAAACTTTGACCTCAAACTTGGCATAGATATTCTATTTGTAGGCCCGAGCCTTATAATATATCCCGCTTACACGACAAATGAATAATGCGGGGTGCCGGAATTTTTGAATGTCGATCATTTCATGAGAAAAAGAGATTTCAGACATGGTTGAGGTTTCTCGAACATCTAACTATGATCCCACATAAACTTTGGCCTCAAACTTGGCACAGATATTCTATTTGTAGGCCCGAGTCTAATAAAATATCCCGCTTATACGACAAATGAATAATGCGGGCTACACGAATTTTTGAATGTGACTAATTTCATGAGAAAAAGAGATTTCAGATATGGTTGAGGTTTCTTGGATATCTAACTATGATCCCACATAAACTTTGACCTCAAACTTGGCACAGATATTCTATTTGTATGCCCGAGCCTAATAATATATCCCGCTTACACGACAAATGAATAATGCGGGCTGCCGGAATTTTTGAATGTGGATCATTTCATGAGAAAAAGAGATTTCAGACATGGTTGAGGTTTCTTGGATATCTAACTATGATCCCACATAAACTTTGACCTCAAACTTGGCATAGATATTCTATTTGTAGGCCCGAGTCTAATAAAATATCCCGCTTACACGACAAATGAATAATCCGGGCTACACAAATTTTTGAATGTGGATCATTTGATGAGAAAAAGAGATTTCAGACATGGTTGAGGTTTCTCGGATATCTAACTATGATCCCACATAAACTTTGACCTCAAACTTGGCACAGATATTCTATTTGTAGGCCCGAGTCTAATAAAATATCCCGCTTACACGACAAATGAATAATGCGGGCTACACGAATTTTTGAATGTGGATCATTTGATGAGAAAAAGAGATTTCAGACATGGTTGAGGTTTCTTGGTTATCTAACTATGATCCCACATAAACTTTGGCCTCAAACTTGGCACAGATATTCTATTTGTAGGCCCGAGTCTAGTAAAATATCCCGCTTACACGAGAAATGAATAATGCGGGCTACACGAATTTTTGAATGTGGATCATTTGATGAGAAAAAGAGATTTCAGACATGGTTGAGGTTTCTTGGTTATCTAACTATGATCCCACATAAACTTTGGCCTCAAACTTGGCATAGATATTCTATTTGTAGGCCCGAGCCTTATAATATATCCCGCTTACACGACAAATGAATAATGCGGGGTGCCGGAATTTTTGAATGTCGATCATTTCATGAGAAAAAGAGATTTCAGACATGGTTGAGGTTTCTCGAACATCTAACTATGATCCCACATAAACTTTGGCCTCAAACTTGGCACAGATATTCTATTTGTAGGCCCGAGTCTAATAAAATATCCCGCTTACACGACAAATGAATAATGCGGGCTACACGAATTTTTGAATGTGACTAATTTCATGAGAAAAAGAGATTTCAGATATGGTTGAGGTTTCTTGGATATCTAACTATGATCCCACATAAACTTGGACCTCAAACTTGGCATAGATATTTTATTTGTATGCCCGAGCCTAATAATATATCCCGCTTACACGACAAATGAATAATGCGGGCTGCCGGAATTTTTGAATGTGGATCATTTCATGAGAAAAAGAGATTTCAGACATGGTTGAGGTTTCTCGGATATCTAACTATGATCCCACATAAACTTTGGCCTCAAACTTGGCACAGATATTCTATTTGTAAGCTCAAGCCTAATAATATATCCCGCTTACACGACAAATGAATAATGCGGGCTACACGAATTTTTGAATGTTGATCATTTCATGAGAAAAAGAGATTTCAGACATGGTTGAGGTTTCTCGGATATCTAACTATGATGCCACATAAACTTTGATCTGATATTTTACATGAATGGTTATTGCTTTCTTGTAGTACGCTTTCATTTTTAACTAGTAATACGCTTACATGACAAGAGCATTACGTTAATTTCGCGAATTTTCATATACAATATTTTCATAACGTATATTTGAAATTTAATAGACATAGTAACATAACATTAAGAATTTACTAGTACATTTTAATTTATATGTATTCACATTTAAATAAATTTATATAATTTTATCGATTTATATAATTTTATCGATACTTATTGATTTTTAAACATTTTGTTAAATAATTATTTTATTTTCCCCTTAAAATTGGTTGATAATGCAGATTTCGGCTAAACTTTCTGCTAACTTCAGTAAGGTACAAAGAAATTCCAATTTTTCTGAAAATTTAGATTTATCTTTATCTCTAACTACCACCACCACAGTGTTAAGTTCAATGCTGCTTGATGTTTGTAATAATTCGGTATTATCCGATGATGGTAATGCAGTTTTTTATATTATGTGGTCAATCAAGAAAAATTATGGTTCGTTTTCTTTTGGAGTGGATGATTAGCAAAATATTGAGAGAGAAGGGGATTAAGTTTTGAAATTTGGTAGAGATTGGTTGTATGTAAACCAAAAATAAAAAAGAATTAAATGGAAAAAAAAGTCAAGTGACACGAAAAAAAATAAATAATTAAATTAAAATAAGTTAAAGATTCATAGAAAAATAAATAAAAAGAAAAATTGAAATATAATAAAATTAGGATATTGCTAGTTTAAGTTAGCTTAGTTTACTAACGATTAATGGTGTGATTGAAACAATATTATACGCCATTGGACAATAAAAAGTGTGAGTAATTCTAAAATCTAAGTGCCTAAAGTTAGTGAAAAGAAAAACTCAGAAAACAGTATTTTTCATAAAACAACTAAACAATTGAAAATGAAAATACTATAAAACTAGTGTAAATTATAAAGAATAATCAAATTTATAGTGACAAGATAAGTTTCGAGTGTACCATATTGATGACTAGAAATGACTAGAATGTGTTACAGTGCAAAATAATATAGTATTTATAACCTTGTGCCATGTGCTGGAAAAATTTGCAAACTTTAAGTCTGCACAACGGGGTTCAAGGACGAACAATTAAATAAAGCCAAAAAAAAACACATATACTATTACTATAAATAATCTGTTATAAATAAATCATTACAGAATCCGTGTTCTAATAAAAATAGTTTAAATATAAATAATTAATAAATAAATAGTTATGACATAAATAAATAATTTAAAGTCATAAAGTTAATACATAAACAAATAATAATAATACATCAAGTGAATCGATCGGTGTGCAGCTATCGTTAACGCTGTCGCGGTCGAGTATTAAAATTCCGGTGTATCTATAAACATACGGAAGGACATACAACAGCACGGAATACACTGGTTATGCAAGACACCAATCAACATGCAACAATCAACATGGAGTAAGAATCAAACTTTAAACTAACACTTTATAATTATATTTTTTTTTTGGTATAGTTTCGTTAATTACTAATTTCTTTAATATAAATAATTTTCATTTAGCATAGTTCTTAATTTTAGTTTAAGCTAGTAGGGTTGTAGTGAATTTTATATTGGTTTTTCTTTTTATATTTTTATTTCATTTTTGCTTCGATAAATTTGATGAGAATAAAAATTATTCATCCATTATTTAGTTATCAACGTAACCATTTATATTTTTTTTTATATGGTTCATAAAAACATAATGAGAGGCTAAAGCCAATTTAAACGTGAGGATGATCTGGGGCTAAGGGTAGGTATTTCCGAGTGTTAGGATGATGATGATGATGATGGTGAATTGTCTGTTTTTTTTCTCTAATTTATGAATTTTATTTTGGGTTTTTATCTTAGTTTAAAATGTTAGAATCCAATACTGCGGTCTAGAACTGATTCCTGTAAATTTCGAAAAACCCCACCCCACACGATGAGCCCTAGCCGGGATAAAATGACCGCTCGAAATCCCTTCAGGAATATTCTGTCAACGGGCATTAGTTTTTTAACTGGTGTGCGTTACAGTGGCGCCCAAACTTACCGGTACTGAAGTATAAATTTTTTTTATTACAAGGTTGGTAGTAAACTCAAAACAGTATATTACCATTATTCATTTTAAATTTCAATATTTTGTTTTTCTAAGGTAGGTTGAATTAGAATCGTTGACACTTATTATCCGTAATTAACGTTTTGATTTTCTTATTTGTCTATTTCATCTTAGTCAACATGTTTTAGATTTTGTTACTGGTCAAATTTAGTTTCTCCATTTTGGATTTTGATTTTAATGACCGTTAATAATATGACTAATGAAACTAGTGGTAATCCGTATAGTTCATTGAGAACTGTGCTTTAAAGTAAACCGATATTCCAGTTAGTTGTTTGAGTTCGGATCAAGCTTTCTTTAAAGTGTGGTTGAAGTGGTACTTTAAATTTTGTTTTAGTTTTGAGTTTCTTATTAATTGTTGATACAATATTACACTATTTCTAGAATTCATTGTTTTTCTATTTAGTTTGAATTTAGTGTACATTTGTTTCCCGTATTACGATTAACAATCTTTTAGGCAGCCAATTGCATTCACGAGTGCTATATCCATTTAATTTTCGTTATTTTGTGTTTTGAGAACATTCGGGATAAATGTAATTGGCATGTTTACAAGATGTTAAGGTAGATAATAAATTGGAATCATGAGTGTTCCTAACAAGTTTTGATCATCAGCTGAATTCCAATTTATTACTAAAAGCTTGATTTCTGTTTTATATTTAGATATTTTCACGCATCATCAACCTAATTCACCTCAAATCAATAATGTTTAAAATGCTCTCTAGTTCTAGGTCATCCTCACTTTCATGAATACACATACATACAAGCATTCTATTATATACTAAGCGCTTAATATAATTAATAGTATTTTACTAATCGCATTATTTTATTTACTAAGAATTTATTACTGAATTATTAATTTTTTGAACTATAAAAGACAAATCTACATATCATAATTTTTCTTGAACACTACTAGCTTTGCTTATTGGGGATATAATCAAACCTACAATTGCTTATATTAGGGGTACTGAAGCTTAACTAATTGTGGTGTGGTTCTCGTAGAATTAAAATAACCAAC
The DNA here is from genome assembly GCA_932526605.1 of Nephrotoma flavescens. NCBI lineage: Eukaryota > Metazoa > Arthropoda > Insecta > Diptera > Tipulidae > Nephrotoma > Nephrotoma flavescens. Next base: position 138,910,236 of record OW052221.1, on the reverse strand, counting down.
ATGAATCCAGAACATTTAGCGCATGACGAATTTGAGCTGGAGTGTGCAGTACGAAATATTAGGGGAGACAACCCTCTTAGTAATCTAAACGAACTTTTAAAACGCCTAGAAGATGAAAAAGCGCATCCTGTGTTGGTACCAAATAGACCAGTACACTTAGCTCAGAAAAATCCTCGACGTGAAATGCAAAAGATTATTCTTAAATTTAGGCAAATTTATTCTGAGATTCAAAATGCGATTGAAGCAGAAAAGAACAAGGATAATGTCGCATTCGATACAAACATATTACGATCCCGACTCTTACATGTTAGTAACAGGTTGTATAGGATTGAATACTCAAAAGTGGTAGCATCGGCTGTAGTTGAAATGAAGGAAAAATTGAAACAGCTGACCGATTTTATTCAAGTGCTTGAACAAGAAGATGTCGACTTAAACGAATCTGCTACGAAGTTAGAGGTTATCGACTTAGGGCCTGAAGAAGACGTCGATATACCTGCACATAATAGAAAATCAGTTGGAGAATCATCTGATGCTTCAGACGATTCGTCTTCTGAAATGTTTAGGGAGACTGAAATTTCACAAAAACATAATGTACCGACATTCTCTGAAACAAAAAATCAGAATGGTAAGGGCACAAAATCAAACAATCCGCCTGATTCTGATAATTTCATCAACCCAATATCATTTCCTAATAAGAAGACTATTCCATCTGGTGCATCCAAGCCAACCGTTACAAAATCAGACAAACAATTCGAGCAATTCCCCAATTTCACTAATTATGATTTTGAAACACCTTTTTCGAATCAACCACCACCCCAACCAACAATGAAAAATGGGATACCGAATGATAATCCTCCCAACTTTGATCAAAAGCAATGGCAATCGTACCGACCATTCATTAGAGATCCAAGAAAATGGCCGATTTCATTCAATGGGACACCTCAAGGCACTCCTGTTAAAAAGTTTGTTCGGATGGTGGAGCACCAGTCAATGATAAATGGAATACATTTCCAACAAGTTACCAATGATATGAGTTATTTTCTTAAAGGAATAGCTGCGGATTGGTATTGGGATTTTATTCAGAGGAACGGAAATGTGGGATGGTCTTTTCTTAAGTCAGAGCTAATTAAGAGATTTTCGGATAGACGTACCGACTTGGAAATACGGCGTGGAATAGATTCTAGGAAACAGCGTCCTAATGAAAAATTTATGGATTTTTACAACAATATTTTGTCCATGTCATTACAAATGGAAGTCCGTATGCCCGACTCCGAACTCATCTTCATATTAACGCAAAATATGCGACCAGGTTTACAGGATAGACTCGCAGTCGTGCAATTTAACAACATCGACGAATTGGTTCGGAAATGTGTCGCGTACGAGGATGCCTGGACAAGAAATCGTATATTACCGGAAACTTATTGCGAGGCACGAAGACATATAAACGAAATTAATTTGTTGCAGGATCCTCCCTCAAACGCTGAAACCTATCATTCGAGCGGGTATATTCCTAATTCACCAAACTACCAAAAACCTGCCTCAAACTATTTTCCAACGGCGCAACATTTTAATAAACCTAGTAATAATTATTTAGATAATTGTAAGGATTATTCTATGCCATATTCGTGTGCTACTAATAGTCATAGTTATAACGCAGGATATCCAGTAGTCAATGCGATTACCTCAAATAGGCCACCGCCTAAACCTTTGCTTGCTTCGAGTAGTACTGAAAACATCAAATATTGCTGGAACTGCAAGAAAAATGGTCATTATTTCAAAAATTGTAATTATCAAATGATGCATACCTTTTGTTTCGGTTGTGGCACACCCGAAGTAATTAAACCCAATTGTCCTACTTGTCAAACGATTTGGGGAAACTTGAAGAAGGGGGCGAACGTTTCGACAGCGATTCCCCCCAACACACAGACATCACAAATAAATCAAAATCCAAACGGGTATCGTTCAATCTTGAAACATGCCTAGATAACAAATTTACGATATCAAAATATTCGCCAACCCAAACGCAGTACCCTAAACAAAACAATCACATTTTAAAAAACAGTCAAACTCCTCGGTTTCTCAGATACTTTCGTCTAAGAAAATCTTTTAAAACACAAATTCTTGAATCACTTATCGCTGAAGATTCGGACGGGCGGCCGTATGCTGATATTCAAATATTGGGTAATAAAATGCGTGGACTCCTAGATAGTGGAGCCAACGTGTCTATACTTGGTAAAAACTGTGAAAACATTCTTAAAGATCCCACGGTACATTTCCGACACCTTCCAGCTACAATTAAAACCGCAAACGGGAACTGTGAGCGAATAATAGGACATATAAAAGTTCCGGTTACGTTTGCTGGTCAAACTAATTATGTAACTTTACACCTCGCTCCTAACCTAAATCAAGAACTGTATCTTGGAATTGATTTTTGGCGTTTGTTCGATTTAAAAATAACTTGTAAGTCTGCTCTTATTAATATATCACCTTCTAACCGGATTTGCTCCTTTCCACGTATTGTAAGTGAAGCCATTACTTGTGATGCTGAGCCGCCATTACATCAACTCACATCGGATCAGCAGAAAAGGTTGGATATAGTGAAGCATCAATTTCCGTCGTCTGCTCTGCTTGGTTTGGGACGCACACATCTAGTAAAACACATCATTGATGTCGGCGATGCCAGACCCATAAAGCAGCGATATTACGCCGTGTCTCCAGCTGTTGAAGCTGAAATGGGATATGAGATCGAACGAATGCTTTCATTGGGCGTTATAGAGGAGAGTAGCAGCTCGTGGAATTCTCCGATCGCAATAGTCCGCAAGGCCAATGGTAAAGTCCGATTGTGCCTTGACGCAAGAAAGGTAAACTCGGTGACAGTGAAGGATGCTTACCCGTTGCCTCTCATCGACGGTTTGTTAGGGCGTCTTAACAAGACAAGGTTCATTTCTAGCCTTGACTTGAAAGATGCCTTTTGGCAGATACCATTAGATGAGGGGTCGCGGGATAAAACTGCCTTTACTGTCCCAGGCCGACCATTATATCAGTTTACCGTCATGCCTTTCGGGCTCTGCAATGCGCCGCAGACTATGTGCAGATTGATGCATCGGGTGATACCTCACGAGCTGCACACACAGGTTTTTGTCTATCTCGACGATCTCCTTATAACAGCGGAGACATTCGATGAGCACATGGAGATATTGAATAGAGTCGCCAAACTGTTGAAAGAAGCCGGATTGACAATTAACGTGGAGAAAAGTAAATTTCTTCTCAAAGAAATTCGCTACCTCGGATACATTGTCGGCGATGGTGTACTGAAGCTGGACCCGTCTAAAATCTCTGCCATTACTTCATACCCCATTCCAAAAACTGTTCGACAACTTAGGAGATTTTTGGGCATGTCAGGATGGTATAGACGGTTTATCCATCGATACGCAGACTTGGCTACTCCTCTTACTAACTTACTAAAAAAGAATCATAAATTCGAGTGGAATGACATGGCTCAGGAGTCTTTTGAGAAGTTGAAGCTCGCCCTTTCCTCTGCTCCTGTTCTTTGTAATCCTGATTGGGATCAGAGATTTTTTATTCAGTGTGATGCATCTGCGACAGGCGTGGGAGCCGTTTTGTTTCAAAGGTCTCCCAGCGGCGATGAACGCCCTATTGCCTTCATTTCGCAAAAACTTAATACAGCGCAGCGTAACTATAGCGTTACCGAACTCGAATGCTACGCCGCTGTATTAAGTGTTGAGAAGTTTAGGCAATACGTAGAAGGCTACCCGTTTACTATCATTACGGATCACGCAAGTCTGAAGTGGTTGATGGGACAACGGGAACTTTCTGGGCGTCTCGCTCGCTGGAGCCTGAAGTTACAAGGTTTCAATTTCACGATTGAGTACCGCAAGGGTAAGGAAAACTTGGTGCCAGACGCGCTTTCCCGTCAGGCAGAAGCATTCACACTGGACGAATGTAATGACAACCTTCCGGTAAAGCCAGATTCAGATGCCGCACATTTTCAAGATCCAGAATACCTGGCTCAAATTTCTTTAATACAATCAAATCCACAGATTAAGTCTAATATTCGAATTAGAGATGGTAAGATATTTATCCTGCCTAATCCTGATGCCGATTTATCCACCGATATTCCATCTTGGAAGATTTATGTTCCAAAACCGCTCATTCCTATTCTGTTAGAAAGAGCACATTCACCTCCTAGTGCTTCACACTTCGGGATCCGGAAAACCCTCGAAATTTTGCGTAGGCATTATCATTGGGCGGAAATGGTTGCCGATGTACATAAGTTTGTGGGTAGCTGTGAAATTTGTAAAGCTAGTAAGGCATCAAATGTAATAACTCGTCCACCTCTGGGTCAATATTCGGAAGTATCCAGACCTTTTCAGCGCCTTTATGTGGATTTCATGGGACCGTATCCGAGATCTAAATCTGGGAATAAATACCTTTTCGTCCTTTTAGACCATTTTAGCCGATTTGTATTGCTCGAACCTATGCGGGATGCCAATAGTGCCAATGTCATTAAATTTTTAAGTAACCGAGTATTTAATCTTTATTCTGTTCCTGAACATATCCTGAGCGATAATGGTAAACAGTTTACCTCACGGTTGTTTCATGAGTTTTTACAAAAACACAACGTAAAACATATTTTAACACCAAAATATTCGCCACAGGCAAATGCCTCCGAACGGGTTAACAGGAGCATATTAGCAGCCATTCGATCTTACATTCAGGAAGACCACACTAATTGGGACCTTCATATTCATTCAATTGCTTGTGCATTGCGAAATGTAGTTCACGAAAGCACAGACCGATCACCACACTTTTTAGTCTATGGCCAACATTATCTTCCCGATGGATGTTCTTATGATGTATTAAGGAAATTAAATAGTCTAGAAGACCATGAAGTACAACTTTCTAATATTGACAAACTATCACTTTCTCAGAAGACCGTTCTTTCTAACCTACGTAAAGCCCATGCTAAACATTCAAACCGATACAACCTTCGCAGTCGAATTCGTCAATTTTATCCAGGCCAACCGGTGTTTATTCGCAATTTCTGCCAGAGTGATGCAACACAGAAGTTCTCGGCCAAGCTCGCACCGAAATTCAAAAAGGCATTTATTAAAGAACCCGTGGGCCACCTAGCGTTTAAGGTTGTCGACGAAAATGGTAGTATGTTGGGTACGTATCACATAAAGGATCTTAAAACGTGAACCTCCGTTCAACCGTTGAGATAAGTAGTGTTCAGGGATAATTTTATTATTTTTATTCAGCTAATGCCCGGCTTTGAGACATCTCTCAAGGGATGTGGGACGTCCCCACGATTTGTGCCGATAGGCACAAAGAAATTCCAATTTTTCTGAAAATTTAGATTTATCTTTATCTCTAACTACCACCACCACAGTGTTAAGTTCAATGCTGCTTGATGTTTGTAATAATTCGGTATTATCCCATGATGGTAATGCAGTTTTTTATATTATGTGGTCAATCAAGAAAAATTATGGTTCGTTTTCTTTTGGAGTGGATGATTAGCAAAATATTGAGAGAGAAGGGGATTAAGTTTTGAAATTTGGTAGAGATTGGTTGTATGTAAACCAAAAATAAAAAAGAATTAAATGGAAAAAAAAGTCAAGTGACACGAAAAAAAATAAATAATTAAATTAAAATAAGTTAAAGATTCATAGAAAAATAAATAAAAAGAAAAATTGAAATATAATAAAATTAGGATATTGCTAGTTTAAGTTAGCTTAGTTTACTAACGATTAATGGTGTGATTGAAACAATATTATACGCCATTGGACAATAAAAAGTGTGAGTAATTCTAAAATCTAAGTGCCTAAAGTTAGTGAAAAGAAAAACTCAGAAAACAGTATTTTTCATAAAACAACTAAACAATTGAAAATGAAAATACTATAAAACTAGTGTAAATTATAAAGAATAATCAAATTTATAGTGACAAGATAAGTTTCGAGTGTACCATATTGATGACTAGAAATGACTAGAATGTGTTACAGTGCAAAATAATATAGTATTTATAACCTTGTGCCATGTGCTGGAAAAATTTGCAAACTTTAAGTCTGCACAACGGGGTTCAAGGACGAACAATTAAATAAAGCCAAAAAAAAACACATATACTATTACTATAAATAATCTGTTATAAATAAATCATTACAGAATCCGTGTTCTAATAAAAATAGTTTAAATATAAATAATTAATAAATAAATAGTTATGACATAAATAAATAATTTAAAGTCATAAAGTTAATACATAAACAAATAATAATAATACATCAAGTGAATCGATCGGTGTGCAGCTATCGTTAACGCTGTCGCGGTCGAGTATTAAAATTCCGGTGTATCTATAAACATACGGAAGGACATACAACAGCACGGAATACACTGGTTATGCAAGACCCCAATCAACATGCAACAATCAACATGGAGTAAGAATCAAACTTTAAACTAACACTTTATAATTATATTTTTTTTTTGGTATAGTTTCGTTAATTACTAATTTCTTTAATATAAATAATTTTCATTTAGCATAGTTCTTAATTTTAGTTTAACCTAGTAGGGGGTTTAGGTAGTTGTAGTGAATTTTATATTGGTTTTTCTTTTTATATTTTTATTTCATTTTTGCTTCGATAAATTTGATGAGAATAAAAATTATTCATCCATTATTTAGTTATCAACGTAACCATTTATATTTTTTTTTTATATGGTTCATAAAAACATAATGAGAGGCTAAAGCCAATTTAAACGTGAGGATGATCTGGGGCTAAGGGTAGGTATTTCCGAGTGTTAGGATGATGATGATGATGGTGAATTGTCTGTTTTTTTTCTCTAATTTATGAATTTTATTTTGGGTTTTTATCTTAGTTTAAAATGTTAGAATCCAATACTGCGGTCTAGAACTGATTCCTGTAAATTTCGAAAAACCCCACCCCACACGATGAGCCCTAGCCGGGATAAAATGACCGCTCGAAATCCCTTCAGGAATATTCTTCTATATATATATATATATATATTTATATATATATATATATATATATATATATATATATATATATATATATATATATATATATATATATATATATGTATATTTATATATATATATATATATATATATATATATATATATATATATATATATATATATATATATATATATATATATATATATATATATATATATATATATATATATATATATATATATATATATATATATATATATATATATATATATATATATATATATATATATATATATATATATATATATATATATATATATATATATATATATATGTATATTTATATATATATATATATATATATATATATATATATATATATATATATATATATATATATATATATATATATATATATATATATATATATATATATATATATATATATATATATATATATATATATATATATATATATATATATATATATATATATATATATATATATATATATATATATATATATATATATATATATATATATATATATATACACATATATATTGTATATATATATATATATATATATATATATATATATATATATATCGATACGTCCAACGTATATGTTGATAACTCGAAAATCACAAGTTTTCAGGAGAGCATTTTGAATGTTCAAATAGTTGTAGAAAAATATCTAGATAAGTATTTGATTAAAAATAAATGACATATTGTAGCATTATAAATTATCTTTTGTATACCTTTTCTGATTTTCTCGATAATAATCCTAGTTACTTGATTTTCATAAAATTACACTTTTAATCTGGAGAAAATTCTGGATTTCAAGGTTGCAAATAGAGTTACAAAGTTTTTGTTAGTTTTTTCTTTATTTTAAAAGTTTTATGTTCACTTACACATTTTTTGCACGGATTAGTTTTAGTTAATAAGTTTCGAAAATTTATATACAAACATACCACATGAAAATTAAAAACATTTATGGGTAGTAATTAATCAATTAATATAGCAAAATTAAATTTGTTTTTTTATATGTTGATAACTGTTCTTACAACCACAATAATATTTACGAAAATTGTTTAAAACATTGCAAACAGTTTTACAAATCAAACGGAATAAAAAAACTCCGTGCAAATAGTTTATAAATCAAAATAGAAATAGTTTTTTTAAAATTTACTCCATACAATAACTTTGCAAAATGAGTTTCCTAGGTTTTGCATGTTCCTAAATCAAAAATGACGAAAAGTTGTAACTCTTTAAGAGGTTGCCATTTGGTTAGGAGGAACAATACAGAAATAAAAAATTGACGGTACATGCAGTTTGTTATGCTGAATCCAAAAAACGAATCATGCAATAAGTTTGTAACTCGATATTTCAACATATTCGTTGGACGTATCGATATATATATATATATATATATATATATATATATATATATATATATATATATATATATATATATATATATATATATATATATATATATATATATATATATATATATATATATATATATATATATATATATATATATATATATATATATATATATATATATATATATATATATATATATATATATATAACCAGAACAGACATTGCGTAGACCAAGACATTTCTTTCCTAGCTTATATTTTTTATAGGAAACATAACTTTTAAATATGAATATTAATAATTACAGTAATGATTTTATGTTATCTTACTGTTTTTTGTTGAACTATGCCGTCAAAGCCCATTGTGAGTCCATAATTGTTGATTTGAAATAAAAGTATTCATAGTTTTTCCATAGAGTCCAAGTTTTTCCATAGCGTTATGTCTATTCTGCGTATATATTATATTCTGTGGTAGAGTGGCAAAAACGTGGTTTGCCACTTGCACACATTTTGATTTGGTTAGTGCACAAAATAACACCAAATCAAATAGATCAAGTGATTTTGCTGAAATACCTGATCGACAACTCGATCCAGACTTATTTGAAGTAGTTACCAAAATTATGATCAATGGACCATGCTCAATCATCAATCCAACGTCTCCGTGCATAGCAGATGGAAGCGCTACTCAGGAGTGAGGCAGGGACGCTAACTAGGATTCAGGACAAGTGTTTACCAATCGCCAACAGAACGCTCATTCAATTAAGAATGGTTTCATCGAATTAATTACTAGACGATGTATACGATCGAGATTTGCACAGAGAGCAGCAATTTAATAGCAATGAAATACAATTAATTCAAACAGATCTGCTAAAACTGACGATACAACAACACAATGCATATTACCGCATTATGCGATTTCAAAACAAACGGACGGTTTGTTTTTCCTCGATGCACCCGCTGGAACATGCAAAAGATTTGTGTTATCATTGATTTTGGCGATCATTCGCTCACAAAATAGCATTGCATTGGCTGTCGCATCTTCTAGCATTGCAGCAACTCTTTTGAATGGAGGTAGGACAGCACACTATGCATTCAAACTGCCATTGGACATGCAACATAAAAAAGAATTCAGAAATGGGAAAAGTTTTGCAAACATGTAAATTAATATTATGGGATGAATGCACAATGGTCCACAAAAATTGTTTGGAAGCAATCATTCGGACGGTCCAAGATTTAAGAGGTAATACAGAGCCATTCGGAGGTGCACCTATCTTGCTGGTTGGTGATTTTCATCAGACTCTACTAGTTATACCATGTTAAACATCACCGGATGAACTAAATGCATGTCTCAAATCATCTGTTCTTTGGTGAAATGTTCAGAAAATTACATTGACCACCAACATTTGTGCGTCCAACTGCAACAAGACGAATCCGCTCCTTGATTCGCCAAGCAACTTTTAGATTTTGGAAACGTTAAAATGCCAGTCGGTGACCCCTGAAATTGCATTAGCATTCAACCAGATTTTTGTTAACAGCGTATTTCCAAACATTAATTGTAATTATTTCAATCACCAATGGCTAAGCGAACGTGCATTATTTGCTGCCAAAAACAATGATGTTTGTTTGTTTGTTTGTTTGTATCTCAGTTTTTTTGCGGTCAGATATTTCTATCCATATGACCAACAATGATGTTAATGCTATTAATACAGCCATTCAAAATTAAATATCTGGGAATTCCACAACGTACTCGTATAAGTCAGTGGACTGCGTCATGAATCAAGAAGAAGTTATCGGTTATCTGGTAGAATTCCTTAATTCACTTGATTTGCAGGATTACCACCATACGAATTTATATTGAAAATTGGTTTACCCATCATTAATATCGATCCGCCACGACTGTGCAATGGCACCATGCTTGCAGTTAAAAAATAAATGAATAACATTATCGAAGCAACAATATTGAATGGCAAATTCAAAGGTTAACATGTCTTATTACCGCCAACACCAATGGTAGAATTACACAATATTAAAATATAATACCAAAATTACAAAACAAAAATAAGTATGGCATTTCTTCTCCAGAATCATTCCTTGTGATGAATTCGATTTGAATAGTGACGAACCAGAATTAGTTATCTCTTTCATACTTTCCAGAAAGACGACATTGTTCAACAAACACAGTCAAAAATTCTCAGAATGATTACAGGAGCACCCTGGTTCGTAAAAATCAAAAATATACATAAGGACCTTAGCATTCTAACTGTCAAAGACGAATTAGAAAAGATGTGGATCAGCTATGCAGGGAACTGGAATCTCATCCGAATTTATTGGCGCGAAACCTAAAAGATATACCTACGTGTTCACACTTTTTACGCTATTTGCCGTAGGCACTTGGCGAAACACACTTATACTTAATAAACACATTTTTATTAATCACTTGTTTTTGTTTCGCAGAATATTTTTCAAAAAGTTTAAAAAATCACTCGATCGATTTCGACTTGTTAGGTCATCATCAGGAGTATCTACTCTCGAGTAGATAGAGTAGATACTCCTGATGATGACCTAACAAGTCGAAATCGATCGAGTGATTTTTTAAACTTTTTGAAAAATATTCTGCGAATCAAAAACAAGTGATTAATAAAAATGTGTTTATTAAGTCTACGTCTTCACGGTTAAAGAAGAGAACGATGGCTGTTGTAATAACATAAATTATAAAATTTTAAATCTACTTATTGATAAGAGTAAATTCTGCTCCCGCAGATTTACATATACTTACCTTAGTTATTAAGATTTGAAAACTTATTGTTATTTTCATGTTTGAAAGATTCAATAAAGAAAGCAAATTTATGAAAACATCGAGAGCCAGTATATCTCGGTTCACAGTTGTTTGGGGATATAACAATATGTCATTTGCTTGATAATGCTATTAATAAAAAGCATACACAAGGCCATTACTATACGAAGGGAATGCAGTGGGTCAAATATAGTCGTTTTCATAAATCGCTCAATTGAAACCAATGAATAGCAAATGACTTGTAAATGCCCCTTATACCCCCATCATATGGTAATGGCCATGCGGAAGCGGTTTATTGCTGTACTTATCAAGCATATAACGTATATCGTAATATCTGCAAATCTCTATGAACAGAGATACACAGAGACACAAGACAACACACAAGACCGTTTTCACAGATCGCCCAGTCGAAACCGCATTGGATAACGATTGGCTTTTATATGATCCTTATGCCAATCGTAAGACTATCGCCTTGCAGATGCATTTTACTACTAACCTTTGGCTAGCCAAGGTTTCTTGATTATGGAATTAAATTGGAAATTTATTACAGCAATTATTGAATTTTAATTTTGAACTAAGAGTTTAAAAAATAAAAGATCAAATTTTTGATATCCGGAGCAAAACTTTCTATATACTTTTTCAGGAATGATTCTAATTTTTTGTTATTTTATATTATTTTTCGGGCTGAAAGGCTTTTGTTTTAATTAAGGGGACGCAATAAATTCTATTAAAAGGTATTTGTTGGATGGTTTTCGGGGCAGTTTCATATACTCGTAATAATCCATAAAACAAAAGTGGTAGATTCAATAAATTATTTCTATCAGCAATCCTCAGGCACATTCGATTGAACTGATTTAACTGAATAATCTGAGTTAGCTGAATATATCACATCAGTTTACCTCAGTTAACTCAGATTATTCAGTTAAATCAGTTCAATCGAATGTGCCTTAAATCGTAATGATATTTCGCTGTCTAGTTACCTAGTAATGCAGTAGACATAAACCATCATTTATTTAGCGTAGACAACTCTAAAATCGGCGCCGGAAAATTCGGGAAATTACTAAAATTCGAAATGATTCTTATACGAAGAGACAGAATCATACAATAGGATGCAGGGACTGGAGGGGGCGAATTGATCTGAGATAAGAAATTTTTGTGACAAACAACCGTTACTTAGGTTAATACAAATTTTGGTGACCACATGGGAACAGCATGACTGTAATTGTAAAATGGAAGGAAACGAGATCTACTCGTATACATTTTTACATTTTAGCTTAAGAGTGCGAACTGAAAGGACTAGACTAATACGATTAGAGTAGCATTAATGTGGTTTGGGTGATTTTTTATAATCCGGAAGCTCAGGTATATCGAGTACAATTTGCTTGACGAAAAAAAAACAGTTTCTTATCTTCTTTATCATTTCAGTCAAATAAAGTTTATTTTGTGTCTTTAACTTGTGTGCTTTTTTCATTTTCATTTAAATTAATTAAATTATGACTAGTTTCTTTTAAATTAATAAACTAATAGATACTTTGATTAAATAAAATTTAATTGTTACATTTCTTTTGTAATACTCTAAATATAAATTTCTTGTTTATCATTAATTAAAAGCTCTCTACAATCAAAGTATCTACATATGTATGTACGTAAGGTATGTAATATTATGTAATTATTTTATAATACATATACGAAAAAAAATTATAACATTAAGTTTAGTTCCATTTTTCATATTCTTAATCACTAATTAAAAATTACAAAATAAAATGACATGTAATTAAATTAAATTAAAAAAAGGAGGAATTGTCCGTGTAATTTACATTTTAATTAAGAATTCAACTAAATTTTTGCGCTAACGACATAATAATTTAAATTAACCATCGTCTTTGATTGTATCGCGGCGAGCTTGAAAATTTCGCCATGATCCATTTGTACAAGTGCCAGCTCCCCGCCACCATTCATTAACATCATCATAATATTTTGACAGCTGCAGTGCGTCCTCGTCGTGTAGCATGGCACAGAGACGACACCAAAAATATGTATTAATTAATTCTCCCGTACCCTTCCATTTAAAATATGAATTATACAGCTCGTCATTCTTATCTAAAATATTTAAATAATCTGCCAACTCTTTGGGCGAACTAAATTCATCTACATGAATATAGGATTTATATGGTGCACTCCGCTCGTAATCCTCGGGACGTGCACCCATCACAATCGGTAGTATATGACGATTTAGTGCGTTTATAAAAAATTTCTCCGTTATGTAATCTTTACAATTTGAGTTTTCAAATGCTAAATAAAATTTATAGTCGTGATCTAGTATTTCGAAACATCGATCCGATGTACTACGGGAACATTTATAATTACCGCAACTGCCGTAGATATCCACCTGTAAAGAAAAACATTTAAAATGCTCATTGTAATTTACTCATTATATAGCATTAATAAAAGGAAACGTACTTCAATATATTTCTGCAAATCATGTGCATATTGCAATCGGCCATTTCGTGCCCCACAATTCGACACGAACCATGCAACTTTCTTGGTTTTATTTAAGGCATAATTCTTGTCTTGCTCCATTTGTTTCACTCGTGGATCATAGTATTCCCATTTCTCGTACGGTGCAACGACATCGCTGTCCATACGATATGTTGCCGTCCAATTAAACACATCCGCATATTTCATGTGTTGTGTATGGAATGGGCATTCTAATAGATATAACATATAGATTTGTTTAGGCCGGCGCCATACTCCGGGTGGTATATAATGATCTTTGAACAGGATTAAATCAGCCGACGTTGCATTTTCTCGATTAGCTGTTATCGTGCACGTAGACACAGGGCATTTTTGCGAGGTAAATAGATCCCGACCCGCTTTTACATTCCATGGTCCAAGACCATTATATAGCAGAATCGTTTTATATTGACGATCGGCTACTAGCTGCTCATAGTTAGGTGGTATGTACATTAATTGATTTGTTATTCTATCCGTTTGGGGATCTTCCCATGGGAATAATCGTGCCAACTGCTTTTTTGTTTTACGGTTAATTCGTGTTTCTTTGGGTAGCCGTACACCATTTGAAAAGTACCATGGTTTTCCATTGTAATTTACATCTATTTGGTTCAGAGACTTTCTATCATCCGGTTCTATGTCATTTTGTGTAGTCTGTATGCCCTAGAAATAAAAACAATATTATGAATTTAAAATTAATGTCGGTTAAGTACATCCATAAAATTTGTAATGCTAAAATTAAAATCTAAGAATTTCACTATTTAATGTTTCAAATATCAAGCTTAATGTGGCCAAACAAGAAGTAATTTAAAGTTTAAGAGAATCAAAGTAAACAACTACAGAATATTTTACATGGTTTAACCCTTGACAATAAAAAATCTAACATTAGCATGCTTAGCAAGTAACTAAGTTTAAACTTAACTTAAAAACTAATGCATGAAGTTAGCATAAGTCATCAATACCTGGGCTAGTTCACAATTTAAAGGTCATTCAATAGATAATGTCCCCTTTCCATTCTCAGTTGCACTATATGGCTTTCCCTGGGAGGAGGGAATACTGATGGAACTAGTTTGGTCAAAATATTATAAAACAAAGTTATAATGAGGATTATTTTTCCTTACAAATAATTCTGGGAATAAAAAATTTCTATTTAATTTTGTTTCGAAACTATCTTGACCAAATTTATTTAAACAGTTGCCAGAAAAATTCACTTAAGAATTGTTTTCCCCAATTCTCAGGGAAAGCCAGACTAGTGCCTTAACAGAACTCTCCAATTTTGACGTTTTCGAATGGCTTTCATTGTACCGGCGAAACCGCGATTAATTTGCAGAATTTATTGCTTAACTAATTACTCGACATATTGTACTAAGGCGTATGTCAACTTAGGTCGATTCGCTTATCAACATAGATGTGGATGGAGCTTCTCAGCTTATTACTTTCACAATTATGTTAGAGAAAATTATATGATAAACATACCTTCTGTCAGCAGACCAATCCGCATAGAAGCAAAGATGTATAATGGAAAATGTCCGTGCAACTACAAAAAAAGCTTAGAAAGTAGCATTCACACTTAAATCTCGCATGAATGTATATACCCTCGCTAAGCCGCTTAGTAAATTAATTTTCCCGTAAATTGACACCAATCCCTTCTTTCAATTTGAAAAACTGTGGATTTCCGTCCAATACCGAAATAAATAGATAATAAATTCATCTCTTTCAAACTGCATACCAGAGGTTAGGAAACCTAAAAATGCTGGGGTTTTAAGATCCAAGGTGAGGTTGTCTACTAGAATTTAACGGATTTAGAGAAGAAAACAAGCCTGTGATATCTAAAGTGAAACACATGCGCCCAAAGATGAATGGCCAAGAGAACACTTTGTCCATTAGTATGGAAACCCGGATACCTGGCGCTCTCCGGTTTCAAGTAGCCTTCCTTCCTCGTCGAACGTGCTGCTTTGATAGTATTAACAATAAAAGACGGGTGTCCTAGATTTTGTTGAACCAGAAGCACCTAGTATTCTTCCAAAACATTTATTGATAAAAACTTGTAGCTTATTGTTGACCTTACTTGTATGCTTCGATGTTTTGCAAACCATACAACAACACTGATTTCACCCACGAATGGTTCATTCTTTGCTTCGTGTCACGGGATAGGACAGATGTGTTCTAGACTTTGTGTAACAAGTTGAAAGTTGCGCTTGCTTTGTTGATTCGTTTATTTATTTCTTCATCTGTTCCACCCGTTTTCGCTAGAGTGCAACCAAGATATACAAAATCTATATTAGTCTGTTAGCTATACTGTCTGGTAGCTACTGTACTTTCTGTTGCAGGTCGGAGTGTTTATGTGTTAGCGGACACACGCCATCTGTGTATATGATGCTGTTTTTACCAACTCCATAATTCTTTCATTTAATTCGTCTTGGAACATGGTTCGGGGCAGTTCCATGTTAGTTTAGAATAGAAGGCGGGCGGCTGAAACTAGCAATGCTACAGGCAACTGCTTGGTTGTTCGAAAATATTCTGAAGTAGTGGAACATTCCGCTACGTTTGGTTTGATGATCAGTGCCACGAGGTGGTCGAAACTAAACAAAACCTTTGTGATACATTTTTGGCCTTTAACAGTAGAAATGTTCTAGCAGAATCCGTGCTAAGAAAGTTCCGACTAAATATCTCCGACAAAAGAATCACAAAGTTGAACAACCAGACTCAAGAGGCTGTTTTGGTAACGCCTGGAATCTCATTAAAGACTCCCATACAAGAAGTACAGCCATCAAAGATGCCAATGGGAATAAATGTGAGTGATATTCTCTCGGAATGGCAAAACTTTAAAAGCAATTGCTTCACCAGGTGAGCAGCCTTTGCATAAAATGTGTATACGATCTCATCGCACGTTGCTGCGTCGCTGCATAAAATAGCCTAATATGAAAGGAAAGTCATTTGTTCCAGATTTTAGCACTCTCTGCCCTAGACCTAGGAAGGTTAATTTGCATGCACCGCAACTTGCTGAGTCTGGCCTTGCCTGTGCTGTGCCATCCTGGTATTTGTCTTGATGGCTAATCGAGAGGGCACGTAGTGGGTTTATTCGTACTCGATACTCTTTGATGTGTATTGACAAGTAATTGTCTCGGAGATTCATTGTGCAGGCTCGCTGTCACTTCTACGGTGTCCGATTTGTTCTGAGTTTTAACGGCCTTACCAGAATTTTCGAATCCTGCTATCAATACGAAGTATACCGACTCAATTTACTTTGTAGTTGAAGGCTTTAGAGTTCACCTCTAATTTAATGTCTGTTTTCCTCATTTTTCCACTATAATATTTTTTTGTTCCCATTCCGCAGCTCTTCGTTCTGGACTATCTAGCAGGGGACGGATTATTTTCGCAGTCGTCCTCAGTCGTCTCGTTTTTGCAGTGTGGAAGATAAAAGAAAATTTTTGGTGCGGAATTTTGTCCTCTACGATCATTTTAAGGAACGAATCTTTTAACCAACACATATAAGAAAGTGAAAAATGGAATAAAACGAAACCACCCTAACTCAGCAGCTCTGAGAGCTGGCTAGGTTTCAAAGGGCCAATCACTCATTGATACGAAATCAAAAATGATTACAGAAACGAATACTATAGAAAAAAATAAAACAAGCCGACAAACACAAATATCGACCCCCGACTATATGGCACACGGACACGAATCGGAAATTGAAACATGAGAACTTTAACAGAGGCACCAACGCCAACACGATTAGAGAAAGAAATGAATCGATACAAACCCGAAATGCTCGGTCTCAGTGTGTGAGATGAAAAACAGACATTGGTGAAGTAAATACAAGCGAAGGAAATTACCCGATATTTTCTGGACAACACGGTGAAGAATGTTTGAGCATATATTAACAACAGCAAAAGCAAAAAAGGCACTAATGGAATGAAAACCATAATTCCGTGCTATGCGCTAACGGAAGACACCGATGAAACGATGAAACAACTAAAGATGCGTTCTTTGAACAGCTACAACCCGCTATAGCAAGGATCTGTACTGATAACACCGACCTGATAACCATCTTGGGTAAACAATAATTAAAATCTGAGAATAATAATAATGGAGAACGACTCATCGACTTTCACGTTACAAAGCAAGAGGTGATAGATTTCAACACAAACAAGAGCGACAGACAACCACAGTGACCATCGAAACTATCAACACCCATCTACGAATGGAGCGGGAAATTGGTAGTATCAAATAGGTAAAATGAATAATAACGAAGCCCTTGGAATGGACAATAGACCAGCTGAAATATTCAAAGATAACATATTCACATCCGCTATCCACACAGCTCTAACATCAGTAATGACAGAAGGATAGAAGAATAAAATTCAAGTAGGATACCGCTAAAATGGAAAGGAGGCTTGACTATAACGATTCCCAGGAAAGGTGATCTGAGAGAACGTAAAACTTGGCGGGGTATATACCTCCTCAACATAAGAATACAGTTAATAGCAATGATCATCCTGATAGAATTTCGCCGATAATCAATTCGAAATTAAGACAGAAATAAGCGGGCTTCAGAACAAGGCGAAGTTGCACCGCTCATTTCAAAACAACATGCTTCATAATTTTCGACCTAACGAATGGAATTCACCATTATACTTACTCTTTATGGACTTCGAACGTCAATTCGACACATTACAAAGGCACGCAATATGGAAGACACTTTGTAAAATGGGCGTCCCAAAGAAATTAATCAAACTTATACAAGATATGTACAGGGATGCAGACAAACAAGTGCGGTTCAGGATGGGTACTCTCACGACTGTTCGTAGTAGTATTAGATATATTGCCATGATAACGTTAGAAAACGTGTAACTCAACTTTACCCAGTCGGGTATATGGACAAATTCAATGAACTAGGGTAGCAGGTTGGGAAACATCGCTTGTGATGAGACAAACCAGAAAACTTATTAGTTTCAACTCAAATATCTAGACAGACGACTCAAGTTGGAGTCGTTAATGTCGTTTTAGTTTACAACTTCGCTATAAATAGTACAAGTTTTCACTAGCGACTAACGCTCACGTCTACAAAAATCAAAAAGTTTAATATTCTTGCAACAAACTGCCAACACTCAAAAAAATCGTAAAATTGATTGTTTTTAACTGGCACGACTTCTACAGTTTTTGTACATACAAAAAATTAGTTACAGTGTAAACATATTTTTTTCAATTAAAAAGTAGTCGATTGATAAAATTGTTTCAATTTGCGTTTAATGCTGTAAAAAGACGTGCAGAGAAACGCTTGCAGATACGCAGGCGGAAATTTAAGTTGAAAAACATGCGCGGATTTTATGACATGATTTTTTTATTTTTATTTTTTGGTAATCTATTGAATTTTATGAATTTTTATGATGTAAACACACATTTTTATAATTAATGTGTTTTTAGTTCGAAAGAAATTCATTTTCTTTCACAAATTTTATTATTGATTCTTCCGTCTTTTCACTTTTTAATTTGTTGACAATGAAATGACAGCGAACAAGGCATCCCAATAGAAAACTTATGACTTATGACATACAGAACAGTACGAAAAAATTTTTAGAAAAAAAAAATTTACCTCGTGAAAAACTTATGAAAAAAGTTATCATACTTTTAACTTTTCACTTATGACAAATACAATGAATCTAACAGCCATTTTAAAATTGATTGTTGTTGTATTTTTCCGCTTGTCAATAGTTGCTTTCCAATCGACCACCGCAAGTACTTACAAGCACTTATGGTTTTTGTCTTTGCTAGATTAAGAACTCACAACTGCTCTACCATTTTATTGTGAGTAGTTGAAGGCAGTTACGATAAATTTGTCCGCTAGGTGATTGTGTGTAGTATTTTTCTGTCAAAAATATAATTGAATGTCGTATGTGAAGCGCTAATAAATTTTCGATATATGTTAGATTTTTTTTATTAAAAAGTTATCACAACCTACACGTTTGTAGGTTATGTCTTGCTTTTTGTAATTTTTTGTGCTTTCCAATGGACACTTTAGCCAATACACATTTTTCGCACTTACAAGTACTTGCGGTGGTCGATTGAAAAGCAACTAATAATTGATTTCGACAAGAAAACAAAAAATGATTTTAAAAAATGAAGTTGGCTTTGATTTAAGTTTTTCCTATTAATTGACGGTGTTTACATTAGGCATTTTATTCCTCGAACTTTTCCCCTTTTCATACTAAACCAGTTTTGTGTGATTTTATTTTTGGGATTTTTTTACACTAAAATATTTTTGGTTTCTTTGGATTCCTCGCACTAACACCAACAAAAATGAATAAACCAATTCTCAAGGTTACATTATTTTTTGTTGAGTTAGAAGAACAGATACGAAATGATAATATTTTTTACACACACATACATATGAAAAAAAATCTGGTTTTTTAATGTTAAGTCTAAACTTTGTTGCCGAAGAATCCGGGATAAAATGCCTAATGTAAACACTGCGATTGAGTATGCTCTTCGTATAAGACAAAAGTCGTAAGTTGTAAATCATAAGTCATAAGTTTTCTATTGGGGATGCGGTGTAATACTCAAAATTATACCGTCAAGTATGCATAAATAATTTTTTTTTTATTGAAGACTATGCGATCTGTTTTGGGGCACAAGGCTCACCCAGCTGTTCCGCGGTTATGCTTTTTACGTCCTTACTTTACGCCTCCCGGCCAACTCGAGGACGTACGGCTATAGGACCGATTTAAGACCATCTGCACATTGCAAGCTCCAAGCCAGCCTATACTGGCATGGAAGATGGGTCGGCCCATGGGTTTTGCACACCGACAGGGGGTCATAGATGTGTTACGTTTCACCACAGATCGTAATCTGTTGATGAAATTTCACTTTGCATCCTGTTTTTAACCACTGTGCCATTTGGTCGGTATAAATTAATATGGTTTTAATTTTTTGTGTGTTGTCAACACTTTTTTTTTTAGAATGAGAGACACCTTGCGGTAGCTCTTTGTCATATTTCCAGACAGCAAGTTAAATAACGTACAAACTTTTTCTGGATACTATTTATATGTTACGAATGTGTTCATTGTAAAAAAGGAGACCAGTTTTTAGCAGCATTCTCAAGTTGGGATTTAACGTAGGCGAAGTACAATATCCCAACGTTTAAAAAAGCCAAACATAGAGTCACTACTATCTATGCACTGCTCGATGTGATTAGGTCTTTAAATTCAGATACATTTTGTAGCGTAGAGAGATGTTCCCCACGGTTTTAATGATTTTAAGGTCATATGCAAACATTAGGACCTTTGAATAAAGAAATAATGGAAGCCTTAAGGCACGCCGAAGATGGCTGAAATTAATTCAATCCTCTCTTGTTCCTCATTTCGATGTATTGATAGCTCAAGTATGATTTGAACCTGTATATGGATTTTGTCTCGAAATGTGTGAAACGAAATGAGTGTAACCGAAAAGATATAGTAAGAGCATTAGTGTTTATGTTAGTTTCGTGCGTATGATTGTTTTACTGCATATGCAAGCCACGTGTCATTCTTTTTTTGTTTATTCATATTAACTCTTTGAGTGGCAATATTATTTCGGCTAGTGTATTGAGGAGCACGATCGCGCTTTTAGGCACCCAAAGGGTTAACCATTGTAAACGCCATATTTTTGTGTTGTTTATGTATTTTCAATTTTTTTTATAGTTAACACTTTATTTTTAAAATTTATGAAATTTAAAATACATTTATTTATAAAACTTTATTAAAACATATTAAATTAATTTATGATAAAAAAAATTAAATATAAAATATATTAGCATGTCAAATAATGACTCTCCACAGCTCAAGAGCAGCGACGTAATGTGCTGAGAAAAGGAAATAAGCACTATAACAGTCAAACCGATTCGCCCGAATCGCGTTATTTTGATAATGATCATCATACAAATGACACAAATACGAACAAAAGAAAAATACAAATACAAAGACATAATTGTGTATTATCAATGCCTCGTAAACTACAGGCCGCTTACACTACATGATGACGACACGCTATGTCGACGTTTTTGTTGTTTTCTCTAGTTGTTTTGTTAGAGTAAATATCTTAACATTATTATTGCGCAGTCTCGGTTTAGACATAAATTGAGTAGTAAGAGGCCTGTAGTTTAGGAGGCATTGGTATTATAATTATACACTGTGTACGTATTCGATTTTTTTTGCTTCACTCATTTGAAATGAGTAACTCACGAGACAAATCGATATACAGACAGATTACAAACGGACTGCATACACCAAATTTATACGAAAATTTTAAGGTGTTATAATCATATCGCAATCACAATATGATACCTTGATTTATTGGTTAATTTGGCCGAAGTTGACTAACATTATGGCAATTCAAGTGACCATAGTCCTCTGAATGTGAAAGCATGTTAATCTGGAACGCCAAGCCGTTTCATTCCTTTGCAACATTTGAAATAACAAATATTGCCAAATTTCACCGCTGTATCCCCGTATTAGAATTTTCCCAAAATTAAGCGGAAGTTAACTAATGTTATATGGCCTATTAAATGGCGTTCATGATACAGCATATTAATTTGAAGCGAAGGCCATTCAATGCATTTTTAATATATCGAATTAATTTTAAATTTTACCAAATTACACTCCAGTATCCCTATCAGAATTTCATCACAATTGAATCAATGTTTTTTATACGTTTAGTTTTAATTGTATAGGGCCGGCTTTTAGACTTTCTAGCTCATTGTAACTGTCACAGCAAAACGCAAAATTTGTGCATTTTATAGTTCAAATTGGAAACCGTTTAACTAATTCCACTTATTGAATGTTTGATAAAAATATTTCCGCTTGGCTTCCTGAGTTCCAGGTTCTTTAGTTCTGCAGAACATTTACCATGTATTAAGTTATAGAAAATGTATTACGGTATTGTAGGCTGTCTATATAGATGTTTCGTAAGTCTGACAGCGACTTGTCATAAACTTGCCTGGCCTATTATTCAACATAGCATCAGAAATTGAAAAAACTCTGTTTCCTGTTTTTCATACACATTAGTAAAAAGGTAAGAAATAGAAACGTATACGTCTTTCGCAAAAAATATTCATTTGCATGTTGACCCCATCTCCCATGTCCAGTACTATAGTCCAGTAATTCATGGGCCGATCCATCTTCCATGTCCAGTACTATAAGCTAGCAAGGAGCTATGCATCTATGCGCAGATTATAACTTAAATCAGTCCGGCGTACGTCTTCGATTTAATAGTAATTGCGTAAAGTAGGACAGGAAAATGAACCGCGAAAGAGCAGGGGGTGCTTCGGCCCCAGAACAGATGGCAAACAAAAACAAAAAAAATTACTCCTAATTCACTTTAATTGACCTTTAATTCTACTTCATCACTACTTACTACCGACGATTTCGGTTAACTTTAATAAGGTACAGTTAACCACGTTATAATTAAAAGGTTCAAACTTGCTCCACTACTACAATAATTCCTATGCCATCACATTTAACGACTTAAGAATTATTGTTGAGCAACCTAACACTATTTTATTTTGATTTGGTTAACTGATATGATAGTGATTAGTGAACGAATTAAGCACTAGGTGGTGCATTCTCTTTTTATACCATATCAAAAGTGTACTCTCTGAATAAAAATATGACATTTGATTTTAAATGTTGACCAGCACTCCAAAATTCAAGAATATTAGTCGTAAACATGACATATAGCTAGATTCCTTTCGAACACAACAGGATTTTTATGATTTTTCTAACCTTCGTCTAAGTTAAGAAACTATAAAATAATTTAAAAAAATCTTATAAGTACTTACACCTTGTAATGCATTTCTAATATTTGCAAGACTCTCTTTTACCGATATAAATACTGGGTTATTTGTACCATCGTCATCACTATCTAATTTATTAAAAATACTATTTGGTTGTACTTGTTTCGGTGAACTCCAAAACACGTTTTCCCTAGAATAAGAAAAACAAAATTGATATAAGGAAAATGTTAGTACTTGGTTTAACTAGAAATATAATAATTATAATTACAATTAAATAATAAAAGTATACGGTCAAATAATGGGTGCTATAATTAAATTTTTAGGCTCTGATTTATTAGGCGATTATTTATAGTGACGTTTCGTGTTCTTATTGGCAAAAGTAGTGCTAGTATTCGTGGATGCGTAACGTATTAGTTACTAATTTTGTGTTGTATACGGAATGATTAAGTTTAATTGAAGTTTTCCGGTAATTCTTGTTACGCACAAAACAAAAATATTTTAATTGTTTAATATGTTTTGTGGAATGTGCACTAACACATATACGAGTACATATGCATAGTTTTTGGTAATGTAGTAAATAGATATAAACAATTTATAAAATATTTTGTTTGCATGAATGACATGGTCAGTTGATAAATAATTTTTATTTTGTGTCCCAATGAACTTGATACCGGTAAACACCATAGTTTAATGGCCGAAAATTTAATTTTCCACATCAGTGAACTTGATTTAAATATGTATACACTTATACATGTGATACCAAGAATCAGGTGTACTTTGCATGTAGATTCGATATAATCACAAAAATACATACCGAATTGCTTAATTTCTTAAATAACTGAACTACTGAGACTGCTGTACAATTGGAAGAACTATGATCCTATATCCTTCTAGTAGAAACAACGTTTTTATTCAAATAATGTTTTTCAACACGTTCAAACAATGTTTTTATTCGCATCAGGCGTTCTTAAACTTTCATTTTTAAACTTTTTTATTGCTAAATTTTTAAAACATTATAAATATGGGGTACCGAATTAAAAAAGTTTGAAAAAAGTTCTTTAAAAATGAATTAAAAAAGTTGGTTTTTGTATGAACATTTGCTACTTATTTTAATTCATATTTTTAACTTAAAATTATGAATTAAAAAAAGCGATTTAGAAAAATGAGAAAACTCAAAAATGAATTAACAAAGGCTTACACTATTTTATTTTTAAAACACCTAGCTTTATTCATTTTCAAAATGAATTAAAAAAGGCACATTTTATTTCATGTTATAAATTAAAAAATCTTACTACGACTTTTAACAAATATTCAGAAATGTGCATTATTTTGGGCTAAAGTTTACGTATACATCGGGAAAATTAGGCAAGGAGTATAAATTTTAAAAATTTTTAAATGCAGGATTGTTTATCAACAGCTTTTAAGAGGGGAAAGCTAAAATTTTCAGGAAAATTGTCCCATTTTCCCGGAAAACTTTTACTTTAAAAAAAAATTGTGTATTATTCTATTCAAAATACGTACAAATGTGTAATCTTTATAAAAATTTGGATATTAGGATTGTATCTTAACAGTATTTCAACAGTACAAATAATTTTTCCGGGAAAATTTTTCAATTTTTCCAGGAGAATTTTGAAATTTTTTCAATTTTTTTTTACTTAGTTTGACACTTAAAGAACTGTACAAATTGTGGGAAAGCGGGGGTTTGGGGGTGGGGCAGCCCCCATCCTGTAAGGTATAAACGAATTAAAATTACATTAAAAAAAATTTATATATGTATATGAAAGTTGAGTCTTTTAACATTTGTAGCACTATCAGAAGAAGCGATAAGAGCGAGAGGAACTCTTTGATCTGTGTCTGCAAGGTTGACGAAGCAATTATTATTAATAAAAATAAAAAATAATATTGAAAAAATAAAAAAAGTAAAAATTTTTCCGGAAAATCAACAAATTTTCCGGAAAAATGTAGCATTTCCTTCCCTTCCCAGTAAACACTGATGGTAAACAATCCTTCATTTAAAAATTTCCAAAATTTATATTCCTTACCTGATTTTTCCGATGTATACGTAAAGTAAAATTACGCCGTATTTTGCATTGCCAAATTTTTACGTGCAAAATTCAAATTTAAATTCCAAAAAATTTTCATTCATGAAAATAGCATTTTTTTCATTTTATAAAGAGGCTTATATTATTTCATTTTATAAACACTTATGTTAATTCCTTTTAAAACTGAATTAAGAAATGCCTTTTTAAATTCATTTTATCGAACTTTTTTATTTCTTTTTCAACTCTGATTTTAATACATTTTTAAAATGAATTAAAAACACTTATTTTAATTCAGAAAAAAAAACTTTTTTAATTCAAACTTTTTTGATTCATGTAGCCTATAAATATGTATATTGGCTCGTTCCACACTATACTTCTTTTGAAGTTTCTTCATTTTCGTCTCTTTTCCCGTTTATCTATAAAACCGGTTTTAATTGCACTCATTTTTCAACAAATTATTTTCGGTGATGGTGCCTTCACGGAGCAAGATAAAAAAAAACTGGATTATTTTTTTACCAACTTTTGCTCAAAAAAATTGTCTACGACTGTCATGAGAGTTATATCGCACACCCTCTAAAAAATGTCAACACAAAAAAACAGTTTTGAGATAAATTCATTTTAAATTGCTAACGCTACTGTGATGCTGAGATCATTCATTTTATAAAGCTAATAATGAATAATCTCAGCATCAAAATAACGCTAGCAATTAAAAAAAATAAAATCTATTTATCTTAAAACTGTTGCTTTGTGTTGATAGTTTTTTAGAGGATGTGCGATATGTTTCGTATTTTTTGTTTACAATTTCTGCTTTGTTTGCGATTAGTTGGGGCTTTATTTTAATTTAATCGAATAAACGTATGTCCCAGGGATTATATAGACACAATATTCGGTTTTATTCACATATATCACAATTTAGAAATTATCAAATAATTTATAGCCGGATAGTTGCAGCAAAATAAAATTGTTGGCTCTCACCCTAATTGTTTTACAGAGCACCTCACATATTTATTCCATTTATTTTTTATATTAACTTTAAATAAAATTATTTAAGGCGATAAACCTACAAATTCATTCAAAAAATGTCATAAACAACAAATATTTGAGCAAAATTATTGCTCATACTTCCGGTTATTTTTGTTACTATGTTGGTACGACCAAGATTATTTGCTCAAAATATTCGGCGGGGCTTAGTTGAATATAAAGATTTGATTGGCAAAAGAGTTGAATACAAAATTATCCCATTCCGTGGAAGCACCATGAAGTAGTAAATAAAATAATAAAAAAAATCAAGGCCAATTTTTACATGTAGATTTTAGTTTAAATTTTATTTTCGAGAGAACAGAATAAAACAATACAAAAAAAATTATGGCTAAATATGAAATTAGGTTTTAAGTGGCGTATTCATACGACGGATGAAAATCCGGAATTTTTCCATCTCAAGCGTGAAGTTAGTAACTTATTTGACTTTTATTCTATATTTGGTCGCAAAAATCAAATAACCTACTAACCTCACGCTTGAGATCTATTACGATTTATTTTGAAGTAAGAAGTCTATTTCTATGGTAAGAAGTAGGCTTCAAAAGCAGTATAGTGTGGAACGGGCCAACATAGACTTTTTGGTATTTTCGCTTCAGTTATTCCTAAACTTTTTTATTTTATTTTCTTAACGTTTGTTTTATTCAAAAACCGTGTTGAAATGTGTTATTTTCACTAATCATAAGCGATTTAAATCTTTTATTTATAAATGTATTCTTAAAGTAAATAAGTTTAGATTCTATCATTTGAAATCTCTGTTATATTGGTAAAGGAAGACAAACTATCTCGCATGCATATTTGTATCCTTATTTTTTATTTATTTGTTATGATAAATTCCTATGATCAAATTAGTGGTGTTGATAGCATTGTTGATATACTTCCGCCAATAATCGAACTCCAGATAGTTTAGTTATGGATCATTGTGGGTGTTCAAATTGTTCATCAGAATATTAGAAGTGTAAGGAAAAATTTTAATCTTTTTTTAGCTCATCTTCATTCATCTAATAGTTTACCTGGGGCGGTATGTTGTACCATCACTTCGAATCGAAAAAAACGAATTCGAAAAAAGTCGAATCGAAAAAGTGAAAGTTGTATCTTTTTTGCTTTTCGAAAATGATACAACATACCGCCATTCGACTTTTTTCGAATTTTGGTTTGAAGTGATGGTACAACATACCGCCCCTGATTTCATTTTCTTAAGTGAAATTTGAATTATAATGATGATGAATTGAAATTCTATCAGGTAAATGATTACCATCTTGATTATTGTTGTAACAATTTATAGTTATCATGCTGGTGGTGTTTTGGTATTTTGTAAAAGTAATTTAAATTGTTTTGTTGAACCTATAAACCTTGTTTCAGCGGATGTTGTGAAGGTAAAACTTGCAATTGCCAACGAGACGTATATATGATTTGCGTTTATCGGCTTCGCAGGCAGTTACATACGAGTATAATCAGTAAAAAACCTCTTTGTTCTCGGTGATCTTAATATTGTTACTTTATCTTGCTCTTCCACGTCTGATAATTATATTTGCATGATGTATTCCGTAGGTCTAGCATCGCTTATTAATGACCCAACTAGAGTAACTGATACTACTTCAACCTTAATTGATCAATTCTTTTGCAGATTATTTATTATCAAATTGTCTCGCGTTAAGGTTGAATTATTTAATTATATGATTACTGATCATCGCTTGTTGTGATCGAGATTAATCAGGTGAAAAATAATGATAGATTACTTGTTAAGCCAATAAGTTTCCAAAATGAAATGGCACCGGTATCAGTCCGATATACCATATCCTGTAGAATATTAAGTTTCGCAAAACCATAATTTCAGTTAACCACATACCACCCATCAGGAAGTTCAACCCAAGAATATCTCACATGATCTTTTACATTGCCAAAATATGGAAGTGCGTTTTTGAAGTTTACTTTACGTTAGACAGTGTGCAGCAACGCTAGCCAGCACTTCCCTACAACATGTAGAGCGAGCTGCATTAATTTAGAAAGGGTGTTTAAGTGTTTACCTTAAGAGTATTGAAGTCAGTCTGCTGTAGATTAACATTTAATTTAGCAATAACGAAGAGATTCAAGAGAGGTAACTACTCTCCTCCCAGGGGTAATCTTTTGAAATGTTTTATGGAAACCGAACTACAATTCACCTCGGCCGTAACAATGCAAGACCTGAGCATGGGTCCAATCCTTGTTACGATGGTTCGTTGGATTTCAAAATGTGTGCAGGCTTCGGTGAAGGTAGAAAGTCATCAATGTCATCCGTATTATTTAGTAAAGCGCCCACAACTGTTCATGCAGAATATTTTGA
The DNA here is from genome assembly GCA_932526605.1 of Nephrotoma flavescens. Classification (NCBI taxonomy): domain Eukaryota; kingdom Metazoa; phylum Arthropoda; class Insecta; order Diptera; family Tipulidae; genus Nephrotoma; species Nephrotoma flavescens. The sequence continues at coordinate 138,881,385 of OW052221.1, read as the reverse complement.
CGTGATTGACTGACTCTGCAAGCATGTCATTCAGTAGGAAGCTAGATAAGTAAAGATCTTTAATAAATCTGTCAACAAAATTATGTTCCGGGCTTTGTGAGAGCAATGCAATCTGGCCTGCCAGATTTAGGAATGAAAACAATTCTACACCTGTTTCATGAGTTTGTAACAGTCCCAAGTCTGCGTTATACGGCACAAAGGAGAAAAACTCCAACGTGAGATTTGAGAGTGACGAACTACTACTACACCCAAACATTCAATAGTTAAGTATGAAAATTTATCGCGATCAGTCAATCCGTATGGGCTGTAGAGGGGTGTATACGAAATCCCGGTTTCAAAATCCCGGTTTCCTTTTCTTCTAGTTCTAAGTCTTAATTTTGAAAAAAATATTTTTTTTTAATTCGGGTCGGCCGGACTAATAATATTTTAACATAAAAATAAGATATCTTGCCCAAAAATTTACTAGAAAAATTTGTTTGTTTTTGAATTTGTTTTCGAATATAATTGATTATAGGGGCGGAAGACGAATGTCAAAATTAAACGTATTCAGTCAGTGATACATTTTGGTGAAGGAAAATTTTATCAAGCAAATTCATTAATATTTGATAAAAAAATATACGAAATATTCCTTAAAACAAATTTAAAAAAGACGGGAAAGGTTCGGAGCCGAACCCTATAAGCATTTTTGTTGCCTATAAAATAAAAGAAAATAGTTTTTCCAAAAAAAAATCACAAACCACCACATCTAAACATTATTACCACCCACACCCACCATCCAAAACCCCCAAAACCTTTCTCACCCGCACCACCCTATACCGCACCACCCTATACCGCACCACCCTATACCGCACCACCCATATTATCACCCTTTAACACCTCCATACCTCTGCCACACACACACCACCCACACAAACCCGCATCCACCAAATCCCAAATATCCACACCAAACCCAAAACGCCTCATCCCACCCCTCTACCTCCAATATCACCACTCCTACCACCCCCATAACCACACCACTCACACAAACCCACATCCAGGCGAGATATATTTTTATTCCACATTCACATGCTCTATGAACCAAAATAGAATATAAAATAAAAAAAAATTATATCAATTTTAAGGAGGGGGGTTAACAAAACCCCCCATATCTCCGAACACCCTAAACTCAGAAATGTCCAAAACAATAGGGATCATTCCCATGAATTGCTTAAACTTTTAGTGAAGAAATTAAGTTGATATCTCCATCCGTTCTCAAGTTATCGTGCACACAGACGGACAGACGGACAGACGGACGGACGGCAAACCGAAACCATATAGCATTTTTTTTAACAAAAATGCTTAAAAAATATATTTCCAAACACGAAAAATAACCTAGGGCCCTTCGACACATGCGGCTCTTCGTAATTTTGCATGTCGACATTCGGTCCTTTGATATTCAGCCCTTTGATATCATATCGAATAGGCTTCAATAACTCTCGCGGGCACGAGGGAAGTCGCATCGCTCCTCCCTCTCCGTTTAGCCCTCCGACGGCCCTTAGAAAAAAATCGAATAAGAAATGACCAGGTTTCATAATAATGAATTCATAATGACATAATCGAATAAGAAATGACCAGGTTTCATCCCTATGGTTATAAAAAACAATGGAACCTGTCTTTTGTGATAGTGCTGCTCTTTGTGGCGAGTAGCATAACCTCTTATTTTACGTTGAAAAATTTGCGCTATCTTAACAGAATGTCGAAAACTGCAGCATGTGTACATTTTTCTATCTTTTAATAAAGATTTGAGATTAAGTATATTCGCCTTTGTATTTCCAATACATATCCAGTAAAAATCGTAAACAGTCAGTAAATTTTTGCTCATATATGTAATCATAAATTTCTCTGTTCACAGAGGTTAACAGATTTAATGGTATATGGCATTTGCATGTACCCACCATCGATATAAAGTACAATAATGCACAATACCACACGATATGCGGGGATAAAGGGTCTTTCAAGCTGATATAATATTCGCTTCGCTAGTAGATCCTCTATCGGAAATATATTTTTTCATAATATTGTAGATTTAAACCGTAAAATTTGTTTTGTGTGTGAGATTTTTTCTAGTTACTCGGGATGAAACGAAATTTTCTTCATTTTTATTTTTAAAATCATACATAGAGAATCACCACTTTCGGGTGAAATATGAAGATGAATATTCCGAGCTAAAAAAGATTTCGGCAGGAGTCCCGCAGAGTAGTGTTTTGGGACCTATTCTTTACCTACTCTACACCAGAGATCTACCTCAATTAATCGATGTTACCATTGCAACATTTGCTGATGACACTGCAGTTCTCTCAGTAGGAGACACTATCGAGGAATCGACAACGGAACTTCAAGAAGCATGTGACAAAAACATAAAATGGACAAAAATGTGGTGTATCGGGCTCAATGAATCGAAATCCACACATGTGAATTTTACTAATCTAAAGTCAGTTACAAACCTGTAATCATTAATGGTCAGCAGATTCCGTATGCAAATAAGGCTAAATATCTTTGGATGACCTTAGTTATCAGGCTCAGATGGAAAGAGCACGTTAAAAATAAAAAAGAAGAACTTAATATCAAATATCGAAAAATGTATTGGCTGCTCGGGAAAAACCCGGGATTGTCAACCGAAAATAAATTGCTATTATATCAACAGGTGCTAAAGCCTGTATGGACTTACGGAAAACTGCTCTGGGGCTGTACAAAGAAAACCAACACTAAAATTATACAAACTTTTCAAAACAAAGTGCTACGTGGTATAGTTAACGCTCCGTGGTACATTAGGAATGATGACCTTCATAGGGATATAAATATCCAGACGGTCCAAGATGAAATAAACAAACTTGCAGAAATACATGGACAACGTATTTATCAACACGTAAATGAAGAGCTTCGTGGTATGTTGGACACTTTCCATGCAGTAAGACGATTGCAGAGAACGAAACCAATTGATTTAATGGATTAAGGACACCAAAGCAAAGACTACTTCAGTAAATAACCTATAAATGGAGCCGGCCAATGGGCGTCTTCTCATTCACAAGTGACTAAATCAAGAAAGAAAAATTACTACATGAATTGTATTCAGTTGTAATAATACAAATAAAAACAAAAAAAAATATTTATCGGGCTTAATGGCCTTTTAATGGATTTGGCGAAGAAACAAACATATATTTTTATCATCATATTCCTATTAGCTTACCGTTTCAAAAAGAGAGATATCTTTTCAAACGGATTGAAAATAAATTTTTTTTAAATAAAAGTCTTAGATAGATTGCGATGAGTGGTACATTTTAAACGGCCAATACGAAATCTTTGCAGTTTGTGTCAAAATGAATTTTTATTTTTTCTCTAAGTTTCTATTGCGCAATGCTATTCTTAAGGTAAAAGTTGTTTTCATTGCGTACATCCTGTAAGTTAGAATTGAATTAAGTAATCTCATACGTTATACATGATTGTTTGGGCATGAAATGCGTTGCCGCTCGACTAGTTCCAAAAGACCGGAATTATCTTCAAAAATGCAATCACGTAAAGGTCGCTGAAGGCGCGTATGCCTCTAAAACGGGTCAATTACAACCTCATAATCATAAAACGCATATAACTAGTGATGAGACATGGGTTTACGAGTTTGACGTGCAAACTAGTCAACAAGCTTCGGAATGGCGCCTTCAAACTGAGCCGAAACCGAAAACACCATCAACGTCCATCGAAAGTCATGGTAATGTTAACTGTTTTCTTTGATTATTGCAGTGTTGTGCACGTGGAATTCTTGCCAGAAGATCAGATAGTAAATAAAGAAAATTATCTGTGCGCTATGCGGCGTTTGAGAGAGCAAATTCGTCTAAAAAGGTCAGGTTTGTGGAAAGAAAACTAATGACAACGCACCATCTCACAAGGCTAACATTGTGAATTTCTGGCCAAAAACTCAACAAATATCATCGAACAACCACCGTTTTCACCCGATATGGCTCCGGCTAACTTTTTTCTATTTCCAAAACTTAAATTACCAGTTCGAAGCACCCGTTTCCAGTCGATAGAAGATCTGAAGTCGATTCCGGAAAATGATTCCGGAAAAACGTTTTGATGATTGGATTATTCGTTAGCATAAGGGTATTATTTCGGAAGGGGCCTTTGATGGCGATACAATAAATATGAATGGATCATAAATATTTTATATTTTATTGACCAATCCCCGTTACTTTTTTTGACAGAATATAATTAAAATGTGAAATAAAACCAAATTTGAAAATCTCTACACAATATTTTTAAGTTGTTCATTTATATCTGTACACTTTTGGAAAGCGTATTAAAATTTGGTTTAACTCAAGTACCACGTCTAGGTTTGCGGCGGTAATGTGGATATATTACTGCTGCCATCTTTTTATTTTAGAAGGTAGATATAACAGCCAGCCAACCTCACCTGCACATGGTGCTCTCTGCTAATCGACCAACTAAGTAATGGCGACCGAGAAACAACGGGATAACCGAACATCGAGAATCTAGCAATTGATATTTTCTCCACTGACCCACTACCAATTTCACTGGTTAGACTGCCACCTGCTTCAATAAATAGTCCATAAAGCAATGAGTTCACATTAAAAAGGAATTTTTACTTCAGGTGGTACACACCAACACCGATGAAATCGCTAGGTTAAAGAAAGAAAATAGTACAATTGCCTGCACTAATACAGAATTCGTACCGATTATGGCGAACTCGCAACAGAATCTGATAGTATGCATAAACAAAAGAAAACACCTAGAAAAAAAACGGATAGCAGAATTCTCGCCAGAACTTAGGGAGCATTCACAATAAGCACAACTTAATGAAACTACCGAACAAATGCATGTACTTCAACAATATCAGCAATAAGAACAACAAATGAAGACAAAGGCGCCACCGCCAGATAATGTGTTTGGTATTACAATGTTTGCGAATATTCAAGCAATGAAATAAGTATACACAAACGAGAGTGGTGGCACTAAGCAATAACGTTTGGAAGATAAATACAAATGATCTCGATACACAAAGAGCGTTAGTCACAAAGCTCACTGAAGAAGGTAAATAGTGGTATACCTACGAAGATAAAAATAACAATACTCAATATGAATGATGCCAAAACGAATCTGCAAGGTGTATACATTTTAAAGTGCAACACCCAACCAACTCTAGAGAGTGCGAAATAGCAACAACAAGATACAACTGCAAATATTAAGAAAGCGCCAATCATCTCAAAACTCTAACGTTCCAAGAGAAAGGATTCCAAGTACAACTAGAGTGCCGCCACAACCACAGTAAATAGGAGTAGGGACAACATCCTACTCGCAAATAACAAAGTATAGAAACGATAAATGCACGCTTAACAAAACAAGAGCGTGGTCCAAATGTATAGAAGATATAAGTGACTGCTAACATCAGTGATATACTGACCAAATGAATAGACATTTCTAATTGTCATTTGAAGTGTGAATAGATTACCGCACTTTTCCTATGCTGTTCATCTAAGAGGAAGCCCTAGATTTGAATCTACTGTAACTATTAAGAATAATTTTAAACATTACGAACAGCCCGGTTTTGAAATGTAATGAAACTTAAAACCATAAAAGTTAAATCAACAATTAAACGGGATTTTAGTATATCCTCTAAAAGAATTATTTAATGCAGCTCGTGAGAATAATTGTGAATTTCACTCCTGCTATAAACGAACATATTGTCCTACTGACGTTCATAAAACACCAGATCTTCTTTGGAATGAGCGTCGAAAATATTGAAAATTATAATCTGACCACTCACCTCTGATCATGACTCTGAGTACAATGATAATAAAAAAAGATAACTTGCCTAAACTAACAAACAATAGAACAAATTGGGATTTAGAAGAAATGCAGTTGGAACTGAAAGCATTCAATAATACTATCCAACAAGCAGCTTGGGGAAGTTCACCTGTTCCTCCTACAAACTACTTAAGGAAAGATAAGTATCCTGTTGAGGTCAGAAAAGTTATAGTTAAAGAGAAACGGAAAGAAAGTAAAATCTGGCAGAAGAGCCTAGCTCCGCAAGAGATTTAAAGGAATGACGAGTTAAAGGATGAAGATTACTCTCTTTGGAAAGCAACGGAGGTTAAAAATAACCAAAATGCATGTGACTAAAAGTTGCATGCAGAAAATTTTTCTATATTTGCTGGCCATTTTGAAGAAACTTTTCAACCGTTGCTCAGATAAGCAGCAAATGAAAATACAACTTTCATAAACAAAAAAGATGATCCTTAGTGGAACTAAAAGTTGTGGAATCTTTGAAAATGATGTCGATGAGACAACGAAATCTCAGCAAATAAATTATTTTATTTTATTAAAAAGAGCTTAAGCTATAACCAGCGAGTCTGTAAGAGTCCGTAACGAAACCTTACAAAATTCAACGAGAACGTTTTATTACAGAATATTTGACAGTTTGACCAGCGAATTTGCAACACGATTATTATTGTCAATTGAAGTTTTAAATGTCAATCTGCAAAATTACAAATTAACCACACCACGATTTTAGTTAAAAATGAATCTGTGAAAATTGAACAGATTCCCACCCTATTTAAAGGACAAGGGGGGCAAAAAATAAAAAAACGGTCTTGTGTGGTACGAAAAATAAATCGCACAAAAGACAGATTACCATGCGTATGTAAGTAACATGTTTGTAGATTACTATGTATGTACATAAACTACGAGTATTTAGACGTATATGTACATAATTTATTTTAGGTAACGATTTTAGAAATTAACAATGTCAACAGCAATTTTTTATCCACACTCGCATGACATGTGAGGTTTTCAACATGCTGATGGACCTTGTGTGGCCACAAATATTTGTGAACAAGCGGAATCTATTGAGCTGATGAAAAATGTACAAAAAATATTATTTAAATTATTAAAATATAAATAAATATTTGTACAAATAAATTATAAAAATGTAACACATATCAACATACCGCCATTTCAAATATACAATTCTGACGTTTCCTTCAGTTTGGGCGATAATTTTCGCTCTTGTTACGGATTGATAAATGACAATTCAAATTTAACGAAACTGAACGAAAAGTACTTTGAGTTTCGCTGGTCAGTAATGTCAATAAACATACATTTTTCAGATGTCGCTTTGTTACTTAAATTTCTTACAGACTCGCTGGTTACGCCTTTACTCCGATAGAAACTTCATTTTATTTTTTTAATTACCCAGGTTATGACTTAATTACTACCTTGCGTAAATTAGTTCAAATAATTAATAATAATTAATGCAACTTTCGGACTGAAATATGTTCGACGCCAATGGAAGGTGGCTAAAGTAATTGTGATTCCCAAATCAAGTAAACCAACAAACGATAAAACATCTTATAGGCCGATCTCACTACTTCCAGTAATTTCAAAAATATTTGAGAAGCTGCTGCTTAAGAGGCTGAGACGTTTAATAAAAGGGAAATTTATATTTTCACCACACCAATTTGGGTTTAGATAAAAACACTCGACTGTAGAAGAAGTTCATAGAACAACGAATGTCATTGCCCTTGAGAAGGCATGCTCGAGTATTTTCTAGATGTAACTCCAGCTTTCGACAAAGTGTGGCACCAAGAGCGTCAATTTAAACAGCAAACGAGTACTCTGAACTAAAAATGGTATCAGCAGGTATGCGATAAGACAGCGCACTTGAATCTCTTCTTTCATTCTTTATACGGAGAGTTACCAAACATTCAATGTACTACAGCTAGTAGCAACATTTGAAGACGATACAGCTATCCTAGCGGTTGGAAAAGGTATATCGGAAGCAACAAGAAAACTGCAAAATGCAGTTAACACAGTGTGTAACTGGACTAAAAAATGGCGCAAATGATTCCAAACGAGTACATGTCAACTTTACAAGCCAAAATGTAAACTGGATTCCTGTGGCTTTTAACTCAAACAAAATTCCATATGCAAATACAGCTAAATATATGTGCACGGCCGTCGATGCTAAGCTAAGATGCAACAAGTACATCAAAAACAAAAAAGAAGAGTCAAATGTCAAATAATAGGAAAATGTACTCTCTAATGAGTAGAAACTCTGTGCTCACAACGGATAACAAATTGCATCTGTACAGGGAAATTCTAAAACCAGTACAAATGATACAATGCTTTCAAAATAAAATGCCACGAGGGATTGTGAATGCCCCGTGGTACATTAGGAAAGATAACCTACATATAAGGACTTAAAATTGGGATACGTTATCGAATAATCGAAATTAAGAGACACCGACAATGCGGTGAGGAGACACCAAAAGCAGAAACGGAATAAGAAATTATTTTAAAATGAGATAGATAAATTACTAGATGACCTCTGATGAATCAGTTGTAATATTGAATAAATAAAAAAAAAAAATAATTTTATTATTATTTTGATAAAAACATTATTAGACAAAATACCGTACAATGTACCGTTATATGTATACATATAATAGTTTAAATTAATTAACTCAATTAAAAATTTAAACGAAAACTGCTGTACATTTTTTCAACAAAATAGAGCAGTGCGTTAATCACTTTCCTACAAACACATACTAAAAGTTCACCACCTGACCTTTGAGTCCCTGACCCAGAAATGACAGCTGATTTTCGATTGTTCAAATATTTATAGAATAATATTTTAGTACAAAATCGGCTATAGTGGATTTATGGTACTATCGGACACTTTTAATTTATATCTTATCGCTGACAATTTAAAAGAACAAGCAATTTGTTTGTTAATCTGATGTCGCGTCGGATGTATATTTATGTAGAGTATTACTAGCTCAAATAAATGTACAACAAAAACAAATCTTTAAACTATAATCACTTATCATCAAAAAAATATTACGCCCATTAAATCTATTGATACTACACTAAAAAAAAAAAATATTAACCCGTATATTGTCAAACATTTAAAACAAAAATATTAATAATTTATTTAGTTGTAATTGTAAATAAATATGTAAATATAAATACACTTACCTTGTACTAAATACAAATAACAGTATTACGGCAAATCCTATTGTAAAAATAAAACACCGTTTGAGAGAAAGTTTTGGTAATCTCATAGCTTCTTCTAATTGCTTCCAAAATATTTTCTGTTTGGCATCATCTATGTTACATTTTCTACACACGTAGTAGAATAATTCTACAATGATACAAAACAAAAACAGACACAGAATTAAACAACTTGCTTTGGTATAAAAGTTTAAAACTACAGCATATTGAACGTTAAAAATTATAATACTGAAGTATTTTGCATGTTATATTTAATTTTTTGATTCTAATTTTTTAATCAACACTGAGAAGATTATAATTGTAACGATGTATATATTCGAGTACATACACTACACAACACTGACTACAATGCAATACAAAAATCGTTATCCAGTTTTGTTAATATTATGATGTGTTTTTGATTTATTTAATCATAGCGCCTAGATTAGCCAAAATTAATAACTATTATTAGTTAAACTATGTGTGCTCTTCTTATTTTCACGTTACGTGATTGATAAATCAGACTAATTACCGGTGGGGAAAATTATATAGAATTGAATGTGTATGTGCGCGGTGTTATAACGCAATATGAACTATGCACATATGAAAACATTGTATTATCATTCGAATTTATATTGAACATACCTTAAATGCGTATTTTAGAATTTTACAACAATCTTATCGTTAAAATCAAATTTTAAACCCAAATAAAGTGTAAGTGATTAAAACACCAATATGGTTACGGCACTTCAAATTTTACCGTACAAAACATTTATTTTAATAATAATTTTCAACAACCAATTTTATAAAGAAATATCTTAGGAGAATATTGTAGTGCTTGCTTCTGGCCCAACAAAATAATAAATCGGGAGCTACATAGACAAACGAATCAAGTAGTCGTTCGGACCGAAATAAGAAAGCGCAAGTCAAGTGGTAATGGATTGGCCATACGCTGGGAAAGTCACCGAATGATGTAACTAAAAGTAGTAGAACCCAAATTTTTAAGAAAACTAGAGGGTACTGATTAGACTAAATGACAAATAAATAATCAAAGTTTTATTTTTCAAATTTTATGTATATCCAAATAGTTATTGGTCTTATTTAACTTAAAAATATTTTCATTGCCGTCAAATTTAGTCGCCGGTTCAGTTGTTAACCAACAAGAAGAGAATGACTCGTTTCTAAAAATATTTACCGATTCTATTTTGTTTACGGCATAAGATAATTAGTTTCAAAATGTAACAAGCAAATAATTTATTTTTTCAGTGAGAAAACAATGTACCACACAAAAGTTTTAGAAAAATATGCGACACCACTGCAGTTTTTAAAATGGTATCACACAACGGGCTATTCACAACAAAATGTTTTTTATCAATTTTTTTTTCACAAAGTAAATCGTGTTTATCAAAAAATGCACTTAACAAAATTTCGAGTTCTAAAATAGATGCCAGAAATAAATTGAATAAAATAATTATTTTTATTAATTTTAATTATTATAATAAGTTCGAAGTGTCCACCATTTGCAAAAATACATAATCGGCATCGCCGTATAAAATTTGCTTAATCCGTCAGAACGCACGTTCTTATTTTTAATAATATTTGACGCTTCGATTATACGACGCCGCATCTCCTTATCGGTCTGGTTAACTCTGTCATAACCAAGCTCTTTACAATAACCCCACAGAAAAAAATCTAAAGGGTTTAGATCAGGAGACTGCGGTGGCTATGCATTGGAGCCTCCCTTTCCAATCCGGTGGCTTGGATAATTTACGTTGAGGTATTGTCTCACTACTAGTGTATAGTGAGAGAGAGGGCTCCATCTTAGATAGACTTCCTTGCGTTGATCCGACGTAGTAGAGCAAATGGGCGAATCAATTTTTTGTTGACAATTCCCGCCCACATGTTCACTCCAAATTGGTGGTGAAACCGACCACGCCGCACAGCTTTTGGATTTACGCGGATTTACGATAATACTGTAAATTATACGGATATTGATAATCCGCCCCCCCCCCTCCTAAAACTGCCAATTTTCTTAGCATCTACGCAGCATTTTGACAAAATTGCACTCTTTTTTCATGGTTAGCAGGTAAAACGTCTTGTACACGCATGGCAAAGGTGCAACTGATTTCTTTTTAAAATACGATGCAATGTATTTATATCAAGTTGACCAGCTGTTCCATCTTTTCTCGGACGACTAGGGACTTCGCCTTCCCGATTTGGAAGCGTTTCCGATTTGGATTTCATCTATGGTATTCTCTACCGGCAGCTCGAGCGTTGCCATTACATAAACCATACATAATATGCATTTCTGCATATTTACCGTGTGAATCAGCCACATGGCTTATTGACATTTTAATTATTAACATTCCAGTATGTATGGAACTACTAATATGAATTACAACATATTTTTCTTTTTATACCATGATACAATAATTTTCTCTTCTTATAGATAAACCCACCATGAAACGTTCAAAAAATGAACTAAAACGGTGACCTAAAATAATTATCTTCTTATATAATATTCATAGGCTGACGACATACTAGGGTAACTTTAATCTGGTTTTTTTTCGTTTCTTTCCCCTTTACCAATAAAATCAAAAAGTTGCGGCGCAGATAAAACCGAATTTATTGGTAAAGGGGAAAGAAACGAAAAAAATACCAGATTAAAGTTACCCTAGTGCGGATATGCACAAAACAAACGAAAATGAAAAAATATAAGGTCACCACAATTCGTTTACTAGCGACAATATATTTCTAGTGAGTTTATCTGATAAAGAGAAAATTATTGTATCATGTTTTATACCACAAATTTTGTTTAATTCGGGCTACTAAATTTGCTTAAAAAATTGGTCTACTTTAGTTTACTGTTGTGTTCATCATTTTGTTTTATTTCTGACAATGCATCTATTTTAGAAGTCGAAATTTTGTAAAGCGCATTTTTTAATTGATAAAAAACATTATGTTATGAATAGCCGGGTGTGCCCTATTTTAAAATCTGCATTAGTGTTGCCTTGTTTTCTGATAGTGCGCCAACTTTCTGTAGTATATTGTTTTTCCGTTCTCGTCACTTAAACATCAACAAAAATTTTTGGGAAACATAAAGACTTTACAAAACCATTGGTTTTATTTGACAGAAGATAATAAAGCAAGATCGTATTTATAGGATCGTATTGGACCAGGAACTGTTTGGTATGCAAATACGGAGTTTTTATATTTGGTAGGTTCGAATGTTAAAGATAAAATGTATAAATTAGGTTCAACACCAAATTTAATTTAGTAAAGAACGCTGTTAAGTTCTGAATTCTGTTCTAGCCAATAAGTGGTTTATAGAAGTGATCGTTCGTTATACAACAATATAAAATCCTGCAGTTGCAATACAATTATGGAAATCAACAGGGTTGCATGTCCATCCGATGCCATCTTGATCATTAGAAATTTTTTTTTGCCATCTTGATCATTAGAAATGGACGAATTTTTACCTTTAAATATGAGCTCAGAGTGCTTGTTTATCGACATCAATTTTGAAATAAATTTAAGCCAAATACGTGGGATAAGAAACAGGGGCAAAAGTTTAGTTTTGATAGGTATTTACAAACAAGCCTGCCGTATTGGAAGGTCAACTTCAGAAAGGTAACTAAAAACAAGTTAAGGTTGTACTTGGAGCAGATAAACTGGGAGAATGAATTAATCATCAGCGACATCAACATCCCACAACATGATGCAACAAGTTGCAACATTCATAATATGGTGCATCATAACGCAACATGGTGACCAGATTGTTTCCTTGCATCTGAAAACTCTATCCCGGCAAATTTTATCAAACAAAAAAGGTTAAATGAAGGCCCCAACCCAACATGACGGAATATCACACATCATCCAGCAACAGAATGCAACATCAAAAACATGGTACAATAACACGCAACATAGTGCAATATGACGAAACTTAATGCAAAGTTCCACAGAGTAGTGCAACATTTCAGAACATTGTGCAGCAGCACGGAACATCGTTAGCATCATGCAAAACGTTAGCGCAACATGACGTCCTATCCAGGACATCCTAAATGAATTAGCTAGAAATTAGCTTTCCATTTGATAACACTGTCCCGCCAAAATTTATTAGATTCGTACAAGCTTAATAAAATGTTAAAAAAAGCTAGAAGCCGATCCAACACAATCGATTTTTAGTGCTCGAAAACGCTCCTATAGCAATTATTATAAATATCGTGCAAGCCGAAAGAAAATTAAAAATGTGGCTCGGATCCCAATGGATGACCATAAGAATTGATTTTCCCGAAATTGTCTTCCATCGCAATCGACTACTGACACTCGAAAACTCTCCCTTTCCAATTTTTATAAAAATCGTTCGAGCAGAAAAAAAATTAAAATGAGGGACCCGGGACACACTGGATGACCTTCTGAAGGAATTTTAATGAAATCTGAACCAATCGCAATCGATTCCTGGCAATTGAATACCCCCTCCCCCCCCCCCCCCTTACCAATTTTTGTCCACTAGAGGACCCCCTAAACGAATTTTTCTCGGCACTTGAAAACCCCCTTTAAGCAATTTTCATGAAAATCATTCGAGCTGTTTCCGAAATCCTAGATATATAATATATACAGGGTGACTCGTAAGTAAGTACAAAATAAATTTAGGAGGTGGTGGATGACACTAATCTGAACATAAAATTATATTATAGCACATATGACCAAGGTTGTACTGTAAAACAAACCACTTTATATTTCACTCATAGCTTAAAAATTATTACTCAACAAATTTGTCAAATAAACGTTTTCTTATCGCAAATTAATTAGCTTATCCAATACAGGGCCAATAACAAAGTACATAAATTGATAATAAATACACTTCACACTCAAAAAGGTGTTAAAATCTTTAATTTTTTCAATATTCCTTTAAAAATGCATTATTACGTAATCTTTTTTTTGGATATTTTCAAAATATTTGGGAAATTGACTGTAATTTTGAGGTAAAAGTCATTTTGATCAGTAACATATTTTCCGAACAAATTCAAGTTTAACATCAAGCTTCCATATGTAAAATGTAAGAAAAACGAGAAAATTTTTATTATTCCCCAGTAAAATTATTTATTGATTCGTGTTTATTATCAATTTCCCAGCAAACAAACTCTGATAGCAGAATGAAATAGATGGAAACATTTGCACACGTCGAAGCGAGAAAACAAATAAATTTACTTCGGTTTCTTCTATGTACTGCATTTTTACCCCCACCTAATCTCTTGTTTATCAATTTCATTTCAAAAATTGTTATTTCATTTCTATCAGTCTCCAGATTTCAGCTGAAGGTAATAGACGTTTGTATATGTTTTTCAGGCGGAAACACATGGATAACATATAAAGTAAGTATACAAAATTAAAAAAATGTGTAGTTGTATCTAAATGACAATACACATTTGGTACCTACAACAAAAACCAAACACAATCAATAATATATGATTGTGTTTGGTTTTGATACAACAAAATACATTAAAAAAATATTATTTTCTGGTAAACCAAAGGTTAACAACAGTTACATATTATACTCAAATCGAAGTGAAAGAGAGATAAATTAATTTGTAGGGGAAATAAAGCCGAATTTTCGGTCGACAACAATACGAATAGCATGGAATTAGGTGCATCAATTTGAAGTAAAAATTGAGCGCTCTAATTATATACTGTTTATGCGCTCTTTGTGCGCTGATTTGTACTACTGGGTTACCTTATTATTCGCTCTCTATGTTTGATAAACTAATTAATTTGCGATATAATTTTTGTTGTCATATACTTTTTTGTTCAGATTAGAGTCGTTAATCACCTCCCGTATTTATTGTACTTACTTAAGAGTCACCTTATATCATATATATTATATTCCTCGTACAAATATATTAGATTAGTAAAGTTGTTAATGAAAGCTCAGTCATTAAATTGTTTTATTTTATTTAAACTAAAAAACGAGCCCTAAACCATTAACAAATTTATTAAAATCGTTATTATTGGCTCAATATTTTTTTTTTAATTATATTAGATTAGAATGGTGTTGTAAAATGAGACAAGTTGAACTACCAAAGCTTTTAGAATCATTAGCCCCCGAGAATTTCAACTAAAGTTTCAAAACAAGGTCAAATATTTCGAAGATTAGTTTCACTATATCGATTACCTAATAAAAAAGTAAGATATGTTCAACTATGCATATTTACAAAAACGTTTCAATCTCCCAGATACATCGAAGTGGATTTGATCATTACTAGCAAAAACATGGTAAAACAATATTGCAATTAAAAACCCAGAGATGCTCTGCAATTTTTTTGTTTAGAATGGAAGATGCTATACCAGATACCCTACTGGGGGAGAGTTTATTGAGAAATTTGATATCCCTTTGGTTTCTACGCCACTACATGGGTTCACCATAATTAAAATTATAATTAATTATAATTATAATTAAAATTAAATCAAATGCCCTTCTGTTGACCAGTGCAATACTAACAGTAGAAACTATATCAGCTACAATACAGAATATTAGCTACTTAATATATTAAATGTAGTTGACTATACTCTATACATAACCAGCTAATCCCAATATTTCATCTATAATGAATTAATTAATTTTTATACATGAAAATAGATAAACATTATGATAACATGATAACGGAAGTTCAGGTTCACGAATAGAGTTTTGTACGTACACATAACGCGAAACTATGTATAATTAACGAAAATTTGGATGATTACCAGGTGTGAAAACTATAAGTACAAAAAGTCATTTTGTATCAACGTTTTGATATGAAATACGTGGCGACATGAACGTTTAGAATTTCAGTTGCCATGGTATAACAAATTGCGGCATAGTAAGTATATTCTACCATACGCTGTTATGAATCCTTAAATTTTAAAACAATTCCACCACATTTTTGTGCGTGTGTGTAAAACACAGTTTTGATATTTCTCAAGAAGTTAAAAAATCGATAATATTATTGCCTTGCCCGGCTAATACCTACATCATGACATTAAAAGATTCTATTTTAAAAATTAACAAAAGCCAACCACATGTTATCACGTAATCGAGTAATGGTGAAATTTTTTTCAAGAAATTATTTTATAGCCAAAAAATACTCATTCACATATTACAAATTTGATAAAAATAATCATATCGGTAACAATTCGATATCTCGTTATCATGGTGAATAATAATCAATGAGCCAGTGATTTATTAAATAATATCCAGATTTTGTTTTACACGATAAGAAAAATAAATGTTAATGGTTGCGTGAGACCGTGAGTATTTTGTGGCATTTATAATATTTCTTATTGTAAAACTCGTATGTATTTTGGTAAATAATCATAACGTGGGTATAAATACAGAATTTGATGCGGTGGCTATTTAAATTTTTTATCTAAATTCACATTTTAAGCCAGAAAAGGGCGCAAGTATACGAGTACCTCTTTTGTTAGCTGGTGGATTTAAATATTGATTTGTCAACAGCTTCCATTTTTAAACTGAACATTGTGTAATATATTGAATGTTACGTTTTTAATGAATGGAGCCAGCAACGAATAATCGAAAATCATTCCTTGATGTAGTGAGAAATTTGAAGCATGTAAGATTATGAAGAATCCCGTAAACCTACCGTAAACACACGAACGTGTATATTGCTGTCAAGTTCGGCTGTATTTATACCTACATCAGTAGGGATACAAGAAAGTATCACGCGATTTTAGCGATTTTAATGCAACAAAGAATAAACATGGCTTTCGCTTCAAACAAAGCTTGAAATTGTTCCTCATCAGAAGCTTAGCTGATGGCGTTAGAAATATTAAAGATAAACTTCCATGAAAATAAAGAGGAAAAGGAAATAAAAATCTTTTCGCATTGGACCTTAATACGGTTGCTAGCCAATCTTATGAAACTAACGGGAAAAACTCAATCCCTCGAATTAAAGGGAATATTTGACCTTTAAAAACTCAACACTAAGAAAATGACAATCTGGCAGGTCGCTCACATGCCAATGAAAGGTCGTTGTTGATGGAAAGTAGAAAATTTCAACCAAATGGAAGAGTAATAGTCTCTTGTCTTTCCCCTAAAAGGAATTCTAATGTCCACCAAAAGGCTCCGATGAAAAGAAAATAAATGCAAATGACAAAACCCGCTGAATTAATTATTGGCCGGTGATCCTTTTAGGATTTCCTTTGGATTAACAACCAAACAGAAAAAAAACAATTGTTATGAAATCTCAAAATCGCCTCGGATAAATTTGAAATCACAACAGCAACGACCTCAGAGATGAATTAAGAACGTAATTTTGTAACTAGGAGTGTTTCATTAATTTTATTTCTTTAACAAAACGTTTAACAAAATTTAAATCCAAATAAAAATTTTAGTTTTTTTGTTATCCGCTACTTCTGATCATTCGCGTTCGCAGCCAATGTCTTAACAATAAAGTTACCTATACGTTTGACTGCATTATTGATATCTATTTTTATTTGTTGTTTACACTTTTTTCGGCAGATTGTTACACTTTTATTCCATTTAAGTTTAATCTTATGGGAATCGCAGCATCTGACATTGATTAAATTCTCAATTGGAAAGTAGCGAATGCTCTTCTAACCTCCGATCGCAGGTGTAACTTTTTTAATCTTAATTTGAAGAGACCACCGAGTCTGCCGTACCGTAATAAAACATTGACAAACAGGGAAATTTTCTCTATACCTCACTACCGAGTCTACTATATACAATACACCTACTAAAATAAGATCGGTAGATGTTATTGACTCTCAGGGATTTTCGCTTTCGAATGCAATCTTGACTGCCTTTGAAAATGCCTGTCCTTTTATTACCAATCAAAATGTTCAGAACCAACATTTGTGGTGTTCTGAAAAGATTAAGGAAAACTATCTCCGGGTTTATCACTCTGGATTATCCGTAATGATCTTGTTTTTACGATTTCTTAAAGTACTTAACCGTATTATCTGAATTGATACAGCGACGCATTGTGAAGGTTTGGTGTGTCAAAAAATCTCCATGTAAATACATCTAAACCAGGTTTGGTAGTTTTTACTGAACGAAGAAATTTAGGTGACCTTATCGTTACCACGATAATCTGGCATCTGGGGAATATCTTGGTTGCTAAGCTCTCGAGGAAGTATATATCTCGATCGGCATTATGATGGTAAATCGTGGGGTTTACTCCACAAAATATTTTATTTTATATACAGATCGCTTGTTCTGCCTTTGCTATTTTACGCGACTTTGTCTGGTAGCCGGTAGTTATCCTTAAAGAGCAATTGTGAAAAATGTTGCTTGTAGGACAATTACTGGTGCGTTTTCCACCACTTATTGCAATGGCATCCAGTCTTTGCCTACCTCAGCTGCAATCCTGTATTTCAAAGAGGATTCGAAAATGTCCACTAATAAGGTTAATCGCAAAATATCTCTAGAAAATATGCTGATCATTATCACTTTGAAAAAATTGATTTCCGTCATCGATAGAATCAGCCTTGTTTTAACCTTTTCCCATGATATTAATTAGAAAACTTAATCTTTTTCGATTTGCTTGAAATTTGAATAGATATGTAAATGAAGAAAGCATTTTAAAGAATATAATTACCACAGCACCATCCCGGAAAATTCACGGAAAGAGCGCGAAAATCGATATTTTTAACTAAAATAATTGGATACAGAAAGAGTTACCCCGCATCCCCAATAGAATTCCTTATGACTTTTTCCTTACAGAAAAGTATGAAAAAAAAAGTTGAGAATTTTTTTTTTCTCAAGTTTTTTTTTTCATACTATTCTGTTTGTGGCATTATTTAAAACATTTGCAATGGTATACAGCACTGTTATATTGTATAAAAAACTAATAATTTTGCAACAGCTCCAACCTTTTTTAACTAAATTGGTACTGTGAAAATTATTGTCTGATAAACAATGTAGTAAATAAGCGTATGGTTATATTAAATATGGCTATAAACCCCCTTGATGTGTGTCTAGACGGAAATAGAGGTTAGTCGAAATCTCAGGACTTCAGTAATGACCTTTCCAAATCGCTACTTTCCATTCTGACGCCTCTCGATTGCGCCGTGGTGCAGGTTGTGGAATCTACTGCCTCACACGTAACCACAGATCACCAGAGGGCTTAGGCCTGTTCTTTATGGTATTCTAAGCGGAGTTCACAGCTTTCTCTTTGTGCATCTGTCATCATTTTATACACTGACAGTATTCAATTTTCTCTCGACCACTTTCGATCTAACAGAGTCACGCTTATGGAGCCAGTGCACTGTAACATTGTAGGAAACGAAGTCGCTGATCTCCTAGTGAGAAAGCTGGTTCACAGCTAACACTAATCGGCTCAAACTTAGTGTTCCATTATCTTTTAATCGTGGTAAGGCAGCAATTAAAACTTACTTCACTGGTTTGCTGCATCTCGCATAGCTAAGCATTTTATCACTAAACCCAATCTATAAGTTTACCTAAATATGTGATTTTCATATATAAAAGACCTTGAAAGGACTCCTGCTTTTGCCAGGATACGATCTCTTATATTCAATTCACACTATATTGCTGATGATCAGCTACAGTCTATCCCTGGGTCCAAACTCCTTCAATTTGCCGAGAGGCAGAACGGAATTGCGCCCTTTAATAAAATCCCCAATTTGTAACATGAGCCCTTCGTGGCATTGAGTGTGGAACCCTGTGGGCTCCAGCCAATTAAATATAAAACAAAACTAGAAGTATTGAACGTACTCAGCTTAAGTAGTACAAGAAGCCTCCATCCATCACTGTTACTTTAACATTTTGAATTAACAAAAGATCATGCCTTCAATGAAGGATAAGCTCGCTCCAACCCGGGGTACTTTCTACGAAGAGCTTATGACATGATACATGGTGGCACCATCGACGCGGCTCTAAGCCTCTGTTTCTATCAACCAAGGGACACGGACGATTTGGTCTAGGTATGTTCTACAATTTGGTGATTGCGAGCACATATTTCTCACATAAACGCATCCATAATTTATCATTCTTGAGTAGTTGTGACATACTCCTTCCTATTAACTAACTTTACGAGAATTTGCTTTCGAACCAGCTATCCCCTGAGCTGTCGAAAATAAACTGAGGATCATTAAAACAGCGGTAACAAAAGCCCGATCTACTTTTCAGCGAAATCCACAAGCTCAGAATCGCGCACATCATCGAAATCAATCTCAAAATGTAAAGCGATCGCAATAAATTATATGATTGCGAGGGAATGAGATTGGGACACACAAAGTTCTTAACATCGGAAATATGAACATTGGACGATATCTCCGTAGCAAAGTAATAGATATATGCAGTGATACAAAACACGCTCTTTAAATTTATATATTCATTCCAAGAGGAGTAATGCCTCAACCAGTCAGATTTAAGAGCTTAAGTTACACGCCGATTGCACCACTTCGGTTAGTGCTACAATCACAAAAAAATTTATAGGCTTCTCGTCACAAATAAACAACTAACCTCTAAAATTTTGGTGGTCGTACCGCTCTTCTAAGTAGTCCAAATCGGAGCACAGCTTAAGAACTTAAGTCTGACTGGTTGAGGCATAAGTTAATAACATTTCGAAAGACTCCTCTATTAACTCTTCCTATTCACTCTTTCACGTATGATTGATCTTCATCCAACTAACAAATTTATACGCTCAACTCAATGCTCCGAGTGTTTTGTTTTAATTTTTTTTTTGTTATTCGTGCTCTCTATTTTCTCATATGGTTTATACATATTAGCAATACCACTACAATAATAGGCCGTTTTTCTATATAGAAAAATTACATGAGTTGGTGTAGGTAAATGCAAACAAAAACATGGGCGTCATAGGATGAACAAAAAATTACATGAGACAAAAAAAAAACTTTATTTGTCCCAATAAATCTGGTTTATTATCTACAAACATAATTTATCTGAAAGATCACGATAAATATCAATATTTTGAGAAACATTTCCAATAAAAATATTTCCCTACTGAGAAACTTTTCATTTACTAATTTACTGATAAAGCAACTACACAATTTTTCAATGACACGTGCGCGTAAAGTTTTTTAATTTCTCTTGGCTCTCAGCACTTGTATTATTTGTTTTGGATTTGTTTCACGACATACAGTACCGAAGAAAAATAGTAAACTTAATTTCACACATTTTATTTGTGTAATGAATTTTAGATTAAAGGGTATAATATTTTGTATGATACAATAAAATTTTTATTTATATTCGATTGTGTTTTGTATATTATGAAAATGAAACATAGGAATATTTTACCACAGCACACATAATACACAAAATTATTATGTGTGATATTCTACCTTCTCAAGTTTCAATATCGTGGATAAACCGTATCCTAATTTTTAATCTTTACTGTAAATTTTACACAAGCCCACAAAAAAATCCAATTGTAGATAAAATTGTATTTTTTGTTTTAGTAATTATGTACAACCAACTAAATCACGCAATTGGGCTTATCAATAGTATTGATTAATTAAACTGTATGTTGGTTTATTACACCGTATTAATTAAAAACCAGGTTTTATTTGAACAAAAATAAAACACAAAATATTTTGTTGTCATACGCAAAGACGTACACCCATCCCGTTCAACATTTTTTGCTTTACTAAAAAAGTAAAAAAGCATGCAAGAGCGGCAGTAAAAAATCTCGTATATTTTTGTTTTTCTTTTATTTGTTGTATAAAACTAAGTTGCTGCTTTAATTGGAATATCACTAAATGAAAAGTTTTCTCGGAACAATTTTTTTTTAAATAATTCAATAACAAAATATCCCTATTTATTTTTGACAAAGTATTATTCAATTTAACTTGAACGATACAAACTATTTATTAAAAATAATGAAACAGTTTTTTTGTTGCCATGTGTTTTTGTTTCGAGGTGTATGGAATTCTCATTTCTTTTTGTATTTACATATACCAACAAAATTATTACAAGAAATGGCCTGTTATTGTAGTGGTATTAATATTAGATTTTACTTTTCAACGTAAAACAAAATTACATAAAAAATACAGTCCCGTTCGATTGTTGAGTTGGACTTCATTATGTAAATCAAATTCATTTTATTTTTTACAATTTCCACCGTGAAAAATACTGAAATTTATTATCGATTGTTTTAAGATTGTTGCTAGTTTTGGTAGAAAGTACGACAAAACAATGGCAAAAAAGAACATTATAATTAGAAAATATTTCAATTACAATGAAGAAAAAAAGAAACAAGTTGGTTTAACTTGCGGCGTTAAATTATCTGGCGATAACACCTCCAATTTAGTCCGCAACATACAATATATGCATTTTGATTTGTTTGTAGAATACAAACAGACTGTGTCAAATAAAAACAAATCGGAATTTAAACAACAGTTATTAATAAAAATAAATACTATAAAATTCGACATTCCGAATCGGCTATTTGGGAAGGATACATAGAGTTAGTGTCAAAGGGTGGTTTACCTTTAAAATTCATATCGCGTAATGGATTTAAAAAAATTATTGATGCTCTAGTCACAGAAATGGATTTTAATATGGCGTTAAATGAAATTAACTTAAGAAGAAAAATTAATACATACGCTGATAACATCCAAACAGAAATTGCTAAAATGTGTAGAAATAAAATAATTTCTTTAATGATTGATTCCGCAACCCGATTAAATCGCAGCATATTTAGGTGTCAATATTCAATTTATTCATTTTAAACTTTAATTAAATTTAATTCATGACGATAACTTAGATTGGGGGATCATGGAAAATTTTATTAAATCATTCCGGCCCGTGAAAAATTCTACCTTACAGCTTCAAAGTGCCAGCATAACTGTAACCACTGATCTATATTATCTATAGTATATAGATCAGTGACTAACTGATTTTTACAAAATTTGGTTGGAACTAAAAATTGAGTTGGCTGAAAAACTGACGATATAAGCAAATCAATTTTAAATGCCATTCGTGTCTGGGAAAGCAAATTACTAGAAAAGAAAGTAATTTCAAATATAGTAATTTCAAGTGTCATTTTTTTGGATTCTCGTTTTCATTTTTTGCTTTCATCTGAGCAGAAAGTCATAGCCCAAAACCATTTACGATATCTGTTAAAACAAATTAGAATTTTGGATTCATTGGGTAACCTCACACCACTAGAAACTTTTACCCCAGTACCGTCAACTTCCATAGAATCATTATCATCATCATCACAGGAAATATCATCACCATCAAGTGGGTCAAAGTTAGCTGAGTATTTATCACAATTAGATGGTCAAATAATTACAAAATCAAGTACTTCATCATTTGAAATTGCATCCATGGAAATAGATAATTATAAATCATCACGCCTACAGCCGGATTTAGATGTTCTACAATATTGGGAAATAAAACAGCATGAGTACCCTAATTTACACAAACTGGCAATGGCAGTATTTACCACCCGTGCTACCCAGGTCAGCGTCGAAAGAGCCTTTTCCGCTTTGAAATTAAAGGTTCAATCACAATGAAACCGCGCCGCGCCGCACCACACCGTGTCAAGCCGCTTTTACGGATTGTCAATCACAATGTTTCCGCGCCGTTTCGTAAAATTGATCCAGTTAATTCTGTATAAAATTTACCTTCGATATAAATTTTTTTTGAATTTTGTGCCGATATAATCTATCGTTTCTTTTTACATCCAAGTAATTTTTATGGGCTTTGTTATATAGCTCTGGAAGGCATTTAATTTTTTCAATGAATTCCACAATCCGAAATTCTATTTTTAAAATAGGTAATATTATTTTTTGACACCGGTAATATTGAAAATAAGTTTGTTGTATGCCTGTGAAAAAATTGTTTAGGTTATGTTATCCGAAAATGTAGAAAGTTGGCCTATCTCTTCCGCACATACCGTTCCGCGCCGACCATTGTGTTTGCATACCCGTTTTGCGATTTAAATCACATGTAATGTGACATTTCCTACTTTGACTGATTACCGAAACGGAGCGGTGCGGTGTCATTGTGATTGAACGTTAATTCTCACCGACCAGCGAAATAGGTTGTCAAATGAAAATCATAACAAGCTTTTGCTTCTACGACTCAACGCTGAATTTTAAGAAGAAAAAAAATGTAATGAATTTTCAATTTTTATTTTTAATTTTATAACTGAATTTTATTTATTAATAATCGTTATTGAATTTATTAATTATATATGTTTTTATTATCGAGTTTATTGTTTTTTTAATTAATGAAAATGAATTATAGAATAAATTAGAAAAATAAATGTTACTTTGTTACTTTTCTATAGCAAAAATCGCCTTCTTTAATTTAAAAAATTGCGTGATTGAGAATAAGTTCATTTTTATTTTCGAGGAGTAGGTCTTTACATAGCGATTTAAAACTTATTCCCAAATCAATGAGTAAGTTTTAAATATATAATTTGTTGTAACTCCTTACATAGAATAATAACTTAATTATACATCGAAAATAAGAAGTTAAATTTACTTTTGGTAAATAAGTAAAATCTTTTGCAAGCCAAAAATATAGGCTTCGCATAGTATGAGTCTGTTTCTCCTAGGAAGAACTTTGAAAGTTTAAAGTGTCAATATGAAAATTCATCTGTGGCATTATGTGGCTAAATAAGAAGTTTGCCCTTATTAATTTAAAACTATGGCTGTTTACCAAACGAATACTTATTTGTGGAACCTAACTTATTCAAATAAGTAAGCTGGCGAGGTGACTTATTTTCTGTCCCTTTCTAACCGAAAAATCTAAATTGGCTGTCAATTTTTTGTTGTTTATATCAATTTATGACTTTTAGAATTTGGATAATAAACTATTTCTAGATAACGAATGGATCTTTGTAGATTAAAATCAAAATTAAGATAAAAAAAATGATTACAATAAAGATATATGTAGCATCCTAATTACGTAATGTATGCATGTATTACACAAATGAATTGAGGTCAACTACAGAACTTGCAAGACCACACGGCGTATTAATATATTCTAGCTTTACGAAACAATTAATACATATTGATTAGACAGACATAAAATATATATTTACATAAAATATATACAAATTTTCCCATTAACTGGGGCCCATTTGAACTTCTTTGATTGTCTGTCTAAACGAAAATTGAAATATAAAAATCCAGCCGAATCGTATACCTAAAAATCATATAAACATTTTTGTATGCAACATGTGTCGCCAATCCTTTTAATTGCATAAATATACAATAATTGTTAATTTATTAATATAAATTAATGCAAACGAAAATATTATGCCTTATGTCAAAATAAGTATGCCAACTCAATTGGAATGGGTTTACTTACTTATTTAAGATGGCGTCAAATAAGTCAATAAGTCTGAAATAAGTATCCGTTTGGAAAACAGCCTAATGCCCGGTTTACATACAACCAACATTTTTCTTCTGCAAAATGAATAAGATATAACATTGACTTTTTGCACAGGAGAGACAAGAAAAGCAATATATCCCAACAAAATTTTGCGGAAGAATTTTTGAGCACAAATCACCATAAAAATGAAAATGTTGCCATAAAATATATTCGATCCGAGTATTTTTATGGCAACATTTTTAAAATTAACAAGAAAAAAAATTATTTCGTATTTATAAATGTTGAGGATTCATAATAAAAACAGACGACATAGATAAAAATGTAAATTTCGCATTTTAATTCATTCAAAATAAATTAATAATGATCCAATAAAAAAAATTACGCCATTACTATATATGGTTATTTCTTTCTGGCATATTGAATATTTTTATGTAGCGGATTCTTTCTTATTTACCTGCAAAAATTTGTAGAAGAAAACAATTTTCTCATGTAAACCGGGCATAAGTCTTAAATATATAATTTGTTGTAACTCCTTACTCACAAGTGAGAGAACAAATATATAAAAGAAGGAAAAACAAAATTGTATGACGATTGAGAGTAAGAGTTGATAGGAAGATTGTTTTTTAACTCACGTATCAGCGTATTGATTCACAATGACTCTGGAGAACTATAGACTTGTACTAAAATCATTCTTAAAATATGGCGAAATTATTTTTCAACACTTCTAAACAGATTTACACCACCCACTAATGAGCCAACAGTAATTATCCAGATTGATATCAAACTGAGACAACTCCATTATGGGTTGCTACATCATATGACGAGATGCGCAACGTGTAATGGAAACTTTGAAACAACAAAACACCTGTGTGTCAATTTTGTACGAAAAGCAACAAGCGCGAGGTGAGCAAACCCAATGCCTTCTAAACTACTGGCCGCTTACACCAAATGATGACGACACGCTAAGTCGACGTTGTTGTTGCTTTCTCTAGTTGCTTTGTTAGTGTAAATATCCTAAAATTATTATTGCGCAGTCTCGGTATAGACTTAAATTGACGTCATGTGCGAAAAATGAGAGTAGTAAAAGGCCAGTAGTATAGAAGGCATTGGCAAACCGGAAAAATATAGTATTGAGCATCTTGTTTGTATTAGTAGGCGAGACGCATGCGCATGATCTTGTTTTGATTTTTTTTGGATTGACGTTTCTATGCAAAAACATTTCGCAATTTTAGAACTAATTCCAATTATCCTCATATTTCTGAATTAAATTGAACACAATTCACACATTTGAATATTAAAAATCCTAAAACATAAAATATTACTTCATTTCACCGCTCAAAAGCAAACGGATAGAAGAGGTGAGTAGACGCAGTGCCTTTTATAGTAAATAGTACTGGCCAGTGATGGAAAATGGATTTTTTGAATTGTACTGAAAATTGAAATGAAATTGTACTAAATCGAGTTGAATTGTATTTAATTTTGTTTAATGTTTTTTAATTCAAAATTTATTCTGAAAATTGCCTTATTCAAAATGTAGAATACATAAAACACATTTGAAAATTTATTTTATGTGATTTATAAAATAAATAAAAATATAAAAATTATACAAAATAAATTTTTCAACCCACAAACCAGATCTAATTCAGCAAACAACATTACGTAACAATTTACTATACAAGCAAAATAGTTAAATTTTGATAAAATGAAGCAAAAAATTAAGAAATCCAAATTTTTCAGACTGTACTGAATTCCGCTCTAAAGTACTTTGGTACTTTTACAAATTAATTGTATCGAAAAAAGTACAATTGTACCGGCTTTTCCATCACTGGTACTGGCCTGTGACAACATTCGTTTTTTGCTGATGACGTCAACGTAAGTCGACAACCAGATGTCAGCATAATTAAGTAAAAATAAAACACCTTGCATCCTTATTACGATGGCATTCAATTTCACAAACTTAACAAATAAAAATCTAAATTATTATAAAATAAATTAATAAATTATGAACAATTTTAGTGTAACTGATTTTCTTAATTCATAAATTGAATTTTTCCGATCCATATTCAAAAAGTTTAGTTAGCATTTGAGGAAATGCTCCTATTTAGATAACGTAATACGAAGTTTAAGTGTATTTCACTACACAAAAATACAAACACAACCGTGAGAGCAGAGAATATTTTGTGATCATTTTGTTTATATTTTGTCATGATGAACAAACATGTAAAGAGGTGAAATATTCCCATGTTTCATTTTCGTCTTTTTGTGCGCATTGCGTCACGTGTATCCAACAAAACGGAAATTTAAATTGCATTTGTCGATTTTTCGATTAATTATTTAAATAAATCTGCAATAAGCGTATTTTTTTTAAACGACTTTTTTTATTTTTGATAATTACAGTTTAACTAAACACATTTTTATGGTTTACCTTTTTTGTTTCATTTTATGACGGAAACATTTGAGGAAATAAACCGTCGAGATATATTTTTCAAGCCGACG
Organism: Nephrotoma flavescens; assembly: GCA_932526605.1. Lineage (NCBI taxonomy): Eukaryota > Metazoa > Arthropoda > Insecta > Diptera > Tipulidae > Nephrotoma > Nephrotoma flavescens. The sequence goes on along the minus strand of OW052221.1, from coordinate 138,853,496 downwards.
ACAAAATAAGGATAGAATAGTTTGAGTATATATATATAACATAAAACTATAGAATTGTTAATACATATGTTTACTAACAAAATATTATGTACCTGTCTGTAGCTATTATGAAATAATTGTTGTCTAAATATCTATTTAGTTGTGGTTTTAGTTGTGGTTTTACTTCCCGTTATTTGTGAAATTCAAAATTTTGCCGCTTCGGTACCTATATGTATTTAAAGTATTAAAAGCTTTCTATTTAATTAGCGGTAATCGTATAGTTAGTAATTTGAATAGCGTATCAAAAACTTGCGCAACATTAATAGAATAAATATTCCTCGTCCTAATAAGGAACATTTTAAAAAATTCTTCAACTATACCGCTCCTAAACTATGTAGTCAATTACCGTCAACCTTTTTTTTAACAAATAATGTTAATGATTTTTGCAAATTATTAAAGGATTGGCTATTTACTATTAGTAACATGGAAGTATATCTGTAATGAACATTTTACCATTTTGTTTGTGAATTTTATTGTTTAGTACCCGAATAGAAATAGTAATAATTTATAATAAATATTTTAAATTTGTAATAGTGTAATTTAAATATTATTTAAATATTTTTTGTAATTGAATCGTAGCTCCGAAACATTATCTTTAATAAGGAGACTACTAAACTAGTTTTATTTCTGATTCTTTTCGTTTCATGTAATTACATGCTTTATATTTTTTATAGAAATAAAAACTAGGTATAAAAAAAAAAATAAAAAAAAAAAATTGTAACGAATTTATTTACTGTGAGCGTACCAATTAACAATTGAAATGAATTTCTTAGTTGATGTGGATTTCGAGATTGTTGAATGATTTATTTAAGTTAAAATAATTTTGATTGTAACTGAAAATCAGAAAATAATTAAAAAATTGCTTCAACTATACTTATCAAACTTAAATAAGCTTTTTTATTTACAAAAAAATACATTTATTATCCATTTATTTAAAAAAATAATAAAAAAAACCCGAAATCATATGTTTGGTGGATACAAGTGACGTCACATTAGCATGCGCAATATTCCACCTTGTTCTCTTTTCATCATGATATTTTGTCATTTCGGTTTCATTTCTATTTTATTTATATTTAGTGTCACATAATTAATCGAAGCTGTATGATGCATTTTTTTCTGTATTTTACATAATATCCGTACTTCTTTTGCTATTTTTATTGAATCTACGTACCAATTACAACAATTTCGAATTCGATGGTATTACAAATCGACTTATGTTGGATAAAAATGACAAAAAAACCGCCAAAATCGAAAATAAAAGTGTACATGCATTACTAGAAAAATTAAAAAAGCATATCCTTCGGCTTCAACAGTTTGTTCGAAACTAAAACAACAAAATTACAAAACAACTGGAGAGAGAAATATTTTTATTGTTTTGTAATTTTGTATGGACGGACGAATGACGAAATTTATTTTGGTTTTATGAGAATGAGGCGGAGACAAAAACTAGAAAAAACTGGAAAACCGAAATAAAAAACGAATAACCTTCTACTTCGATGTAATAATTACAACTATTATTTTGTAATATAATTTTCCTTTTTAAAATTTATCTGCCATCTAGTTGAATTGTCGACTTAGCGTGTCGTCATCATGAGTGTAAGCGGCAGTTGGTGTAAGCGGCCAGTAGTTTAGAAGGCATTGGTAGACGTCAGTATCAAAAAAAAATAAACCGATTCAACCGGAACCATTTATTTTGATACCTACCATCGGATAAATGACAAATAGAATGCACATTCACAAGAGAGCACAACACACAATACAAATATAAAATTGTGTATTATACACTGTATATGTACACAAAAATATTGTTCACCTCGTCAACTCTCGCTGTCGTTTTGCATACAAAATTGATACACTGAAGTTGGGGTTTGTCGGGAAATATTAAACAAGGAAGCGACCATCCATTTTCCTGCCACTGAAAATATTCTAAAAGAATGGAAAACTTTTCGAACCTACCCACATAGTACTATACCTAAGATGAGGGATTGCTTAAACGCTATAATAATTAATAGAGGGGTAGCTTTACTGAATACACACTATAAGATTACGACCAGGATAGATTCGATAGATAATTTGTGATTGGTGGTGACTGTCAATGTAGTTTTCTACAAAAGATCAAACTTTCTGAGAATCCTCATTTTCGATTTGTAAACTTCCAGCAGGCAAACGATAGCATCTAAAATTGCAAACTTTAAATGAATAACTCAAAATGTAGGGTGATACTAAAGGTACAATTTCAGAAATATCGATTCGAACATTCAGCCCTCATATCAAAATCTTTAAATTTGACAGACAATGCGCCAAAGTAAACTGAAAATTTACAATAGGCTGATTTGTCTAGCGATTACATTCGGTTGCCAGTCTTGAACCACAGCATGCAATATATCACTATACTTACTACCACTGAACGCAAATTACAAGAATACAAACTGCGAATGAATCATGAGATCAGAAATGATCTTGACAAAAATGGCATCATCGATTTGATAAAACCTTCTAGACTGAGATAGTTCTGACATATTCTTTGATTGCAAAACCGAACCACTAAGGCTTTGTATCTGCACCAACGAAACTACTCAAAGAATGGACGAATATTAGAGATAAATCTATACATCCACTCGGCTATCGTGTCCAGCGTCCTTTTGTGGCACAAACTCTTCACTTTGAAGGATCTCCTTAGTAATTGAAGCACTTTCTACATTACGTTAAAGCATCTTAGGCAACATAAAAATTAGATCTACTGTTAACGGGATTTTTCCATCGAACCTGAGCACCTAGGGTTATCCCTAGATTAGTTGTTCGTAAAGTTGATATATGAACTGATGTTATTTGAGTAACAGCTGATTTTAGTTTCTGTGTGGATTCCTTGTTAGTTTCTAAGATGGCCATATAATCAGCAAAAGTCGCTAGTATACAGTATTATTTTCTAATACAGGAAATTCATTCCTGCATTAGAAAAAAAAGCTGCTTCAGCTCTGTCTATTTCCGCTATTTAAACATTTTCATTTATCAAACAACCGCACAGAATACTTTTGTAAAAATATCGCATAATCAGGTTTAAAATTAGTAGAGTTTACGAGGAATAAAAGATTCGAAATGAATTCACTCTATAGCGACATCGTTTGTCAACCGGAGCCGTAGTAATACGTATAAGAAGTTTACACATAACTAATTCGAGTATCGACTAATACGCTCGAATTTTGTGTGTGATTTGACACACGTGGATCATAATATGACTCGAAATGAAACAAATGCCCCCTTTTTAATACTCTCACCGAAAATCTAGAAGACGAGATTCCACATACAAACGGTTTTTAAATTTTTAAAACAATTTATAATTTTAGCAATGTTTCAAATTAATGCAAACGTGACAAGACAGTTCACGTTTATAAACAAAATCTTACACCTAGGGCAATTTGCCACAAGATCCAATACACATAATATGTACTCGTATATTGAATTAACTATAATAATTAAGATAATAATAGATAACATTAGATTACAAATAAGGTATACGTATTCAGATAGTAGAAAATACTAATATGTATATTGTAATTTGATTTTATATGGACATTAAAGCTTAGCAGTAATATATCACACACTCGTAATAAATTTAAACCACAAACGCACTTTTTATAAAATATTCAAAATTAATTACGTACATTTAATTACAAATTTCACAATCTTAATCTAAAATTTATGATCATGTTACTCTGTGACACGTATTTCATTCACTTTCACTTGAACCCCCGAAAATTAGTACTCAACAACTAGCCAGCCTAACTATTCTAGCGCTTTATAACGTTTAAAGTGAAAACACAGTTTTGGCGAACGATCGTTTATAGAACATTTATATAAAATTTAAGTAAATATATAAAACTTGTATAAATATTTTATCTATTGTAGAATATGTATAAGACGCACCAATGACAAAAATACAATATTTTCAATAAAATTGGATACGTCTTATCAAACAACAACACAAGTATTTTTTTTATTGTAGTGCGCTTGGCTCAGTTGTATTGAAAATAATGAAACTGCGGTTCACCACGTATATACATGTGCACATGACAAATAATTACCGGCATTTCTTATCATTTCGGAATTGATATAATTGTTAACTAAAATACTTGACATATTAGGTATTAAAAACTTGCGATAATCACTCAAATCCAGGTTAATATTAAAGTATGATGCTATATAAGAAGGGCACGATACTTTTATTTGTGGTCAGTTTCTTAAAAGCTTCAATCACACCATTTTTTTTATAACCAATACTGAAATTATTTTTCTCGGTAGTGGTTTAGCTGGTCCGACCGATTTATTGTATATGACAATATATGGTTAACCAACGTGTAGCATAATTTCAGATTATCACTTTTACGGTATATTTAGAAAACATATGATAAATTTGCCGAAATTATTTTGAAAAACCACAAATTATGAATAACCCTAATTTCCCAGACAACAGTGTTTTTTATACAGTGAAAGTTCCTTAAACTGACGCTTGCGCTTTTGTCTGAAGTGTGTCTTAATCTAAATATAACAACAAATATGTAGAGCAATTTTAGAAAAAGCAACGTTAATTGACAATATTTCGGCAAAGTGTAAACAAAACGAAGGAGAAAAACGAGCATTGCTACCCCTGCTAAATGAGATCGATATGTTGTTCATACATTTACTTTTGCTTAAGTTATTTTGTTTTGTGCTCATGGTGTGCGTCAAAAAATCTGAATAAATCAGAACAGGGTTTTGTGATTTAAAAAAAAAATATTAGAAATCGTAATTTTCAAGAATAAAAACGCATGTTTAGTTATAGGGTTCTTAGGTATTCCTCAATCGACTTATTTTGCACTCAAAACCCTATCATTTTTAATTATTGAAATGCTTTTCATTTACCAAAACATACCCGAGAAAAATCTTACGATCGACGGCACTACAAGTATCCTCTATATAGCACTTCATACTTAGGCCAAGAACAGCCAGAAAGAGGTTGGGGAAAAAGAAATCCATTATTTTCACGTTTATTTCGGTGCCTTATTTAACATGGCTTCAATCATTCGTTTTGGCTCAAATATGCGCCGTTTTTTCGATAACTCGTTGCCATTTAGAAGGCAATTTCACTATGCCATGTTTTCACAAGCCTCTCTTAAGGCCGTTTTTAAACCACGAAGAGCGCTTGCTATATAGACAATAAGAGATGATAACCGCTTGGTGCCAGATCAGGACTATAAGGTAGCTGCATAATAATTTCCCAACCAAGCTGACGTTGTCTTGGTGGAACACCATGGGTTTGCTATTGGCGAATTCTGGCCGCTTCTGGTCGGTTGCTGCCTTCACTCCGTCCATTTGCTAGCCGTAGAAGTCCGAATTGAGCGTTTGGTCATTGAGTAGCAGCTCATAGTTGATGATTCCTTTCTAATTCCACCATACACTCAGCAAAACCTTCCTGGCAGTCAATTCTGGTTTGACCTTCGTTTAAGCCACCTGGCCAGACTTCGACCAAAATCGTTTCAGCTTGACATTGTCGTATGTGCCCATTTCTCATCGTCAGTCACTATCCGCTTCAGTAATGGCTCGATTTTGATCCGTTTGGCCAAGCATTCGCAGATAGAAACACGGTCCATCAAGGTGTTTTGCGTCAACTCTCAGCATGCAAACATCGAGGTTCTTTTTGAAGCCAGCTTTATGCAAATGGTTTAAAAGTGTTTTGTGGTCGATCTTCAGCTCATGGGTGATTCCACAATTTTATTGACATTTTATCGATCTTTATCATAGCAAAATTTTAAAGTATAGCGAATTTTTTCTTCGTTTACCTCCATCCTTAACACGCTATAACTTACAACTGAATCGACCAATCACAACAATGACAAATAAGCTTTTTAGTTCAAGAGTCCCCTTTTCCAAGGAGAATAAGTATGGCTTACTGCCACAAATAAACCACGAGATGTATGTCACTAAAGCCATCTAGCGAAAAAATAATGGATTTCTGTTTCCTCAACCTGTTATACATATAATGATTTTGTAATATTGATGATGTTCCACGGCGGTTAAGAACATACTCTTAGTTTATTTTCCCTTGTTTATAACTAACCTGTACATGATGGTGTGGAAATTTGAATTAAGAATTTGTTAATTTTTGTAACTTGTCGAAATTATTAAGTGGGAAGTGATGAATATTTATTGGTATAATGTTTGTAACTTGATCGATAATTCATAGATGGTGTGGTATTGGTTATCGAAATGAATTTTTTTTTGGTAATTTTGTTTTTACTTCCCCTCTATGAACAAGAACAACCAACGATCGCCAACACTCAAGTGTTTGTGTTTAAACCGTGTGGAACTGTTTGACAAAACAAGTGTAAAAAAAATAATAATAGTTTTCTTTGGATTTCTTAAAATTAAAATAAAATTAGTTAAAAGTGAGTCGAATTAATTTTATCAATTTAAATTGGTAAAACAATTGCGATTTAATTAGTAGGAATAATAAAAGTGAATAAGGCTGGAATCGCATAAATGAGTGACGCTACAGCGTCCATAAAAAAAAGACATCAGAAAAAATAAAAGAACTAGTGAAAACATTCATAAAAAAAGAAAATATGAAAATATAAACAAAACAAAAATCCAAAATAATACGTATACAAGCAGAAATTTTTTTTAAGTGAAAATAAAAACAAAATGGCTGATAACGAAATGATAGTGTATAGGAGATTCGAACCTGGTCCATCTGATACCAAAAAAATAAAAACAGATACTAACAAAGACAATAGTCGAAATAAAACAATATCTAACCAAGAAGTAAAAAATTACGAGAGGAAAGCGGATGATGATATGTATAAAAATAACAAATATATACCCGGAGATAAAGGTCCATACTTTATCATAATTGAGAAAAAGAAAATTGAGGATCTAGTGGTGATTGCAGAAATACTCAACTCATTAAATTTTGGAACATTAATCAGTGTAAAGCAGTATGGGAAAAATAGGGTTAAAGTACAAACAAGAGAACTTGAAACAGCAAAGAAGATTCTGAGAAGTGTAGATCTCAAAAAATTACATAAATATAATACATCCATACCAAACTTTCTTCTCGAGAAAATAGGATATGTAAACAAAATTTCAATCAGTCTAGATCCAGAAAGCTTAAAATCAAATATAAAAGCAAACGCAAAAATAACAAAAGTTGAAAGGATAACACGATGGAACAATGTGAAACAAAAAATAGAACCCACCTCAGCTGTTAAAATAACCTTCAGATCAACTACGTTGCCAGATGACTTAGTTATTTTTAACGTTAAAAGAAGGGTCACATTTTATGTCCCTAAGCCTATGCTTTGTAAAAAATGCCTAATATATGGGCATACTCAAAAGCATTTCCGCCGTAAACAGAAATGCTCTAACAAATATAATGCTCTAACAATATAAAAAATGCATGTAAAAATGACACAAAATGTTACTACTGTGGAGAAAATCCCGTCACAAGTAGCAACATATGTGAAGAATTTAAAATACAGAAAAAAATAATTTTTTTTATGATAACAAAGAAAATATCTTACGGCGAAGCTAGAAGAATCGTTAATCCACCAGAATTCAACATCAACAAAGAAAACTTCCCAAGTCTCACTATACAAAAAATCAATATAACGAGATCCAAGAATTAAAGGAATAGATAAAAATATTGAAGGAAGAACTAAACATTGAAAATACAACGTTAAAAAAAGAAGTGACAAAAAAAAGTCAAATGACGGAAATTAGTAAATTAAACAGAACAATACAGGCAACAACACAAGGATATATAAATTCACAAGTAAATGATCCCAGAAATGATGTAGTACAAACAGAAATATTAGGAAAATTAGCGGATATGGACAAAACCATCACAAAATACAACAAACCAACCAACAAACTGCAAGATGATGGATAGTTTAAAAATACTTCAACTAAATATAAGAAGCTTGTTACACAATAGAGATGAACTAGAAACCTACATAGCTCAAAATAAAAATCAAAACATTCATGTAAAACACAGAGAAGATAATAACTACGGCGTAGTAGCATTTATATTAAACAACAATATACACTCAAAATTAATAGAAACGTCAACAAGATATAACCCAATAGAAAACATAAAAATACAAATAATAAACACCGAAAATAAGAAACTCAATATAATTGGTGTATACATTCCATCGGATGCAAATGACACAATAATATTATCAATAAACTAAAAACATTAATAAATGACAATAAGAACAACAATAATACAATAATAATGGGAGACATAAACGCACATCATCCATTATGGGAGGACAACAATAAAGAAGATAGTAGAGGTCGACGAATAGCAAACAATATTATAACAAATTCTCAATATGTAATACTAAATAATGGTAATCACACACGGATGGGGAGTAAAGGAAAAAGCTCGGAAATCGGCATAACAATAACTTCACCAGATTTACCAATAAAACTAACTGGATGGTAGATAATACAATAATTAGCTCGGATCATTTGCCAATAAAGATAATAATAGAAAAATAAACGTATATAGCTCAAATACTACAGTAAGAACCAACATAAAAACTGCAATAAGACAAATAACGGAATTCAATCCAAATCATACATTCGATATACAAGATTATGAAGCAGAATTAAAAGAGATCATAGATGATAATTCAACATTAATTTCAAATAAAAATATATATACATTCCAAAAGTATGGTGGACAGAGAAAATTAAAAGATTGTGGGAAGTTAAAAAACAAAAATTAAAGCAATATAATCAAAATAGAAGAAATGAGTACGTTGAAATTTCTATTAAAAAGAGCCACCAGCAAGCTAAGGTTAGAAATTCGAAAAGAAAAGGAAAGAACTTGGAGTGAATTTATAAGTGAAATAAACCCATTCATCAACACAAAAGAGCTTTGGCAAAAAATTAAAATATTCAATAACAAAAAAGCATAGAAAAATGACATATTTAACAACCTGGAGAACATGAAAAATTTCATGACAAGAAACGTTAAAGAATCTATAGTAACTACTCAAAACAAACTAAAATGACCACTAGCATTCACAACAAATTTAGAATTTACGACAGAGGAAGTAATAAATGTATTAAAAAATAATGAAAACACATCGCATGGAAACAACAAAATATCCAACGAAATATTGAAGAAACTGCCATTTCAACATGTGAAGAAAATAACGCAACATATCAACAAAGTATGGGAACAACAAGCTTATCCAGAATTGTGAAAAATTATAAAAATAATTCCAGTCCCGAAACTAAATAAAGACACAGCAAAACTGGAGAACTACAGGGGGATAAATTTACTCTCGATAATACTGAAAGGGATGAGCAAACAAATTAAAACACGAATAAACAGAGTAATAGAACAAAACAAGATTTTACCAGGAATATCATATGGATTTAGAAAAGAAAAGTCATCAACAGATTACATAAACCAATTAATGAATATTATATACCCCCATTACACGGTCAGTAATAATGTCATTATCTAAACCATCATTACTTAAAAAAGTCGTATTTCCACTAAATTTTCTTTACTTTTAAATCTCACACATTATACCTAATATAGTAAGGTGAATTATTTAATATTAAAATATTATAAAATTGCAATGGAAATAGGATATTTTTAGGTAATGATGTTTTGAGTAATGACATTATTACTGATCGTGTAATGGGGGTTATAGAGAAGAATAAACTAAACAAAAGAGCCACAATAATAATAGCCACAGATATAGAGAAAGCATTCGACAAGGTGAATATCCAAACATTAATAAAAATAATGCAACAAATTAAAATACCTCATCAATATACAAACTGGATATATGTACAACTCGCTTATAAATAGATAAATAGTTTTTAAAATTGAAGATAACGAAGTTATGACAATGACCAGCAACAGCATACCACAAGGAGATCCAATAAGCCCGGATCTTTTTAACATTTACACACACAATTTACATGAAATCACCAACAATAATGTAAAACTACATCAATACGCAGATGATTTTCTCATTGTAATATCAGGAAAAGACATAAAAGATGCTGAAACGATAGCAAATGATACAATCAATAAATTCAACAGAAAACTAGAAAAATTGCATCTAAATATAAATCCACAAAAGACATCGTTTATCAGTAACACGTTTATCAGTAACAAAAAAAGTGAACAACCGTTAAAAATTAAACTAAATAATATTGACATATAAGAAAGGAAAACCAAATAAAGGTTCTAGGATATATAATGAACCACAAACTAAGATTTATACAACATCATAAGTTAATAAAGGGGAACTGCACAAAAGCTGCGTAAGTTTGCTAAAGATATTAGCAAGAAAAAATGGCGGAGCACACCCATCGACGGCTCTAAATTTACATAAAATAGAAAGCAGAATGAGATATAGTGCAAGCGTAACAATGTCAGAAAAGAACATGGAAACTCTACAAAAAATAATAAATGCAGGGCTGCGAATTTGTATGGGTCTCACAAACAGCACAGCAGTTACAGCAATAATCGCAGAAGCGGGAGTTATTCCTATTAAAATGAAATTAGACTTTTACAATTATAATTATGCAGAAAAACAGATATACAATAACAAAGATATGGGACGACAAATAAAAAATCAGACAGCAAACAGAGCCCTCATGGAGATATATACAAACTACAAAACCATGATGGACACAATACCAATAAAAGAAAAAAATGATACTAACACAATGGAAATACAGGAATAGAAGTCGATATAAATCTGCATCAAAAAATCAAGAACACTGGATTATTTAGAAGAGAAAGGAAATAACATACTAGATACACGAATGGATCATTGATAAACAATAAAAGTGGTATCGGAATATACAATGCGTATAACCAGGATACATACAGTTACAATATCACAGAAGCAATTTCAATAAAATGTTTAAAATAATAGCAATTCTAGAAACGATAAAAGTAGCAAATAAAAATAAACGGACTCACTTAGCACCTCCATATCACTAAAAAATCCCAGCAATAATCGCAACGGCACCAAATACTTTGAACAAAAGATATATAAGACGGCAAGAAATTACAAAATCAGAATAAATATAATCTGGATACCAAGTCACATAAATAGCACAGGTAATGATGAAGCAGACGTCGCAGCAATGATGGGTACCACAACTAAGAGAACAATAAATATTGAAACACCACTAGAAGAAAACATTAAAATATTTAAAACTGAAATATGTATACCAAAAATGGAAAACGGAATTTTTACAAAAAAACAATAACAAAAGCATTCAGCACAGAAAAAACATATAAGAAATATTTGAAATGAAACCATGGTTTCACAAAAAACAGCTGGACACCGAGACAGTAAAACGATTAAAAGTTCAAACAGAATATATCCGTTCCGGCCCGCCCGTTTTTCATCCGCTCGTTCCACCCGCTTTGTAAAACATAATGTATCCGCTCCGCTTGTCAAAAAATAAATGAGTTCAATTAGTAGTTTTGTTTTGTCATTGTGCAAAAATATTAACGTTTAAAATTTTTAAATTAAATTTATATTGAAATGAAATATGAAGAGGCAGTACTGGCACTTGATTATTTAATTGACTTGTATGTGTTATATAATATTCATAAAAAATCTACAAAGAAACCAAAAAGAAGATGGTGGGTGCGACCATTAAATTTAGACCGGAGTATAAAAGGCTACTATAACACAGCATTTACAAATACGAAAAATATAGATTCAGAACAATTTTTTATCAATACTCGGATGAATCGAAGTATATATAATCTATTATTTAACTTGGTTGAGGAGAAGTTAACTAAACATTCGATTCGGCGCATAATTGATCCAGAATGCCGCCTTGCGTTGACGCTATCGTCAGAATATTGAATTAAAGTTTAGCTTGATTTCCTAAGTATGCACATAATTTATTATATTTTAGTTTCTTGTCCCAAGGTGTTACGCCAAAATTTCTCGCCTGCGGCCAAATTCCGGTTCGGTGGTAAATTTACCATTATGGTTTTTATTAGTCGAAAATATGCAATTGGTATAAAAACCCAGAAAAGCGATTCCTGTTAAATGACTGAGAAAATAAAACCCATAACTAATGTCAAGAAACACCATAAGAATTTTTTTCATGAGAATTGGTTGGTTTTGTATTTTCCAATTAAAAAAATATTATTTTGATAGCGGTAACATCAAGATTTATTTTATATTAAGTATATATTGAAACATAAGTGGATATAAAGATGCCAAATCACTTACAGCAGCCCTAATCCTACAAAACATTAAATATTCCGACCACTTATCAAAAATTCCAGCTGGGCACGGATCATCCGTTTCCTTGTATAATTTGACAACGATAGTAATTCCCTTTACATAGAGATTCAATGGCATCGTTAATTTCGTGTATCGCTGAGATATTAGACCGCGCTTACTACATATCCCTTTTCGATGCACTGGTAGTCGTACGCTTTATAGGTGGTCTCCAAAATCCATACGGTGAAACGGCGTCGTGGTATTCAGTCAACTACTTCCTTTCGAATTTAGTTAGGATTTACGATTATAATTCACCCATAATTTGTGGTAGCAGAATATTTCCGAAATTCCGATAGTATTCGATACGGAACTTTTTACATTTTTTACTGAAAATAGAATTAAGTTAAAATTCAATTAATTTTGTAATTTATTTTGAATATTTCTTACAATCATTTTGTAGTATATTATATATACATATTTATATTTTATGTATTTTGATATGTTTGCTCATCGCAAGAAAAACAACTTCTGTCAAAATATAGCCCAATAAACCAAAAAACGTAATTTATTAAATGTTTCCCAGGTTAAAACCCATTTGTTGAACCGGAATCGAAAATTTTATGGTAATGGTAAATGACTGGTCGAAAAAAAAACCATTACCATTTATCATTAAACCGGAATTTGGGTGCTGGTCTTTCAAAATGGGCAAATCTACTGTGCGAGAAATTATAATTGAAACTTGCATTATTTTGTGGCAAATTTTGTCGCCATTGTATGGCTAGAGCTCCAAGCAGTTCCGATTACCTACAAATTAGTGAAGATTTTGCCAAAAAATGGAATATGCCTAATTGTATTGGCTCTATGGCAAACACATTGCAATTCAATGTCCGCATCGAACAGGGTCAGATTTTTATAATTATAAAAAAACGTTCAGCATTGTTCTGTTAGCCGTTTGTGATGCAAACTATACGTTTACAGATATTGCGGTTGGGGCTCGTGGCAGTCAAAGTGACGGGGTAACCATTAGAATATATAAACATTTGCAAGATATTCATGCGGATTTATTTTTATTTTTAGATATTTTTAAATCTTCAAAATTTGGACAACGCATCGTAAAAAATGAGCTACCGATACCCACAGAAAGGGTTTTACCAAATAGCACTCTGCTATCTGCTCATTATTTTATCGGTGATGCCGCCTTTCCATTGCACAATCATATAATGCGGCCTTACTCGTTCAGAAACTCGGACGAGACAAAAGAAATATTTAACTTTCGATTGTACAGAGCGCGGCGCGTAATAGAAAACGCTTTTGGCATATTAGTAAACCGATGGAGAGTTCTTCAAAATCCTATTAATATGATTCCAAGAAACGTAGAACACGTCGTTTTAGCAACGATAGCTTTACATAATTTAAGCGTAACGACACAAATATATATATATATATATATATATATATATATATATATATATATATATATTATATATATATATATATATATATATATATATATATATATATATATATATAATATATATATATATATATATATATATATATATATATATATATATATATATATATATATATATATATATATATATATTTATATATATGTATATATATATATATATATATATATATATATATATATATATATATATATATATATATATATATATATATATATATATATATATATATATATATATATATATATATATATATATATATATATATATATATATATATAAAATATAAATATATATATATATATATATATATATATATATATATATATATATATATAAATATATATATATATATATATATATATATATATATATATATATATATATATATATATATATATATATATATATATATATATATATATATATATATATATATATATATATATATATATATATATATATATATATATATATATATATATATATATATATATTTATATATATATATATATATATATATATATATATATATATATATATATATATATATATATATATATATATATATATATATATATATATATATATATATATATATATATATATATATATATATATATATTTATATATAAATATAAATAAATAAATACCTCGGAATTTTACCGACTGGGAGGATGAAGGATTTGCCTTGCACGAAGGAGAGCGGCGCCGAAACACTACGCCACTTCCATCAATTTCAGAACGAACCACTAATTCGACGAGGGTTGCATTCAATTTAAAATGAAACAATGAAAATTTTTGATAACTTAATTACATTTCATTTAATAATATGTTCATCACAAGTTCATTCATATCACATACGTATATTTAAAATAAAATAAAATACAATAAACATTAATAATCAATGTTTTGTAGTTGTCAGTTTACTACAGCGACAGCCTAGTAATATTTTAAAATTAAATCGAATTCAACTTTCCGAGTTTTCTTCGTAGGAAAATTTTCTCGTAGAAAATTTCATATCACAAAAACTTAAATTTAAATTAAAGCAAACTCGACTTTGTAAATAATTAAATCAAAATTAATAAATTGTGTTTTGTTGTTGACTATTTATAACGGCCTCTTGAGCTTTTATTATTATTTCGATTTTAAATTTTGATTTTTCGTCGTGACTCATTTTTTTCATATCAAAACATATGGTATATAAAAATACACGGTCCTCATCATCACTCCCGGCAGTTATTTTTGCTTGGATTGATTTCAACGTCTCTAAAATTTGAGATTTGGTCTTCTTTATTACGCTGGAATTCCATTACTGCGGCTTTTTTTGTGCAGAATACCTGAAGAGATGCAATCAAAAATCCCTGTGTGTGAGCGGCGCAACAGTAAAATTTTTTGTACTTAATTTTTTGTTGTTGTAGCGATTTGGTTGCCATAAATATAAATAAAGAATACAAATCGAAATATTTTTTATGGCAACCAAAATGAAAAACTCTCAGCAAATTTTTAGTATTTTACTAATTTTATGGTGAGCACTTGGCTCATACATTTTATATGTTTAGTGGAGTGTAATATAAATCGCGTTTTCATGATAAATTTATATTAATGCCCAAATTAAAATATTTTACAATTTTTAATTTTTATTATTTACTCTGTATTACATAATTTTAATAATGAGATATTAAAATAATTAAAAAACGTAATAAAATGATGCCTACAAATAATATTTAGATGTTAGAGGTATAAATAAAATTGATTTAACAATAATTTTCATTTTATAACTAATTTTGGTTATAATTTCGTAGTTGTCAAATATTCCCCTTAAAATTTCGCTATAAAATA
Organism: Nephrotoma flavescens; assembly: GCA_932526605.1. Lineage (NCBI taxonomy): Eukaryota > Metazoa > Arthropoda > Insecta > Diptera > Tipulidae > Nephrotoma > Nephrotoma flavescens. The sequence goes on along the minus strand of OW052221.1, from coordinate 138,837,868 downwards.
AAGATAGTCTGTCTTTGTCGCATTTTTGATATTATCTCTTTCTGGTTTTCTGCACAAAAAAAGCCGCAGTAATGGAATTCCAGCTTTACTCTTCTTTCTTGAAATAGACGATTTTGACATCGAAGTCGATAAAATTGATTCACTGTCTATATCGTCTGATTCGGAATAGGAATAAGCTATTTCCATATTTTCAAAACTTGCATTTTCCACCATCCTACGAAAATAAGAAACAACATAAACAACCATTCTACGTACGATACAAATTCTTACCAATAAAAACGTACTTTTGTGGCGTAATGCAATCATTAAAAAATGTGAGGTTTGCAAACAGGTCCCATTGGGGTATATTAGAAAGGCCTGAGCCTGACGGCATTTCTAGTTTTTTCTTTTCTCGGACATATTTGGCTCGAAGGTACGACCACTTTTTTTCTGCTGTAAATCTAGTTAAACCTTTTATATTTGTTTTGCGTGGAAAAAATTACATTTTACTTACTATCAAATTCAAACTTTGTATTAAGATCTTTCCAAATTTGTTTTTTTTTTCTAGTATCCATGTACAACGCGTGTTTTTTGTCGTACAATTGTGGAAAGAATTTTACAACTTCAATGAATTCTTCAATATCCATATTTTATAAAAAATATTTAATATGAAAATTAAATCGGCGCATTTCAAATTGATTATTTTTATTAGGCGATGTGTACAAGTCGCGGGCACGTTTAATAACTTAACGTCAAAACTGCTATAAAATGGAATTATTTTTACCCAATAAAAAAAAATCCCAAGCGCCAGAGTACACTTTGGGAATAAAAAATTGCCAACTGCTAGAAATACGTCACTAATTCCCAATTCCCTATTCCCGGGAAAAACTAGAATAAGGCCACAGAACTACTTTGCTAATAAAGTATAGTACAATAAAGTATAATACAGTTTCCATCGCAAGCGGTGTAACCCCATACTATAATAAAATATTACTTTTTTTGTTGACAAATATAACTTTTTTTGTTTAATATCACAAATTTTTTGTTTAATATCACACATTATATCACTCATTTTTAACTTTGTTGCCTCAGCTCGAGGTGTCGAGACAAATTTCATGCAGCCGCCATCAGAGGAAATGAAATGGACATTGAAGATTGAACGAAAACACAGAAAAGAAACTACACACACAAATACACAAACAATATTTGTTGTTGAGTTTATTCCAGCCAGACACTGATTTCAACTATGTACATTGTTTTTAATGTATTTATTATTGTTTAATACAAAAATATAACATTAAAGTTGAACAAAATGTTGTTCCTGTCCATGTAAAGTCATACCGCAATAACATTAGAAATAAAATGTACATAAATTTTGACAGCCAGAACCGAAAATATTTTTGGTTTTTTTTGTGATAAATGAGTGCGTTTTATGACAAAAACTGATAAAAAATATCATGATAATTTTTATCATTTTGGTCGGACTGAACACTAGGAATATTATATTTTGAATAATTTTTCTGTTTTTAATAGTCAAATACATATAGTTTTTGTTTAAATGTCAAAATTATGATTCCTATAAGACCACCTATTTCGCTTATATTAAAGCTAGAAACAGAACAAGAACGACGACAACGAGCGTCGACGAATAAATAAAAAATATCGCCGCGATATCGCTGTAGCTAACAGAACAAAAGCATCAGCGTATGCGATAAAAAACATCCACAAACGGCATAGCCGTATTTACAAATGACGTTGTGGCGTTAGCCTACTAAATTGAAAAAAAAGGTTAATAATATGACGGTTAAATATATATATATATATATATATATATATATATATATATATATATATATATATATATATATATATATATATATATATATATATATATATATATATATATATATATATATATATATATATATATATATATATATATATATATATATATATATATATATATATATATATATATATATATATATATATATATATATATATATATATATATATATATATATATACATATATATATATATATATATATATATATATATATATATATATATATATATATATATATATATATATATATATATATATATATATATATATATATATATATATATATATATATATATATATATATATATATATATATATATATATATATATATATATATATATATATATATATATATATATATATATATATATATATATATATATATATATATATATATATATATATATATATATATATATATATATATATATATATATATATATATATATATATATATATATATATATATATATATATATATATATATATATATATATATATATATATATATATATATATAATATATATATATATATATATATATATATATATATATATATATATATATATATATATATATATATATATATATATATATATATATATATATATATATATACATATATATATATATATATATATATATATATATATATATATATATATATATATATATATATATATATATATATATATATATACCCCAAAAGAAAAGGAATATTACTGAAATTACAATAAAGTTGGGAATTAAACATATTAAAAATAAAGATTACAACGATCACAACATAAGGAAAGCGAACGAATATTCAGGACGAACAGAATTAGGGTGGGGCAATATGACGACTTCTTACACTTATATAGCATATGGTGTTTGAGTTCAATCGAAGTCCATACATTTCTTTGGCGATTATTTTTCTAAGCATACATCAATTAGGGAATCCAAGTCGGTTCTACCCGAATTCGTGTAGTTAGGCAATTACTTACCCCCCAGAGACACCCGAAACCTTCGGGAAATGCTGCAAACAACCAAAACCGAAAACCCTCCTATGCATCTTAACGAAAATGGAAAAAAATAGAAACGTATGTTTGTAGAAACCGGTGGGGTAATGGTAAAAAAACGGAACCGAAAGTCGGGTACCCGAAATTCGGGTAATTGGACTCCCTAGTCGGGTAATTGGATTCCCTAGTACATACGTTTATGTTTTTTCCATTTTCGTTCAGATGCATAGGATTGTTGCCGGTTTCGGTTGTTTGCGGCGATGCCCGATGGTTTCGGGTGTCTCTGGAGGTGAGTAATTGCCCAACTACACGAAGTCGGGTAGAACCGACTTGGATTCCCTAACATCAATGTCATCGGATCAAGTATTCCCCCACTAATGGAATACTGAAATAACGATATAGTCATCATAAAAAATACTGGAAGGCGTCAATCACCATAACAGGGAAATTGATGACTTGGCATGTTCCTGAATACAACTACACGGAAGTGATTTACAATTGGAATAATCATAATCTTTAACAAGCAAAGTGCAAGCAAATTGCAATGCAAATACACTTGTGATAATATAACAGTACAAGTTGAGCAGTATAAAGTGAAACATTTGAAGAAGTGTAAACTGAGTGAAACAAATGAATAGAATTTTAAACTTAGAGCTGAGTGTCATTATTTCCAAAATCTATTAGGAATTCCTAAAATTCGAAAAATTCTTCGTTAGCGGTGGTTTTTAAAGTACCGCTATAAGCTAGAGTCTATAAGGCAAATTCTGTGTGAGTATTTTATATAAATTTTAACAATCAGCAAATTATTATCGTGGTATTGCTCTGTTGAACACTGCTTACGAAGTGTTGGCTAATGTCTCATCCCTTTCGCCGAAAACATCATTGGCGACTATCAATGTGGTTTTCGTCCCAACCGGTTGACCACTGCCAGGTTTCACCATGAGGATGATCTTAGAAAAATGTTGGGAGTACAACATATAACCATACATCAACTATATATAGACTTCCGACAGGCATATGACAGTATAAACCGCGACAACCTATGGGCCGCGCTCATATGCCTAGGAATTCCAGAGAAACTCGTTTCTCTGTGAAAATTAACAACGTCTGGATCTGTATGTAGAATTGTAATTGAAGGAACTGTATCAGATTCCTTTGAAATAACATCTAGTGTTCGACAGGGAGATGCACTCGCGCCTGCGCTGTTCGATTTGGAGCTTGAGTACGTGAAACGTTTGAAACTTCGCGCTTTATATTTAATAAATTAACCTAAATTCTTGAATAAGCAGATGAAATCGTGCTTCTTGGCCGAAGACCTAGCGATAGCGGTTTGGAGGTGAACAGTAGCAAAACGAAATTTTTATCAACACCAAAGAACATCTCCATGGTAAATCTCGGAATTTGGCGACCATAACTTTGATAGTGTCGAGAACTTTACATACCTCGGGTCAGTTATAACATCGTTGAATATGATATGCAGGCAGAAATAAAGCACGACTCGCGGCTGTACAACGATTTTTCTACGCCCAATCAAACTTATTGCGATCTAAACATCTATCGCAGTCGTGCAAGCTCGCACTTTATAAAGCACTCATAAGACCAGTGCTGGCTTTCGGAAGCGAGAGCTGGTCCATGACCTCTAACGATTGTAGATTATTATCTAGCTTAGAAAGGAACGTCATTCGCTCAATCTTTGGTACAATTAAAGTTGCGAACAACGAATATCGGATTCGTATGAACCATGAAGTAAAGCAACTCCTCGGAGGCAGCGATATCATTGGTTTCATCAAATCCAATCGAGTGAGATTGCTCGGTCACGTTACAAGGTCCCCACAACAACGGATGATCAATAAAGTGTTTCACCAACAACCAGCCTGGGTGCGTCATAGAGCAAGACTCCGACTACGCTGACGTGACGACGTCGAACAAGACCTACTCGTATTAGGATGTCGAAACTGGAGGACGAGAGCGGTGGACCGAGACGAATGGAGCAAATGAGCAAATTATCATGAGGCTATTTCGCTATAAATTATCAGAAAATTATTACGAAATGTCATCATTTTGAGATTATATTTCATCATTACAAATTTAATTTTTGTTATAATTATTTAACTCAATCTGTATTCTGTGTTCTTACATATATCGAAATTCGTGATTTTCGTAAACTTGTTAAAATTTCGTGTTAATTTTATTTGATATATTTAATTTTTTCAATAGCTCCGTAGGTCTGTCCATTATTTATTTTTTCCACGAATCGACACACGAATTTAACACAAACTGATGTCTTCACTCTGAATATTAAATTTATAATGATGAAACATAATCTCAAAAGGACGACATTTCGTAATAATTTCCTGATAACTTATCGTGAAACAGCCTCCTGATAATTTGCTGAGGTTCAAAATTTATATAAAATATGTACTCACACATACAATGAAACCATGATAGAATATATCAGTGAATACAGAAAATATTCAGTGAATTTGCATAGTGTAGAGTCTAGGTTAAGTTACGTATATGTAAATAAGGTTAGTTGGCCTTGCATTCTGAATTTTATAAAATCCATGATTTAAAGCAGTTTTTTTTTGTTTTTTGGACATTTTCATAAATTTCCAATAAATTTGTTGTGTAATATAAATTATTTAAGTTCTATTTTATTTTATTTATTTGACTGAATTTCGATATAATATAATTCAAAATTCGGAATGGACCCAGGCAGTGAACTTAGAGTAGGAGCTGCCTCGGCATTAATGAAAGTGGCTTATGTGATGAACCGACATGGAGCACTTCACGGGCGCTCGAAAGAAATTGATTCCATTTTCACAACAATTGCCGAAGTTTTACAAACAGTTTATACAAATTGGCCAAATGAATCAATAGACGAAATGAATCGCACACACAGAGCTGTTGATGTACCGCAACCGGGCGTGGCTGAAGATGATACATCATCGGAATCATCAGTAGAACCGGAATATCCAGGAACACGAACTCCAGAACAAATAGCACGTTCACCAGATCGGCAAAATCAAGGTCGAATAGCCCAACAATCACCACATCAATCAGAACCGGCCGGGCGAGACCGTGTTCGGAGAAACCTAAGTTTTGATTCACCACCTTGTTCACCAGGACAACGTCCATCATCACCCCGATCACCTTGTCCGGCATCACCATGTCCAGCTTCACCACGTTCTCCACAACTATCGCTAACACGTTCACCACTTGCACCATCACCACGATCACCATGTCCATCAGCACGTTCACCACACCCACCGTTGCCTCAGTCACCACACCCACCGTTGCCTCCATCACCACATGAACAATCACCACCTTCGCCATCGCCACGATCACCATGTCCATCGGCAAGTCAACCATCACCACGTTCACCACACCCAGCGTTGTCTCTGTCACCACCTCAACGATCACCACATGCGCCATCGCCACGATCAAGAAGTGAACCACCGTGTCGATCACCGGCACATTCAACAGCCAGATCTCTGACATGCTCACCACCTAAATCACCGCCATGCTTAGCGGAAAGATCACCGAGCCAATCACCGGGCCGATCACCGGTCCTATCACCGGCCCGATCATCGACGCAATCACCAACGCGGTCCTCGGCTTTGTCTCCAGGACGAGCTCCAGTACCATCGGCACCGCCACCGTCACCACAACAACCAGTGCAACAACCACGTCCTTCCTCATTAACGGGACGTTTACCCCAACTAAAATTAGAAAAACAACAATTACTTCAGCGATTGCCACAACGAATACCCCATCGAGAAATTACACGTCCACAATCGCAGAACGAGGTATGTACACCGCAAGAAGGACAAGTTCTTATTCAGCCAGGTGCTTCAACTTCTCGTAGAATGTCCAGTGAAAAAATACTTTCAATGATGGAAAACCACTCGACATGTGTGGAGAGTCAAAGACAGCTTCGTAAGCAAGAGTCTAGGGAACATGATTTAAAAGTGAAACAGCGTTTAGAACGTGAATCAGCTTTGAAGCGTGAAAAAGCAGTAGTTCCCAAAAGTAAAGCCAAAATAAACTATCCGCATTTGAGAAGGCCTACTGCAGGTTCACAAGTGTCAAATGTAACTGGAACGGTTCCATGTCCTAGCCCGGTGCAACAAATGCCATCTCCTGCAAGGCAACTTGAAGCTGATCGACAAAATCAAGCACTGACAAGACCATCGGCTATTGCAAGGCCATCGGCTATTGCAAGGCCATCGGCTATTGCAAGGCCATCCGCTATTGCAAGGCCATCTTGCATTGCAAGGCCAGTTGTGACATCATCTGTGGTTTCTGCAAGGCAAGGTCCAAGCACTGCACGCCAAAATACACCAGCTATAAGGCAAATTCAACAACCTGGAGGACAAATGCAATCACGTGCAAGTCAAGTTCAAGCACAGTCAGCGCAAGCTTCGCGTACTATAGGACCAAAGCCACCACCTACAAGGAAAATCCCAGTACCCGAAAGACGAATTCCACAATCTGTACAGCAAATTGCAAGACCTCCAAGACAATCTCCACAGCCTACCAGGCCATCTGCAGGGCCATCAGTACGAGCTTCGAGTGGTGCTGCTCAGCCTCCCGTAAATGTTGTTTGTTCTCCAACCACAGCTCGGCAACAATTACGCGCGCCAACAACACGTCCTCCATCCAATGCAAGAACAAGTATACCACGTCCTTCAGGAATACCACGTCGTGATTGTTAATGTGATTGGAATAAAAACTACGGTTACCTGTTTGTTGGGTACCGAAGATAAATTGAGTAGCAGCTGCTACAGATGGCTATCTAATATCTTGTATTCATATTTTATAAATTTGAACAACATTATTTGTGTAGGAAGGGATCAAAAATTTGTTAATGTGACAGTTATCATCCCATTTGTATCGGAACAAATCGAACTAATTAGTGAAAATGTTGTTAGCTACTTTATTAAAAACTGTGAATTATTTTATAGTTGCCTTATTGTGTAATCTTTTTGTTTAGTCATAAAAGTTTATTTATTTGGATTTAATATTTTTTTTGAAAATTGTTTAACTCAAATCTTGGATAGTTTTTAAATGGAACCTCAGCCAAAAATGTATGCAAATTTGGTACAAAAAACTAGAAGCGTTGGACGCAGAAAAGAACAGTAAAGTATTAAACAAACGACGTAAAGCCAGTCCTTGTCCTGTCATTTCAGATTGACCTTGGGTAATAGACGAAATATTTTTTAGGCATATAACACCAAGCGCTGACAGTATCACCGAATACTGTCAGCGCTTATTTCCCATCGGTATCTTTACGCAGTTACACGCTTTCCAAGATATGATTTTTCTAATGGGTTTGGCACGCTGCAGGATGCTAGTAAGCATTGAAATTACAAGACAATCGGGTTGTATAGGAAGATGAAAAAATCAGTAGAATTGTATGGGGCCGGGGAACATTCACCTCAATTGTCAAATTGGATTCACCTCAATTGTCAAATGTCAAATTGGATTCACCAATTGGATTCAAATTGTCAAATCTCAATTGTCAAATTGGATTCACCTCAATTGTCGAAGTCGTCTCACGTCATTTTAGACGACTATAGTCACGTCACTTGATTTTTGCTATTATCGAAGTCGTCTGCTACGACTCTAGTCGCATGATACGACAACAGTCACCTAATTTTTTCAAGTGACAAGAATATTTTGTGCGACGTTCATTAATGAAACACATTTATGATTTTTTTTGTAATACAATTTATATTCATTTTGCAAATATTTTACTGCTTTAGTAAATATATAAGATAAATTTATCATTCAATAATCGAAGGGTTTTGTTGAAAATTTGGATGCCTCAAACCATCCCTTCTCAATTTTTAATTACGATGGAAAATTACAAATTATGTACATCATGCATATTTTACCTTCATCATAAATTACAGTATGATTTCTGAAAATTAATTTAATAATTAAATAATTAGATTTTAGTTACCTATTTTCAATTTACGTGGTTTTTACAATAAAATATTCGTAAATATTTTGATTTTTGACATTGAATGGCTTGTCAAATTTGAGGAAATTATAAGTGCTGCCCGATATTTCTATTGTAGTATGCGTGTCGTTTAAAACGACTTCAACAATACCAATTTTGGCGCGACGTGACACGACTGTAGTCACGTCACTTGAAGTGAGACGACTTCAACAATTGGGGTGAATAACCCAAACATATAGACGCCGCACATCGCCTATCTTCATCGTTGTTCGTTGGAGTTATTTTTCTGAAACAATTTTCTCAATATAGACGCCGCTTTTTGACATTTAGTGCCATACGAAAATTATAATACTGCGAATTTTCAAAATTTCTTTAAAAATATAAATTTATAATGGAATGCACAATAACAATACAATTCTACTAGTTAATGAAAATGACGATGATGTTTACTATGAAAAATTTAATACGAGATATGGAAAAATTAAAAAACAAGAAAAGAATTACTCGAAGATGGTGGGTTAGGCCAACATTTCGGGATAGAAATAAATAAATACTATTATATTTTTTAGAAAATTATTAATTTATTTAAAAATGAAACAAACAAAAAAAATTTTGCTAACCGCTTGCATTTGTGTAACCCGTTGAGCCTCAAAAAATCAAAATTTTTAGTTTTTAGCGGCGCTGGTAACATTCTTATCTGTTCGCTCTTATAGAAATACACGTATTTGAAATTTAGCTGCGGCGTCTATATGTTTGGGGTATAATGTATAAAGGACAAGACACACCAAGCGCGGCGCGTCAAATTCCAAAAGCTCCATACAACTCGACGCGCATATCCGTTTACACCAAGGGCGGCGCGGCAACTTTTTTGTTTTAGATAATTTTGAGAATTTCAGACTTTTGTTTTAATAATCATTCATTTGGGTAAATAATATTAGTGCTTACTTGAATGACGTATGAGAAATGTATGAACCACAATCGAAGATCATTATTTTTAGGTTACGTTCGGCGGCGATGGACGAACTTTTTTGGCCGCTTGGTGTGGGACATAATTTCGCGGCGGCGGATGCAACTTCATTCAATACAATTTCTTAAAATTACAATTTTTCTATACAATACATAAATAAATTAATGCATATTTAAATTCGCCGCTCGCCGCCGACGCTTGGTGTGTCTAGTCCTTAAGTCATTTTCATTGAATATGTACAGAAAAATTGTTAGATTGTAAATTAAATTTTAAAATTTTTTAACTGTCACAGAAATTATTTATACATTTAGTATTTATTCATTTTACATTATTTATACATTTATTAACTTATTGTAACTGATTCGATGCAATTCAAAATCATTAATTAAATATGAATTTGAACGTTTGCGTTCGTTCTAACGTTTGTATTGGGGTGTTTCCTTTTATGATGGGATTGGGTATATTGGATGGAAATGGGATTTTTAAATGTTTTTCGGAAGAAGTTCTGCAATTAGGACACTTGGTTCGGAGGTCGACTATTTCTTGACGCATTTTGATGGGATTGGCTATGCTGGAGCAAAATGGGATTCTTAAATGATTTTTGGAAGCCATTCGGGAATATGGCCACCTGGGAGGTAGCTCAATCAGAAGGAAGTCGCCATATTCCAGAACTTTTTCATAAACAATTTAAAAATCCAATTTTGGCTCGAGAGAAGAGATGGCTCGAGCTCCGTTCCAATTGGCATATTTCAGAACTTCTTCCAAAAATCATTTACATAAGAATCTCATTTCCATCCAGCACACTCAATCCCACAAAATCCGTCAAGAAATGGTCGACTTCCGAGCCAAGTGGTTGGCAAGAACTTCTTCCAAGAAAAAAAATAAAAATCCCATTTCCATCCAACATACTCAATCCCATCATAATCGGTTGAGAATTGATCGAGTTGCATCCCAGGTGGCCACAGTCATATTGATTCCATTGTTTTTCGTATATACTGTAATTCCAGAAACTTCTTCCAAAAAACATGTATGAATCTCATTTTCATCTGACATACAAAACTCCAACAATGTCGGTTAAGAAATGGCCGAGTTCCGTTTCAGGTGGCCATATTCCAGAACTTTTTAAAAAAATGGTTTGAGAATCTCATTTCCATACACCATACAAAATTCCATCATAATTCTTTAAGAAATTACCGAGTTCCACCTCATGTAGCCAAATTCCCGAACTTCTTTCAAAATTCATTTAGGAATCCCGGGGGGCTAATGAAAACCCGATATCGAAAAATCCGCTATTATGAAACTAAAAAAAGAAAACGAAATCGTATTTTCCGAAAATCGAATGTCAAAATCCAACTGCTATTTAGGTGACGAATTTCAATTTTTGTTATCGAATGTGTTTTTTCAACTATTTAAATCAATATATTATTTTTACGAAATATAAAAACTAAAAAAAAATTAAATTAAACAATATTTAAAATGTAAGTATAATATACCGGGTGTTTCTTTTAATCTGAGACGATCAAATATCTCGAAAAATAGCCACTCTACGGAAAAAATGTGTATAATCAAAATTTAATCATACCGAGGGGGAAATACATTAGTGCAAAAAATAGTCCACCGCCCCCCGCTTTGTAGGTGGGGCGGGGTAACTTTTAAACTAAGATAGGAAGCCATATTTTTTATTGTAGATACGGATTTTACGACTAAAAGTACGTATGATTTGAATGAAATATTTTGTTCGGTTCATGATAGATGGCGTTGTAATCGACGAAATTCAATTTTTTCAATTTCTTCTTCTTAGAACACACGCATTCGATTCTGCAATACGTTTGAAATAAAAAAACATCTCGTTTTCATTGGAAATACTCGAAATTCGTCATCAAAACAATTTATTAACATAAATGGCTCTCTCTCTCTCTCTCTCTCTGGCTTTCACATCCCATGAAGGGATTTCACCGCCTGCACAATGGCCCTCCATCCATCCCGATCGATTGCTCTCGTCCTCCAGTTTCGACATCCTAATGCTTGCAGATCTTGTTCAATGTCGTCACGCCAGCGTAGTCGGGGTCTTCCTCTACGACGTACTCCGGCTGTTTGTTGGTGAAACACTTTATATATCATCCGTTGTTGTTGGGACCTTGTAACGTGGCCGAGCCATCTCACTCGATTGGATTTAATGAATCCGATGATATCGCTGCCTCCGAGGAGTTGCTTTATTTCGTGATTCATACGAATCCGATATTCGTTGTTCGCAACTTTAATTGGACCAAAAATTGAACGGATGACCTTCCTTTCGAATGTAGATAACAATCTACAATCATTAGAGGTCATGGTCCAGCTCTCGCTTCCGAAAGTCAGCACAGGTCTTATTAGAGCTTTATAAAGTACGAGCTTGCACGACTGCGATAGATGTTTCGAACGCAATAATCTTGATTGGGCGTAGAAAACTCGTTGTCCGGCAGCGATTCGGGCTTTTATTTCTGCCTGCATTTCATTCAGTGATGTTATAACTGACCCGAGGTATTTAAAATTTTCGACACCATCAAAATTGTGGTCGCCAATTCCGAGATTTGCACTAGAGATGTTCCTGGGTGTTGTTAGATATTTGGTTTTACTGCTGTTCACCTCCAAACCAAGTCTTCTTGCGCAGCGATCGAGCGGTTTGAAACTGTCTTTGATATCGCTAGGTCTTCGGCCAAGAAGCACGATATCATCTGCATATCCAAGAATTTGGCCGGATTTATTAAATATACAGCGCGAAGTTTCGATGTCGCTTTTTCTCACTACGTACTCAAGCGCCAAATTGAACAGCAAAGGCGCGAGTGCATCACCTTGTCGAACGCCAGATGTTATTTCAAAGGAGTCTGACACAGTTCCTTCAATTACGATTCTACATACAGACCCATACGTTGTTAATTTACACAGTGAAACGAGTTTCTCTGGGATACCTAGGCATATGAGCGCGGCCCATAAGTTGTCGCGGTTTATACTGTCATATGCCTGCCGGAAGTCTATATATAGTTGATGTATGGTTATGTTGTACTCCCAACATTTTTCCAAGATCATCCTCATGGTAAAACACTGGTCCGTGGTTGATCGGTTGGGTCGAAAACCACATTGATAGTCGCCAATGATGTTTTCGGCGAAAGGGATGAGTCTGGCAAGTACAACATTAGCCAACACTTTGTAAGCAGCGTTCAATAGGGCTATGCCACGATAGTTTTCACATTTAAGACGGCCGCTTTTTTTATGCAGCGGACATATGAGCGCGGTCTTCCAATTCTCAGGCAGCTCTTCTTGGTCCCAAATACAGACGACGAGATCGTATAGACTTGTTGCAAGAGTAGCGCCTCCGAGTTTAATCAATTCTGCGGGGATTCCATCGAGACCGGGTGCCTTTCCGTTTTTCAATCGACTAATAGCTGCGTCTACTTCCTCCACTGTGGGATATTCGAGAAAGACCTCGTCACCTGGAGGAGCTATTGCTCTAATGGGGGTCACGTCGTCATTCCGATTTAGCAGATTTTGAAAGTAGGTTTGCCATACTGAGAGAACATCAGCCACGTTTGTTCTCAACTCTCCATTCCCGTCTTTGATGGCTGTACTTCTTGGGTGGAAGTCTTTAGTGAGATTTCTGGCGTTGGCAAAACAGTCCCTTGAGTTTCCCAGTTCCGCTTGGAAGCTGATGTTTTCGATGCATAATCTCATATGTTCGCGCTTTTTTTGTCGAAGGTATTTAGTCGTGGCTTTCCTAGCGCGGAGATATTCTGCTAGAGTGCTTCTAGTGTTGCGAGCCAACCATTTTTCACGAAGCGTTCGTTTATTTTCGACGACCCTACGGCATTGGTCATCGAACCAATCATTGCGGGGCCTCGGAGGTCTTCTTCCGATGGTATTTTGCGCCGCGGTGGTTATGGCTGACTGTATAGCGTGCCACTGCTCCTCGATGTTAGAGGGAGCTTCTTCGTTGTTGCTGGGCCGCTCTAAATAGTTAGTGACAGCTGATTGGTAACTCTGCAATGACGCTTGGTCTTTTAGAGCATTGATATTCCATCGAACGGTCTTTTGTGCTTGTCTGTTAAACGTAGATGACAGTTTGCACTTATATTTAAATATGACAAGCATATGATCGCTGTCCATGTCTGCACCTCTGTAAGATCTAACGTCAGATATGCTGGTGGAGTGCCTCTTAGACACCATGACGTGATCGATTTGATTTTCCGTTCTCCCATCATTCGATCTCCACGTTACTTTGTGGATTCTCTTATGTGGGAAAAACGTACTTGATACAACTAAGTTGTACGTTATTGCCAGGTCGGTGACTCGTTGGCCGTTGTTATTACTAGTTAGGTGCAGGCTGTTAGGACCAATGTGCGATGTATTTTCTGCACTCCTACCGATTTTTGCATTAAAGTCGCCCACGATGATTTTAATGTCGTGGTGCGGTATGTTATTGATGACTTCCTCCAATTCGACAAAGAAAAGATCTTTGATGTCATCTGATTTATCTTCGGTGGGTGCATGCACATTGACGATCGTGATGTTAAATTTCCTAGTGCAAAGTCTGACCGTGCATATCCGCATGTTGATAGGGCGGAAATCAATGATATGATGCTTCACGCGCCGATGGATGAGGAAGCCAACTCCAAATTCTCCTCCGTTCTGATGGCCGCTGTAATGAAGAGTGTAACCATTGGTGGTGTCATGGATCCCACTCCCAGACCATCTAAGCTCTTGTAGTGCAAGTACGTCTAATGTGTAACTCTTTGCTTGGTTCGATAGGTTCTGGAGATCTCCAGGTCTTAAGAGGCTAAGCACGTTCTATGTTCCCATTTTTAAAGCGTTGTCCGTGTACAATTTCCGGGGTCGAGTTTGTAAAATCCGATATGGTTATCCGAGGCCTTTGTTTAGGGTTCATAACTTGGTGAGTTTTTATGAGAGGAGGTTGTTGGCCTTCCGCTCAACCCGCTTGTTACGTGTGTGGGTCACGTACTGGTGAGAATCTTGAGGCATCCAGTCCTACCTTGAACACATTTATATAGCGAGCCGCTTGATACAAGACAGACGCCCGCTTCAGCCGCTCCTAACCTGGAAAACAGACGCTGGTTTGGCATTGGTTTTGAGGCGCCAATGGCTCGCCCTGACATGTAGTGTCCATGACTATAAACAGGATTTAGCTGCTCGTCTCCACTACACCGCCTGATTCATTTAGAGTTACCCAGAGAGCACCGCGAGGAGGTATGAATCTCGGACTTCGCCCTCCAAAATAAATGGCAGGTGATAAAATAAGTGTTCAAAATGATGGCCGGCGACTTCAATGCACTTATTAATACACATTTCCAATGATTGTACACAACTGAGAAGTGAGTTTAGTTGAATTTCAGCACACGCATTTCTGATTCGCTCAATCATGTTCTCACGTGTTGTTGGTTCTTGTTTGTAAACTTTGTCTTTGAGATAGCCCCACAAAAAGAAATCTGGCGAGGACCAGCTCTACCGATCCAGCGACCATTGAAATCACGATCAAGTATTTCACGTACCACCATCGAATAGTGTGCAGGACAACCATCATGTTGAAACCACATGTTCCGTCTCACTTCTAAGTTCAAATTTTCAAGTAATATTGGCAGTCCAAAAAATTTCGGTACATTTGACCATTCAAGTTGCCTTCAATAATGTGGGAGCCTATGAGTTTGTTGCCAATTATTCCACACCACACGTTGACAGTCCAAGGACGTTGATGTTCAACTTGACGAAGCCAGTGCGGATTTGTAACACTCCAATAATGCATGTTGTGTCGATTAACCGTTCCATGGTTTGTAAAAGACGATTCGTCAGAGAACATTACGCAACGAAAAAAAATTGGGGTTTTGTTGTATTTGTCCACGTGCCCATTACCCGATTTTAGAAATCAGCGCCATGAAGATCTTGGTGTAAAGACACATGGTATGGATGATACTTGTGCCGTTTTAAAATTCTCCAAATACTGGTGAGTGACAATCCGGAATCGCGAACTATTTCTCGTGTACTAACATTTGGATTATGAGCCACTGCTGCCAATACAGCAATTTCATTATTTTCTCCAGTGACTGTTGCTCTACGGGTCCTCTTTTTCGGTTAAACATTTCCATCAGTAATAAATTGTTCGATAGTACGGCCAAATGAAGCACGTGAACGAATCCTATCCGGAAAACGTTGAGCGTAAATAGCAGTGCTGTGAAACGGTATTGTAACGTAACGCAAAACCAGAAAACCGGAATTTAATTTTCGTATCGTAACGTAAAACCGAAACGGAAAATTAATTTCAACTGTAACGAAAAACGTAACAAACGAATGAACAGATTAAAAATAAAACGAATGAACAGATTAATTAAAATATTGTCCATCGTTGCTAACGACTTTTTCCCACCTCTCAGGCAATTCTTGTATCAAATATCGGAAAAACGTTTCGTTTTTTGAGGCAATCCAAGTTTGAAGCCCATTTTCAATTTCTTCGAAAGAATTGAACCGGTGAACTGCCAAATCGTGTTGCATCCGTCAGAACAACCAGTAATCAGAAGAAGCAATGCCCGGAGAATACGGCGGATGCGGTGAAATATCCCACTTGAGCGTTTCCAAATATTTTTTTTACCACTTTTGCAACATTATGCCGCTCATTCTCATGCAAAAGAATAACTTTATCATGCCTTTCTTCATATTCCGGTCGATTTTCTCATAATGCATGGCTCAAACGCATTATTTGTAGCCTGTACCGCTCACTCATAATGCAATCGCCAGGTTGTATCAGCTCGTAGTACACAACGTCTCTTTGGTCCCCCCAGATACAAAGCATAATCTTCGAACAATGAAGGTTCGTCTTTGGTGTAGATGTTGAGGTCGATGGCAACGATTGGCCGGGCAAAGCGTAGTATTTTTTGCTCTTGGGGTTATTGTACAAGATCCACTTCTCGTCATCAGTCACTATCCGATGCAAAAAACTCAGTCTTGTTTGCTATTGAAGCAGCTGCTCAAAAGAAAAAAGTCACCTTTCCCCATTTCCCACATTGTCTTGCTCTCGAATCATGCCCATAGATTTAAATCGTGCGGAAACTGTTTCTTGGGTCACCCCCAATGTACCGGCATGCGTTTGAGTTGAATTTTCATTGAGCGAGGCATTGCATCTGTCGTTTACGAATTTTTTGGCTGTCCTAAGCTAGGCTTATCTTCGAGACGGAAGTCATCATTTTTGGAGCATCGAAGCCTTTCTCTCACAATTTATCGGTTGGAGCATTGTCACCGTAAGCTTCTACAAGCATTCGATATGTTTCAGCTTCCAATTAAAACCAAAAATTAACCTTTTCCGCAAATGTTGTTAAGTTATCATAAAATCCGACATATTCAATACCGTAAAAAACACGTTTTGAATGAATCTCGAAGCAATACAAACTGAATGTTTATGGCAGATGTTTAATCTGACTGAAACAACTGAAATCAACTGTCAGTATAAAAAAATTATTATAGTCTTACTTTTTGATACTTTTTGAAAAGAGATACTTTTTGAAAACGGAGCGAATTAATTTATAGTCTCAATAATTTATTTCTCAGTAATGATTTATGAGAGAGATAACCAAATTGTAACTGTATCCGAAACGTAACAGAAACGTAACGGAAAACGTAACAAAAACAAATCGGCGAAACAATAACTGAAACCAAAACCATTATTTTAAGTTATGAAATAACTGAAACTGTAACGATATTAAATTTGAATCGTTTCACAGCGCTGGTAAATAGCAACAGCATTTTCAAGATTTCTGCCAGCTTCTCGATAAACCAGAACCATTTCAATTTTCTCTGGCACAGTTAAACGCTCCATTCTAAAGTATTCTATCGTTTATTTTGCAATTACGAAAAACATGAAGATAAGAAACAACACAAACGTTAAATGTGATTTACAAAACTGAATAAATTGTTTTGATGACGAATTTCGAGTATTTCCAGTGAAAACGTGATGTTTTTTATTTCAAACGTATTGCAGAATCGAATGCGTGTGTTCTAAGAAGAAGAAATTGAAAAAATTGAATTTCGTTGATTACAACGCCATCTATCATGAACCGAACAAAATATTTCATTCAAATCATATGTACTTTTAGTCGTATCCGTATCTGCAATAAAAAATATGGCTTCCTATCTTAGTTTAAAAGTTACCCCCGCCCCACCTACAAAGCGGGGGTGGGGGACTATTTTTTTGCACTAATGTATTTCCCCGCGGTATGATTAAATTTTGATTATGGACATTTTTTCCGTAGAGTGGGTATTTTTTGAGATATTTGATCGTCTCTGTTTAAAAGAAACACCCGGTATTTTAATAAAAAATATTCATATTTAACCCTTTGCACTCGATTTATTTTCAAGGTGGTTGGGTACTTGTATTATTTTTAGCTAAATGAATTAAAATAATTTACAGTGGTAGAATTGAACGCATTATATTTATTTCATTTATTACTATTATAAAATGTTTTAACTTTTGTGATCTTCTACAGTGTGGTACTTTTTCTTGGTCTACAGACTGATATACAAGTTTTAGAGTAAATTAGCATTGTCACTTCCGTGTGACATACGAGTGCAAAGGGTTAAATGATAATTATAATTAAATTATTTATTTTGAATTTATTACGACTACAACAACTGGAGGGTTATTGCTAACTTCATGCTGATATTTGACAAATTCGACCAAACAATTTCATAATAGAAAAAATCGCGACGGATCGCAAAAAATCCGATATCGGATTATTTCAAAATAGACCCCCCCTCCCCGTTTTCATCCAACATATAAAACCCTATCAATGTCGGTTAAGAATTGGTCCAGTTCCGTCCCAGGTGACCATATTCCAAAACTTCTTCCAAAAATCATTTAAGAATCCCATTTCCATCCAGCATACCCAATCCCGTCATAATCGGTTAAGAATTGCGAGCACTGAATTTGTTTTGCAAAAACTTGCATAAAAATTGCGAACTTGAAATATTAAAACTTGAGTTTGTGTTAAAAATATCTGAATTTACTTTGCATTTAATTGAAGTTACTTTGAAAAAACACGATTGATTTAGAAAAAATTGACAATGAAGTATAAAAAATTATAGTTGAATTATAAAAAGTTGTGAATGAACTTAAAAAAGTTGAATTTCATTTGCAAAATCGTGAATTTGAAGTGCAAAACCTATATATCTGTAGCTATCCTGTTTTTAATAGTGTCAGATTCCATGTTTTAATTGCGTCCGATTGATGGTCTAAACTTGTTACTTTGCCAAGAGTGCAGTACGCACTTGCAAACTCTTACGATTGTCCTACGGCTTGCACCATGGGCCCCTTGTAGCATTGAGTGCGTAACCCCGTCCTTTAAAAAAAAATAATGTAGATCTTCGCTTTTATCTCAGAAGTCTTATTAGATGCATTCCACAGACACAAAACATTACAACACAGCTATATGGGCGATTTATCAAGAAGGTATATGGGCGATTTATCAAGAAACGTTTCACCTCATGTTGTTCTTTTACAACTATTGTTGTGGAGTTGATACTGCGGTGGAGACCAATCTAGTCCATTTTGAGATTGTAAAGTAAAATAATTGCAATAGTTAGCCATGCCCCTACTAGTTTCATAATTAATTTTTTTTTGTTTCGTGAATAACTAGGAGTTTTGGACTCTCTAAAAAAATTCAATCTCAAAATTTTTTGTAATTTAGATTATTTAGAAATTGTATGGATTCAACTGGTTTTTGATTTACATCTATCGTTACCAGAATTAGATATGGACATAGTTACAGAACTAAATGTAAAGTGTTCAGCGGCTTTATTAAAAGTTGCGTATGAGATGAGTCTAAATATAGAAGAGTTTGGCGTCTCAGGGGAAGGTGATTCTATTGTGAAAACAATTATGGAACTAATAAGATTACTCTATAACGTTCATGAAAATGAGAATTGTCTTCCAATTCTTGCAGTGTAAGTTTTTTACTTGATGCAAATACATTTGCTTGAAACTATTTCATAGTACATGTATTATTATCTTTCCAGAAATGAAATGCAACCAGAAGCATGTGGCGCTATATTCAACGTAAATAGCACCTCGTATATAGCGGAAGCAGTGGAGGAGGGTTTTTGTTCTGAAGACTCAAATAAAGATATTCCAACAGATCAATATGCGATAGCATTAGATTGTTCTTGGTACAACACATCTCAGGTCTCCTGTCTTGAAAATAAAGAGTTGCAATTAGTTCCACCACCAGAGATGCCGCTAAATGTTCCAAGAGATTCATATCTTATGGCGTTAGAACGGTATAGACATAACGAGGACCTCACTGCTGAAAATAGAGAGTTTCCATTAGCTGGAAAACCGGCGATGTTGAAAAATATTCCTAGAGATTCATATCTCATGGCGTTAGAACATTATAGACATAACGAGGGCCCCAGAATTGAAAATAAGGTTCCAACTGATTCAAGTGCCGTGGCGATAGAACATTATAGACGTAAGCAGCCTTTAGATGATTCTTCAACAGAGGAACAGTCGGTGGGGGATTTCAGCTCTATAGATTCTTCAATTGGGGAAGTTCCAGGCCTTCGATGTGAACTGTCGGATCTTAATATGGAATACAATTTGGCTCCGGATTTACGAGATACGATTTTAGAGAATGCTATCTATGAAAACAAGATGATACTTGATAGTCTTTATATGCCTCGTGCTGAATCAGAAAACGAAGATTTCGATGAAGACGAATATGTGGAGATGGAATTAGTTCGAGGGCCAGCAAAAGAATTGGTAACCAATGATAATTTGGATAGCACCATAGGAGGCAAGTTACACAATTTACGATTGATTGAGCCGCCATGCTCTGAAGACTCTTTCAAATCCGAAGACTTTTTAGAATTGGAAGATCCTCTGGAATATGCAGAATCTTTCAATTCCGAAGTGTCTTTCGAATTTGGCGGGTCTTTCGCATCGGAAGAGTCTTTCAAATCGGAAGTCTACTTAGAAATTGAACAAAATATGCCATGAACACGTGAACGTGAACAATATAATTGTTTGTTTGATTAATAATCGTTTAATGCGATTGCATTACGTTTTATTTCTTATAATGAAATTTTGTTTTCTGTTGATTAGTTTAGAAAATATTTATTAAATTGCTTGTTTAATTTTATTTTGTATTTTACTACAATTTTCACAATAAATTTTACTTTTCCAATAGATGTGTTACCCTTTTTCATAAAGAATGTAGGTTCCAATTCCAAACTGTTTCAGATAAAGAACGCCATCTGTTGCCAGGGGTCTATTATGAAATTTGCACCGCGTTGTTTTTCGATTCTATAGGCCAAATCGATAACGTCGAAAATCACGAAAACGTCGAAATCAATATTTCGATTGTATTGAAAATATAAAAATCTCAATAAAATTTTATTGCGAACGTTATTTATAATTAAACTAATTAAATTTTAAAAAATTTAATGCAATTTTTATTATTTTATAAATATTTTATGTATTCGCAACGATATTCGACCACCCCAATTGTCGAAGTCGTCTCACTTCAAGTGACGTGACTACAGTCGTGTCACGTCGTGCCAAAATTGGTATTGTTGAAGTCATTTTAAACGACACGCATACTACAATAGAAATATCGGGCAGCACTAATAATTTCCTCAAATTTGACAAGCCATTCGACGTCAAAAATCAAAATATTTACGAATATTTTATTGTAAAAACCACGTAAATTGAAAATAGGTAACTAAAATCTAATTATTTAATTATTAAATTAATTTCCAGAAACCATACAGTAATTTATAATGAAGGCAAAATATCCATGATGTTTTCCATCGTAATTAGAAATTCCAAATTTTCAACAAAACCTTTCGATTATTGAATGATAAATTTATTTTATATATTTACTAAAACAGTAAAATATTTGCAAAATGAATATAAATTGTATTACAAAAAAATCATAAATGTGTTTCATTAATGAACGTCGCATAAAATATTCTTGTCACTTGAAAAAATTAGGTGACTGTTGTCGTATCATGTGACTAGAGTCGTAACAGGCGACTTCGATAATAGCAAAAATGAAGTGACGTGACTATAGTCGTCTAAAATGACGTGAGACGACTTCGATAATTGGGGTGGACATCTTAAGAGTTGTCGTAAATTTTCGAATACATCGAAGTCAAACGCTGTCAAAAAAATTCATAACAGAACCCCAGGTTTTAACAGTAATACTTATGGAATTCATAGTAAAATATCGCGTATTTGGAGAAACACGTTGCTCGATGTACTCGGTATAGAGTCACAGAACATAACCAGACATTGCTTACACCAAGAAATTTTTATAAGACCTTATATTTTTTATAGGAAACATAACTTTTAAATATGAATATTAATAATTACAGTAACGATTTTATGTTAACTAACTGTTTTTTGTTGAAATATGCCGCCAAAGCTTTATTGTGAGTCCATAATTGTTTATTTGAAATAAAAATTTTCAAAAATAACGAATTTTTCCTACCTTTACAATAGAACAAAAAAATGAGTCCAAATTTTTCCATAGTAAAATAGCTTTACGTCTTTTCTTCCAATATAACGTGCATACTTTTTTATTATAGAATTTTTTTTTCTCAAGTTTTTTTTTCATACTTTTCTGTAAGTAAAAAGTCATAAGGAATTCTATTGGGGATGCGTTGATTTATATTCTGTGGTAATACCATATATTAAATAACTTATTAAATGAACAAGAGCAGAACCAAACCTCCAAATCAACGACGTACATAGTTCTTATTCAATATGATAATAAGTCCTTCATCATAATGGCACTTGAGGTAGATTTCTAATGTACATCTAGAAGTGATGGATAAATAACGTCTGGTAACAATTGAGTATACCAGTGACCGGAGAACACTCCCGATGGTCGAACCATCTAACATGAATATCAAAGTCCAGTGTATATGGTAGCTCGTCTAATCTCAGCGATCGATGCATTTACAAACCGGGCCAGTGTGGCCGGGAAACAAAACGGGAACTCAAGTGTCCGTTTTGTATGATTTTCCGATCAGACAAGCTTAGGCTGTTTTCCAAACGGATATTTATTTCAGACTTATTGTCTTATTTGACGCCATCTTGAATAAGTAAGTAAACTCATTCCAATTGCGTTTGCATACTTATTTTGACATCGACATGAAAACATTGATTGTTTTCATAGCAAAATTCTTCGAGGCATAATATTTTCGTTTACATTAATTTAATTATATATTTTAATAAATTAACAATTATGTTTGTGCAATTAAAAGAATTGGTGGCAATTTACAAAAGAAAAACTTAGAAATAATGTTTAAATCTACAAAAATGTTTATATGATTTTTAGGTACGATTCGGCTGGATTTTTTATATTTCAATTTTCGTTTAGACAATCAAAGAAGGTCGCATGGGCCCCAGTTAATAGGAAAATATATATTTTGTCTGTCTAATCAGTATTAATTGTTTCGGTCTTGCTAGATCTGTAGGTGGATTCCGGTTGCATGAAATTATTAGTGGAATGAGATTTTGTAGTAAAACAGAATAAAAAAATTGAAAATTCAAGTAAGTGAGAAAGAGAAATATAAAAAATAATCTCATTCCATTCCGTCTCACCAAACGGGAATCCATATGCTGTAGCTGACCTCAATTCATTTGTGTCAGACATGCATACATTAAGTAATTCCCAACCCAAGTATTTTTACTTTCAATTTTTCTGGCGATATTCGTACTTAAGTACTAAACTTAGTCTAGTATTTTTCTAAGTTTGAGTTGCAATTTATTAAACTAAAACGTATCAAGCGTGTCGCGAAAATCCGAAACTGGACGAAACTCATTATAAACATTTTATTGCATGTGTATACGTATTGAGAAATATTTGGCGGGAACAATTGTGCTTGTGTTTGTTAAAACGGCAATTTCAAATTTTGGTTGTAAAATTAAATGTTTTTAAAGAAACATTTTTGTTTTTGTAATATAAAATGATTTATTAAATTCATTATTTTAATTCATTATTGATTACTTTGGACATACATATATATACATTTCGATTAAATTTTTCAGTTTTTAATTTCTAATATTTACACTAGATTTTTTTTTTAAAATAATTTTCATTGTTTGTCTTTTATATAATAAAAGTAATTTGTGGATATTAAATCGGTTTCGATAGAGTTCGTAAACTTTTCCATAGTACAATCTAAAATGTTGAAAATAATATTATAATTATTAAATTTAACACGGAATAACGTATACCTCACATTATCTTTATTGACCGTTAAACGTAAACTTGCAGCTAAGCTTAGTTTGCCCTAATGCACTTTTTTAGTTCGTGGCCATCTTGCTTCATAAATAATGATTTCTAAATATAAAATAGGAAAACAAAATATAATAGATTGTACCAAATTATCTCGAATGAATCTTTACATTACCAATTGTTTTACAGCCTCCCTACCTTCAATTAAATTAATATCTAAGTTGACAAATGTATCCGCATCGTTAAAAGTTACTATAAACTTAGCATTCTCACAATAAACTAAATAACGCCATTTGTATTCGCATATGTATATAATACGTATACGCTACAAACACTATCATTATAATGTGAAGTTTAACTTTCGTTAATTTTGGATGAAAACGTAGGAAAATACTATGCTCAATTTTTACTTTCGTTTTGTTATACTTGGGAAGTATAACAAAACGAAAGTAAAAATTGAGCATAGTATTTTCCTTCGTTTTCATCCAAAATTAACGAAAGTTAAACTTCACATTATAATAATAGTGTTTGTAGCGTATATGTATACTGTGTTGTTACTACTGTATACTGTGTTAACGCAATTTTTCTTTCGTAGGAATGTGTATAGCGTGTAATGTATATGGTTTGTTTTTATTTTTCATGTTCACGGCATGAGTTTGGTAATTTTATAAAATTTTGTTAAAAAAATTAAAGATGTGCGTTAATTTAAATAAAATTACATCAAAATATATTTTATATCTATTCAAATATTGTTTTCATAAATTAATTAATTTCTAGTTCAGTTTTAAGTTTTTAGGTAGAAAACAAATGCGAAAATAATAAACTTGATGTGCAATAATCATAGTACCTATTTGGAAAATTATTTAAACTTTTAATATTACAATCAAAGAATAATTTCAAATTGTGTAATAATAAAAAATAATTAAAAAATTAACTAAAATATAATTTAGATTCGTATATAATATGTATATATGTATGTATATTTTTATACCGCAAATTTAATAAAATAAAAATATTCATTTTAAACCTAAATTTTTATTTTGCTCTCACATTTGGATGCCGCCATCTTTTTCTTCTAACATTTTCAAATATAACATTTTACATTCATGCACAACCTCGCTCCCGCCATTTTGTTTTTTGTCTTTTCTGTTCACACATACATGTATACAATTCTCCTTTATTGAGTTTCGTTCAGTTTCGAATAATCGCGACACGTTTCATACGTTTTATTTTAATAAATTGCAACTCAAACTTAGAAAAATACTAGACTAAGTTTAGTACTTAAGTACGAATATCGCCAGGAAAATTGAAAGTAAAAATACTTGGGTTAGGATGCTATATTTTTATGATAATTATTTTATTATCCTAATTTTGATTTTAATCCATAATGATCCATTCGTTATCTAGAAATAGTTATTAACCAAATTCTAAAAGTCATAAATTGATATAAATAACAACACAAAATTGACAACCAATTTAGATTTTTCTGCTAGAAAAGGACAGAAAATTAGTCACCTTGCTAGCTTAAGGATGAAACACACCAAGAGCAGCGCGACATATTCCAAGCAATCCACATTAACGGCTGCATATGGGTGTGCACACCAAGCAGGGCAGCAGATTGTTTTGTTTTAAGCTTAGTACTCAGTTCAAAGTGAAATGAAATTTTAACGCGGTCTCCAAAAATCTATTTATTTTCGCGTGAAATAGAAATGAAATTTTATTTGGAGAATTTTTAATTTTAACGTATAAATTTGTAGAATTTATTATAAATTAATTTCTTTATTTTACGTAAATAATTTAAATTAAATTGACTTTAATTAAAATTTATGAATTTGTGGTATTAAAAAATTTGTTTTTTGCCAAAAATAAACAAATGTCAAAATTTCGCGTGAAAATAATGTCTCGGCACATTATTTTCACATGAAAATAATTTGGAGAATTTATGCGCGCCATCTTTGATGTATTGAACACACTTGGTTTTTTCGTTGGAGAACTGAGTACCTACTACAGCTTAGTACTCAGTTCAAAGTGAAATGAAATTTTAACGCGGTCTCCAAAAATCTATTTATTTTCGCGTGAAATAGAAATGAAATTTTATTTGGAGAATTTTTAATTTTAACGTATAAATTTGTAGACATGCATAAATTAATTTCTTTATTTTACGTAAATAATTTAAATTAAATTGACTTTAATTAAAATTTATGAATTTGTGGTATTAAAAAATTTGTTTTTTGCCAAAAACAAACAAATGTCAAAATTCCGCGTGAAAATAATGTGCCGAGACATTATTTTCACATGAAAATAATTTGGAGAGTTTATGCGCGCCATCTTTGATGTATTGAACACACTTGGTTTTTTCGTTGGAGAACTGAGTACTACAAAACGAAAACAGAAATGAAATTTTTCATTTCTAATTTCACTTTGGTAAAATCGTATGGAAATTTCACGTGAAATTGAACTGAGTACTAGGCTTACAAAACGAAAACAGAAATGAAATTTTTCATTTCTAATTTCACTTTGGTAAAATCGTATGGAAATTTCACGTGAAATCGAACTGAGTACTAGGCTTTAGTTGTAAATAGAATTTTGTCAAATTTATCGAGGTTATGAGTAGCAGCCAAGTGCAGCAAATTTATGCTGCTGTGTGTGGAACCTATTGATGCCGCGATAGAAAACAACTTCATTCAATATAATTTCTTTAAATTTAAATGTTTCTATTAAAATTACAAAATATTTGATTTATTTTATTGGAAATACGTATATTTACACCCAAAATATGATTTTGTATCATCACATAAGCGAATAAGCCAAAATTTAATAATTATTATTATATAGACCATTTTCCTTATCTGTCAAAATCAGTGACGTTTTAAATGTCAAACGAGCGTTATGGCAACGAATGTTAAAATTGTTTGTGATATCTACATAGCTACTGTTTATTTGAAAATAAACGATTGTTTTCTTGCGTATTTTACAAAAAATGTATGGTAAAGTGGAATAATTTATTATTCTAAATAAATTTATTTATAATATATTCTTTATTGAATTAAAATGCCCGTGACATGTGTCTGTGATGTAGTGTCAATCGAGAGCAATTAAGAATTCTGAAATAAAGTTTTTTTAGATTTCCCGCTGTTCCAACACGATGTTTGAGGTACAAAGTTCTGACAGAACAACGGCAACGAGCATGGTTGACTGCAATCAATCGCAAAGATATAAAAATTACTTGATTAAAGTATGCGTTTGTTTGCTCTAAGCATTTTGTATCGGGGAAAAGCGCTCTCCGTATTAAATTCTGACTGGATTCCTTTGGTTGAGTTAGGACATAAGAAAAACATAAAGTGCTGCACGGCTATATGGCAAAATGAAGAAAAGAACTTCGTTGATGGTAAAGGAAGATCAGATTGTCACAAAACCAGAAAAATGCCATACTTGGAACCAGAAGTTAGGGTTAACGAAAACTTGGACGATGCACCCGCGGTTCGAATGATTCATGAAAAAAGCATGCAAACTGAAGGTAAAATAATAAAACTGAACGTAACACATTTATCATTTGTGTCGTAATTTGTAGAATTCTATTTTGAGTGTGACAAAAATTATGATATATGTAAGTTGAAACAACAAATTACTGCAATGAAGGAGGAAGACGCAGCACTGAATCATACAAATTTAAGAACCAAAACCAAATCAAAGATGGATCATCTTAGAAATAGTACCAAGAAAATCAAATACTTTACTGGCTTCGAAAAGTTTAATACACTCGAAGTAATTTATAACGATGTCGAGCGTTTTCTTCCTGTTATCTTCAACGACAAAATGACCAGCAAATACATTTTTATTCATATAAACATCACCAACTCTCAAATATCTCATTTGCATTTAATCTTTTGGAAGTACATATAGCGTTTATCTCAAAAGGTTACGGTGGACAATGTAGTGACAAATTTGAGTTCGAATCCTGTGGAATTTTAAATTTTATTAGTAAAAACGATATTATTCTTGCGGACCCGAGGGTTTCTAATCGAAAGCGCTATCCAGAAAAAGAAAGCTAGATTAATTCATGGTACAATAATTTTCTCTTCTTATAGATAAATCCACCATGAAACGTTCAAAAAATGAACTAAAACGGTGACCTAAAATAATTATTTTATAATATTCATAGGCTGATGACATACTAGGGTAACTTTAATTTGGTATTTTTTTCGTTTATTTCCCCTTTACCAATAAAATCAAAAAATTGCGGCGCAGATAAACCCGATTTTATTGGTAAAGGGGAAAGAAACGAAAAAAATACCAGATTAAAGTTACCCTAGTGTGGATATGCACAAAACAAACGAAAATGAAAAAATATAAGGTCACCACAATTCGTTTACTAGCGACAATATATTTCTAGTGAGTTTATCTGAAAAAGAGAAAATTATTGTATCATGGATTAATTAAGCCAGCTTTCATAAATGGAAAATCTCAAATAAAGCCTATCACCGTAGAGAGCAATAAGAAAATTGCTAGCATTTGAGTCCACGTAGAACGAGTTGTAGGTGTTTTAACACAAACATTTCTTATCAGAACCAACCGACAACCAATTTCAGCAATTTCCAAAAAAATAACAACAATATGTTTTTCGACTACATAGTTAAAATATCATGTGCTGTTTTCAATCTGAACCCTTCAATTATATTGGATTTACAATAAAAATGCAAATATTTCATTCAAAATAAAAATTTAATTCCATATTATAAACTAACTTATATGGGCTGGTGGACAGTGTAGCTGTATTTGACCCTCATGTTGTTTTTGTAACCGCTGATTTCATCTCAACAACTTCTAAAAAACATCAAACAAAGGAAATACTTAATAAACACATTTTTATTAATCACTTGTTTTTTTGTTTCGCAGAATATTTTGAATATTTTTCAAAAAGTTTAAAAAATCACTCGATCTATTTCGACTTGTTAGGTCATCATCAGGAGTATCTACTCTGAGATAGAGTAGATACTCCTGATGATGACCTAACAAGTCGAAATAGATCGAGTGATTTTTTAAACTTTTTGAAAAATATTCAAAATATTCTGCGAAACAAAAAAACAAGTGATTAATAAAAATGTGTTTATTAAGTATAAGTGTGTTTCGCCAAGTGCCTACGGCAAATAGCGTAAAAAGTAAAACAAAGGAAAGTTTATTTGAAACTCAAATGATCTGCATACTCCATTATAAATGAGCTCCGACGCTCAAAATGGGGTGCACAGTTCTTCAAAATTGCATATATGTAAATAAATAAATAAATAACTAATAATTAAATCACATTTCATTTCAAACTGAGCAATTTTGCTCTCGTATCGTCATCTTTCGGCTCCCGATAGACCCATTGCATATTTTGATAGCATGGTGCTATTTATTTTCTGTAAATGTATATAATTTCATAAAAATAATTTATTTGGTGCAAAACATAACCAAAGTTTATTTACAAAATCATGTTAATTACTTACTTCTCACACAAATTTTGAAATATGGTAATAAAAATGTTTTTGTTAACATTAATAAATTTGCAAAATGCGATTAATTGAATTATATTGTGATAAATTTGAAAAATTTAATTTTATATATTTATATATTACATATATACATATATAAATGTATTACATTTAATATTTACCCCAAATATGTCATAATTTTTATTTAAAACAGCAGTGCATTTTAATTGATTAACCGGCGATAATCTACTTTTATAAAATAACCGAAAGAGAAGTACTTTTGAACTGCTGATAAAAAACTACTTCAAAAGTAGTTCCAAAGAAGTACTTTTAAAGTACTTTTTATATGTGGAATGATCTGCAGTAAGAAAGAGATAACATATCTTTTTAGATAATGAGAAGGAAAGGGACAAATCTATAGTGGTTTTTTAAAAAGTCATGAAAATTATCCCGTCGTCCTATCTATTTTTACACGAAAAGAAGTACTTTTTTCATAATTTTTTCATCACATCCAGAAGGACTTCTTCGTTTGCCGGGTTGAGTTAAGTCAGTTCAAAATGGAATGAAATTTTACCGCGGTCTCCAAAAATCTATTTATTTGCGCGTGAAATAGAAATTAAATTTTATTTGGAGAATTTTTAATAACGTATAAATTTGTAGATATACATAAATGAATTTGTTTATTTTACGTAAATAAATTAAATTAAGTCGACTTTAATTAAAATTTATGGATTTGTGGTATTCAAAAATTTGTTTATTGCCAAACACAAACAAATGTCAAAATTTCGCGTGAAAATAATGGGTCCAGTACGAAATTGCATATTTTAAAATAACATTTTTAAAAATGACATTACTCAAAACTGCATAAGGTACAAAACGGCATAAGGTACAAAATTGCATTTTAAAAATCTGCATATTATAAAATGCATAAGGTACGAAAGGACATAGGTACAAAACGGCATTTTTCTAAACGGCATTTTTCAAAACGACATTTTTCTAAACTGCATTTTTTAAAAATACATTTTACAAAATGGCATTTTTTAAAACGGCATTTTTCAAAATTGCATGTTTCAAAACGACATTGGTACTAAACGGCATTTCTTAAAACGACATTTTTCAAAATTTCGTTTTTCGAAACGACATAGATACCAAAATTTAGGTGAAGGAGAATATTAAATGCTAAACCTTTTATATAAAACATATAGAATAAATTTTTCATTTCATCAATTTTATTGTAAATTCAACCATACCATAGAAACATGTGAAATTTAATATTAATTGACTAAGAAATAGTCAAGTTCCTTTTCATTTGGCTTTATCCTAGAATTTAATCCAAGAATTGTTCACAAATGTTCAAAAATTTCATTCATCTCAAATTTCATCGTGTAATAAATAACCGTACCTGTTGGTCATATTCCAGAAATTAATGAAAAGATAATTCTAAATTCATAATCGATTAAAATATTTCATTGTCTTGTCTTGTTGCATTGTCTTGTTAAAAATGTCATTTTGAAATATGCAATTTTGGAAAATGCTGTTTTGAAAAATTCCGTTTTGTACCTATGTCATTTTGAAACATGCAGTTTTAAAACATGCCATTCTGAAAAATGCCGTTTTGAAATATGTCGTTTAGAAAAATACCGTTTTGAAAAATGCTGTTTTAACCCTTATGCCGTTTTGAAATATGCAGTTTTGAAAAATGCAATTTTGTACCTTATGCCGTTTCGTACCTTATGCCGTTTTGAAATATGCAGTTTTGAAAAATGCTGTTTTGTACCTTATGCAGTTTTTAAATATGCCGTTTTGAGAAATGCAATTTTAAAATATGCAGTTATGAACGGATCCCGAAAATAATGTGTCGAGACAATATTTTCACATGAAAATAATTTGGAGAGTTTATGCGCACCATCTTGGATGTATTGAACACACTTGGATTCTTCGCTGGTGAATTGAGTACCACAAAATGAAAACAGAAGTGGAATTTTTCATTTCTAATTTCACTTTGGTAAAATCGTATGAAAATTTCACGTGAAATCGAACTGAGTACTAGGCTTTACGAAACAAACTTCGCACAACAAAGCAAGAGACATACCTAGCCATGACTAAAACAATAACAATTTCAGTGTCTTTCGCCGAATGTTTCCGATCAAATGACCGTTGACATTGAGTTTAAAAATACAAAAAAAATTACGGTTTCCTTCGGAATTTCTAAAAAATTTTAGTTATTAAAATTATTTATAAATTAAAATTATTTAATTAATTTATCTTATTTGCTCTCGTATAACCGTTTTACATTAAAAATGGTTGATATTGGGTTATTGAAGGTTAACCTCGCCAAATTCATGATGACGACTGTGTTCACATTAAATGCCAGATTAATGAATAGAACTCCAACGGACATAGTTCAACTCACTTATGCGGTCAATAAACACACCCTATTTAGTATTTATGAACCATACGGAAGAGAGTAAGTACAAATGATATAAAAGATGTTTCATTCACATTTTGCCTACAAATGATGGTATTTCAAATATATTTTCCTTATAGCGATTCGACATGTGAATGGACATTAGCGAATACCCAGTCTTTATATAATACTAGAGAACGTGATTTTTTACGAACGGATAGTAGTGACGACCGCTCCGCCATACAGATAGACTGTGATACCGGCCCCGTCGAACAGAATGCCTGTGATAACCGCACTTTCGTAAACAATGTCTGCGACGACCGCACTTTTGTAGCGAATGTCCACAACGACCGCACCTTTGCAGCAAATGTCCGCGACCACCGCACCTCCGAAATGAATGTTTGCGACGACCGAGACGTCGTATAGACAATTCCTTTAACGACGGCATCTACAATCTCTTCGACGAATAGAATGTCCCATAAAATCTACACCCGATGAAAGAGAATGTCCTTGACATCAAAACAAGCGGTTATCGAGTTGGAGGGTCATTACTATACCTATATAGTCTACTACTAAATTATTGGAAATTTCATTAAACATCAAGTTACTTTAAACAAAATTTTGTATTAAACGTTTTGTAATTAAAAACTAAGTTTGTAATAAAAGCAGTTTGGTTTAACATTTTAAAAGGATCACATTTTCTATTATGTTATCTTCTTGATTTTGCAAAGCTCTCGATCACTTCAGAGAAAGCGTATGTAAAGCTGTGCAAAAGTCAAAACCTCGTCCTCGACAGGTTCTACTAGCAGAATATGTAAGAAAGGTTAGAGTAAAAGTTCACATTCCAAGTATGAACAGTACGTCGACTGTATGAACCGTATGTCGACCGTGTACACTTTGGCCAAGAGGCTGGTTACTTACACCCTGATTGCGCTAGTCGTGTCATATGTCGTTTCAAGTGACTCGTATTTTGTCAATAACAACACATTTGGGGTTTTTTGTCAATAACTGTGTTGTTGTAATCATTCTATTATTAAGATTTTGTGTTTATAAATTCGGATTTTTTTCAATTAATCTGAAATCAGTTTAAATACATGTTGTCTAGTCGCTAGTGTCGACCTACCTTTTCCTGATAAACCAGATGAAAATATTAACATGGCACGGGTGTGAAAATCGTTAAGGGACCAATGTAATCCGTATACTCTCCCTGATACCAAGTATATATATTATTTTAAATAAAGAGATATAATATATTCCAGATTACTTAAATTGTTTGATTTTGTCTGTGAAATAAAAACAGAAAACCAATTTTATAAGATTCGCCTACAAAAAGATGGCGAATCATTTTGGCAGTTCAGCTCGTTTAGGGGAAAATCGTAATACCAAAAATGTGAGTTGGATTCGCCGCGAATGTCAAATGCGAAAACCATAATACCAAATTGTATGTTCGACGAGTTGCATTCGCCGGGAATGTAAAATGCGAAAACCATAATAGGGGTATTAATATGAAATCGAAGTCGCCTGCATTGTCAAAATATCTAATATACCTTACAGAATTTAGCGAAAATGTTTTATTACAGAATATTTGACAGTTTGACCAGCGAATCTGTAACACGATTATTGCCAATTGAATTTTTAAATGTCAATCTACAAAATTTAGTAAATATTTATTATTATGTACTAAAATGTACAAATAATTAAAATATAAATAAATATTTGTACACATAAATTATAAAAATGTAACGCATACCAATATACCGCCATTATAAATCTACAATTTTGACGTTTCCTTCAGTTTGGGCGAAAATGTTCGCTCTTGTTACAGATTGCTAAGTGACAGTTCAAATTTAACGAAACAAAACGAAAAGTACTTTAAGTTTCGCTGGTCAGTAATGTCAGTAAACATATATTTTTCAGATGTCGCTTTGTTACTTAAATTTTTTAAAGACTCGCTGGTTAATGCTGTAGTCACTTCAAACAATAAACGGCGTATTTTATGTTTTTCTATAGTCACTTCAATGTTTTACATGACTCGAAATGACGATTCTTAATTGTTTCTTCCGTCTGGTCACTTATTGGCATAGCAACTACTGGCTAATTTTTTATACAAATAGCAAATTTTTATAGTCACTTGAAATGACAATGGACTCGAGTAGCGTAATCGGGATGTTACACTTTTTCCAAAGTTGGAATGGCCCATATTGAGCACGACCTTTCACATAATGCAAATATACAATTATCTTAATTCACTTCAAGGGGTAACTCGATTACGAGAGACATCCCGAGAGTCAGCTGTGGTATCTCAGCTTGAAAAATGAAAAACTGTGCAGAGCACGCCCAAATGCATGCTGCTTAAGCAATGAACAAAACATTCCGAACCCCTTCAAAAACTAAAACGAAATCCAGGGCAGTATATCATGGAAATTTTGAGACAAGCTAAAATTTCTGGAAGGGTAGACCACCCAAAATGATTAAGGTAAGTGAGATCCATTAGCTTTATATTTATACAATCGAAAACAATTATAAAATCTTGAAGCAGAAAAAAGAAAATTGGTTTAGTGACGTCTTTAATGTCACACGTTGATCACTCGATTATCGCAATGGAGAAGTGGATGTGATACACATTTCACTTGTACATGATACTGGGATCAGAAATTAAATTTTTGATCATTAAATAAATAAATTAAGTTTTTGAGCTTGAAAAAGGTAGTACATAAAAGGTTAACTCGGAGAAGAAGGAACTCTTACGAAACCTGAGGAGAGCGAATGAACAGCGAATGACGGCAATCATATATATGGATGGCTGGATTGAGCAAAATCCCACATTTAATACTAGAAAAATAGAAAGGTTCAAAATGTGATTCATGCGCTTCCTAAATTTTTCATATTGGTAATAGTTGAGTTGTACAATAGGAGGACAAACCGTAACATATAAACGGAAATGCTGGAGAAACTCTTACATCTGGGAGTTTATAGGTCTCTTCAGACTTTGAACGAATTGATTGCTTGGTATAGAAAGCAAATGAAATCACTAACAGTAACTTGATTCAACGTGCTGGTTCGTTGATAACTTCAACTGAGGAGGTCGGTCAATATTTTCCAAATTTTCCGAAATCATCGTTCAAATTATTTTTATACAAATTTAAATTTTTATGGGCTTGAATGTTAATTTTTCCAAATTTTAAATGATTTAGTTATGGCTTTTCGGATGTTATGGAAATTCATTTAGGATTCTACTACAATGAAAAAGTAAATTCATATACGACAAATGCTTGTAACAGGCCAGCTCGAACATTTAAATCACCCTTCTGGGGCCGTATTCTTGAAATCGGTGGAAAATGCCCCAATCGAAATACAATTTGCTTTGAAATTCTCTATACTATTCGAATTTTTCGCCGGCTACTTTAATCTTTTTATTTAAATATATTTTCATTTTTTAAATTAAGAAACATAATTAACCCTATACTAAGAGGAGAATTCCGACTGGGTAAATCTCAACTCGAAATTATTTCCTTAGCAGGGAAGAGAGACAAATATCAGTAAACTTCAAAACCAATTTGAAAGAATGATTAAAGTAGCCGCAGTGAAAAATTCGAATAGTATCGAGAATTACAAAGCAAATTATATTCTGTTTGGGGAAATTTCCACCGATTTCAAAAATACGGGCCCTGACCCATACGATTGTTCTAAAATATTTTCTGGGATCGTACTTCCGCCTGGATCCATACGATTGTTTTGAAGTGTGTCTGAGAGGTTCGATAAGAATCCTTTTACAACAAAAAATTATATATTGTCATTCGATTGTTTTTAAATTTGTGTATAAAGTTCTTTCTTGTATAACGAACGAAATGATTCTTGTAACGAACAGCAACGGGTTCAAAATTCTGTGATAAGGCAGCATGGGATCATGACAAGAACCGTTTCCAAAATAGTACTGCTCGTCACTTAAAAATATGTTCATCTATTTATAGCATTGGCGTGGTTGTGTTTTTATCGGCTACTCGATTGCGGTGGTCTTTCCTAAACCCAAATATTAGTGGATGAATCGTCGGTACCAACTTGGCATACTCAGGAATCTCCTGAGTTAACGAACTGCTTTAATAGTAGGATAAGAATTAATTCCAGAAGCTTTGATAGATCTATCTTGAACACACTATCGCCGAAAATATAACCAATTAGCGTATTTGTTTGAAAATAACGGATCCCATTTGAAACGCGATATTTTAAAACGAGAATTATCAAAACGCGATATTTCAAAACGCGATATGGTACAAAACGCGATATGGTACAAAACGCGATATTTCAAAATGCGATATTTCAAAACGCGATATAGTACAAAACGTGATATGGTACAAAACGGGAGTTTATAGGATCGGGTTATATCAGCCGGGTGAAGGGGAAATTTAATTTCAGTTTATAGGAATTTAAAAATCGATAGGAACGATAGTATATATAATCGGCATCAGGCGGGTCGCTGCGCTCCCACCGCTTCGCAACGCATATTCTGTACCATATCGCGTTTTGAAATATCGCGTTTTGAAATATCGCGTTTTGAAATATCGCGTTTTGTACCGTATCGCGTTTTGTACCATATCGCGTTTTGAAACATCGAGTTTGGTACAGCGCGTTTTGTACCATATCGCGTTTTGAAATATCGCATTTTGAAATACCGCGTTTTGTACCATATCACATTTTGTACCATATCGCGATTTGAAATATCGCATTTTGAAATATCGCGTTTCGAGCGGATCCGGAAAATAACTTACTCTTCTCCAAATTCAATGTTGAGCCAGCTTTTTTAATTAGTATTAGGATTGGTATTAGGACTTTGTTCAGCGATGAATACTTCTTAAGACATAATTAATTGAAAGGTTTGTTTGCTGATAGCCGAAGACAAGAACAAGAATTATTAATACTAGGTAATCTTTGAAAATATTCCCATTATCACTTAACCCAAATTTTTCTTTCAGAACTCGCAACCCCACTCACTAGTATGCCGATGTATAATCGGAAATTCAAATGGAACGATGATGTTCAGACTACTTTTGGCTTGTTGAAACTAGCGATTCAACGAAGCCTAGGCAACGATTTTTCCTCTGTGACGAATATTGGACCAAACCCTTCTTCATTTAGTGCGATGCTTCTCCAGACTCCAGAATTTTCTATTGGATTTATTTCTGAACAATTTAATATACCTCAGCGTTACTGAGTTGAAATGACACATGGCTGGACTAAGTTTTGAGTAACTCAGGCAATACATAGAAGGCTACCCTTTTATCATCGTCACGCTTCACGCAAGTTGATGGAACAAAGGGAACTTTCTGAATATCTCGCTCGCTGCAACTTTAAACTGCAGGGTGTTCAGAATTTAAGGGGAGAAGCAGGCAGGGAATTACAAAATTCAGAATTGAATACCGTAAAGGAAAAGAAAACATTGTGTAGACGCACTCTCATGACATCTGAGTGAATGGAACACTGAATGGAGGAGAGGACAATCCATTTGTATGTATGTACTCTAAATTCTGCCCACTTTCAAGATCGCGAATAACTCACCCCACCCAAACCATATCCAAACAAATTGTGTAATTAATTCCAAACTTCGAATTAGTAATGGTATAGAATACTTATCCTTTTCAATCCTGATCTCGATTTATCCCGAAAAACTCTCGTTATTTTAAAGTGATACTACCATTGGCCTAAGATGGCTAATGACATAGTAATAAAACCAGAAACACAGTCACTCGCTAACCTTTAGGTCAGTCATCTGAAGTTTCACGAAATTTTCAAAATCTCTATATTGATTTCATGGGAGCTTAACCCTAGATCGAAACAGGGTCGAAATATCCTCGATCAATTTTACCTTATCGAGGTATATGTGATACCAGCAGCAAAAAATTTGGTGAAATTCCTTGAAAACCTAGTTCTGAATGTGTACTCAGTTCCAGATGAAATTTTAAGTGCTAGCGGAAAGCGGTTTCGAAGATTTTTTGAAGAAACATACTATTACTCAGATCTTAACTCGAAAGTATTCATTCAACTTAGACGAATTCACAGGACATGTAAACCGTAGCATATTATCAGCCATTCGTTTATACATCAATGATCTACTTTGGACATGTTTGTATGTACAATATATTTGCTATGGTAGGCAGCCTACATTTACAAATTTTGCCAATTTCAAAAATTTTCAACATAACTTGCGCCTAAATTGTAGACGATGAAAATGGAACTTATCTGGGAATATACCATCTAAACGATATTAAATCGAAACGTCCTTATATCGTAAAAATAATTTTAAAACACCAACCAAAACTAATTATCGAAATGACATTTGAGGAAGAAGGAACGAATTTGGAACCAATTGAATGCTAACATTTGTCTAGTTTTCAGTGACTTTAGGCAAAAATGATTTTCTGCTTAATGGTTCAGCATGGCATAGAGAATACTTAAGCCAATGACGATTGGAGTATTTGTAAAGATAGGTTTTTCTCGTCAAATGGTGCTAAAAAATCACGCAGATGATTCAGAATTGAGTAGTTAAAATATAGTATAGTTTAAAATATATTGTTGAAGAGTATACTTTACTATTTTGGAGCATCACTTGTCGAGAAAAACCATATCTCAGCTCCTAGTTAAATTATCATGAAACAGCTTACTATTCTTGATAGAGGAAGGACCATAGCATAGGGAGAATGACGAAGGGAAAACCATCGAGGATAATTGCGATTTCCTATCCATACACTATATTGTCCCTAACAGGTTTTTACTTCAACCCACTCAGTTTAGAAAGCCTTTTACACAAAAATTAGGAATCTAGTCGCCTAATCATTGAGTTCTAAAAATTATATAAAATTTAGTTTTTGCCATTTTTTTTTAATTTCAAATTGTATAATTTAATTTTAATTAATTGTTTATATTATAAAAATATAATCAAATTATAAGTACAAGCGAAATGGCAAATAACAATACAGAACTTCAAATACGTTGGAATGAGTTAAAAGCTAAACACGTTGGTAGTATGTTGTTGATGGCTGTTACTTTCAATGCGAGATTGTTTAATCAAGCCCGAGATGAAACAGTTGATAAACTTTTCGAGTTCACTAGAAAACAGGTTGAAAATGTTTTTTCTGATCAAAAAACTGTTACCGCAGAGCCTGATTTTGATGCGGATTTCAAGGAAATTGTGAACGAGTTCCATAAATTAAGTGAAACTGAAAAGAAATCATTTTTAAACGCCTTAGAAGAACAACTTGCTCAAGAACATAATATTAATTGTTGAAATGCGGGTTTCGGAACGATTAAATTAGCATCCCCAATAAAAGTGTATTTATTTTTTGTAGCGGCGAGAAATTTATGGATGGGCCAACATTTTGCCTGGTTTTTGTTATTTTGTAATAAAATTAATCGTTTTGTAATCTGAAAGAAATTTGTTAATACGACTCAAGGATACCAGACAACCATCAGTTGTTTAGGACGTGCATTAACACTATAATTGCCGCATGTCTAACAGTTGTTCCGGCTATCACACATATGCTGTGTGAGCGGCCATTAAAGTGTTAATACAAAATATTTTTTCAAACAGTATTCACATATTTGGAAGAACATCAATTAAATGAAACTGCCCTCGTGTTCTACCAGAGAGTATGAACCACGCCCATCATTAATTAAGGGCATTATTCCAATTGAGACTGCAAATCAACGGAGACAAGAAATACAGAGGGCGGACGTATTCTGTACAAATTAAATGATCTCATCGTGGCTAGGTAGTAAAGACTTAAGACTGAACCAGGTAGTACGTCTAAGGTCTTAAGCTGCAGTCAATTTTGCATTGCAGTCGATTTGCATTATAGTTAGATTCCAGTAAGGCTTCTGCAATTGGTCACTGATAAATGATTTTAACAAAGATCAACTTAAGCTCTTACGGACTGACTAATTGAGCCTGTACAAGTCCATCAGGCTTGAACAATATTAGCATTTCTGCAATTTATAATCCATAGATAAGTACTTATTTAGAAATTATGATGAGAAGCAAGCCATTAGCATAAGGAGCCTTCAGATATCCAGTATCAGAAAATTTAAAAATCTAGTGTAATTCAATTTTTTGTGTTGCTTTCATACCTGAGCACTTGGCACACAGTGCTAGTGCGCTTTATAAAACTAGTGATGGAGTTCAGATTTTTCTTCAAATCCTACATTAACTTAGGAAATCGAAAGGTATTCAAACTTATTTCGAGAGAGGTATCTCGGTAAAATCACGTGGTTCGTAGTGTAGTGTATTATGTCACCACGTGAACAGAGAAAAAACAGTACCGAAGTGTATTATCAACTACGGTCAAAATGTAGTGTAGTGTAGTGTATTTGCAACTACGCACCACGTGAACACTTGGCGTTGTGTAGTGTACTTAGTTCTGACAGTTGTTGTTTGTTATGATTTTGAATTCAAAATCATTCGGTTTTTCGACTTCTTTGTGTACTTAATATTTTACTTTTTCAAAGAAACAAGAGCACGCCAACGCCAAACACAATCGTCAATTTACAAATTTAAAACAACATCGAGAAATGTCAAACATTCTTATAGCACAACATTTTAACAACAGGGGCGTAATGGTAGAGTTACTACACCACACCTCCAGATGAACGGTCATATAAGTGCTGTAGTCATAACTACACTACACTACACTACGGACCATGTGAACAAGATATAACAGTTAACTTTGGAATGAATAGGAAGACATATTTTTAACCTATACACTAAGAGTATGATCGGTTCCTCCCGTACATTCCATAGTCTGATATAATTTTCTTTTAGCGTAAATATTTTGTTTTTGGCACAATCGTACTGTTCTGAAAAATCACTTCTGATGATGATCACTTCAAAAAGGTTCGATTTGCCTGCCATGTATCACATTACTGCCCAGTAGGGAATTCATTGACGACACACTAGTGACACATCAGCGACAATCAAGCATGACACGTATATACCCAGTAGGAAAACCATTGACAACACACTAGTGACACATCAGCGACAGTCAAGCATACGTGTCATAGATATTTATCAACAAATCGGACTAATTTTCGTTTGTGACTCGTCTGAGATGAATCGTTTAAGACATGTCTGAGATGAATCGTTCACGACATGTCTGAGATGAATTGTTTACGACATGTCTGAGATGAGTCGCATGTGAGAAGTCGTAGACGAATCGAACATGACATGTCTCAGATGAATTGTTTCAGATGTATGTACATAATATGTGTATATAAATATAATGAAACATTTTTTTTAAATGAAGGTGAATATTTCTAATATTATTTAAATACATAAATTTTAATTATAAATTAACTTATTTAAAAAATAATGGTCATCTTTCAGTATATGTGTTGGTAATCTAAATGGATGAGCTTTATATTTTTACCAAACCTAAATAAATGAAAAAATTGTGGTTACAATTTAAAAAAAATACCTAAATCAATTACAAAATATTTACTTACCAATTCCATAAACACACTGTTAACACCTTATACAGAAAATAATATAATGGCGTTGTCACAAAGAAAGAACATGAAATGACATGCAAATTATTTCAATCCTCTCGATTGTTTACCTACGCCATATTAAAAGTACTTGATGGTATTGCGTTGTCGTTTTGCGACTTATTTACCATTCGAGCCATTCCGCCATTCCATACTTTGATTTTTTCGTCGTGATTCTTTCCTCGTTTCCATCCCCTTCACCTACAAACTATTATTTGTTTGTATGTGAAGGGGAAGGAAACGAGGAAAGAATCACGACGAAAGAATTAAAGTGTGGAAAGGCGGATTGCAGAAAATCACTTTCTTTTAGTCCTAAGTTTGGAGCACATTCGTGTGTGAACAATATTAGGTCGCAATCATTTAAACGGCGCAAGTACAAGTTTCGGTATTTTTATGTGAATAGTTTGATATTTAAATGGACTTTTAAATAAATTTATGAATGAAAGAAATATCGCTCAGTTCAGTGAACAAAATATTTAGATATTAATTCAACTTCATTTTTGTTTAGTTTGGTCAAATGCCAGTAGAAGACTAAACTAATTTAATTTTAGTTTATTCCAGTTTATAATAAATGGCGTAAAATACACACACTAAAATTTTATTTTATTCAAATTCGCAAATTAAATTTATGGTGTAGCAATTGTCGAAGTTTATATTATCGATGGTGGATAATTAACAATGTAGTACGCAATTTAGGATTAAATATTAGGCATAGTACGTTTTACATTTCAGTAACAGCTATCAATCACTATTTTAAAAATAATTTGCATTATCAAAGTCTTCGAAAACAAAAGTTCAAAATATGTAAATCATTCAATCACTACTGTCGTGAATTACAATTAGTTGTCCACGTTGTATACGAGTAGTTGACGTTGTCGACGAGTAGTTGTCGTTGTTGACGTGTAGTCGACCTAGTATAAGAATAGTTCACATTGTCCACGAATTTTCGACACCCATCTCTGTCCAACTGTAAATTTACGAGTCATCTTGGGTATCGAATCGAAACGGTGTTGAGAATTTGAGCTAAACGTCCAAAATAAACAATTTCAGTGCAGTCGACTGCTTGTAATTTTAATAATCGGTCATAAAAATTGAAGATGCATAAACAGCGCTTATATATAACAACGACAGCGAACGAATCTTTTAATTCTTTGGCGTTTTTTGTAAATGCTAAACTGACCCACTGTAGGCACACTAATCTCATTTCATTACATGGTACTTCGATATAAAAACCAGCCAGCGACAAAACAAGTTAATAAAAATTAGCTTGAAAAAGCTAAACAACAACCGACCAAACAGTTATATTATCGTTCGCTTTAGTAACTATATCCATCGAAAACAAGGCTAAAAAACAACCAGCGAAATTCTCAACAATAATCAAGCGCTACACAAAAACCAGCGAAACCGCATATCATCGTTCAACAGTCACAGAACAACCGGCCATAATGGATAACTTACTTGACCAACAAGAAATTGTTAGAGGAAAAACAGCTCATTTCGAGAGCAATTACAACAAAGATGGACCATCTCGTAAGACAAGCAAATATGTGGAGACGAAGAAAGATCAATTAAAAACTTTATACACAGAGTTCGTAAAAACGGATGAACAAATATACAACCTGGGACACATCAATAAAGATCATTCACCAACCAAAGAGCTACAGTGGCGGCAAGCTACAAAAACTTATAGAAGAAATGTTCCAGCGATTAAATAGTCCAACACCGCTATCACCAGCGTGCAACATGGAGTTCATAGCGTCCGAGACAGGCGATTCTAATAAAAAAATTAAATCGTACAACAAACCAACACACCGATAGATCAAAGCCAGAACAGCACGCTCAACCAAATGCTACGAAGACAAGATTTTAAAACGAGGGACTTGTACAAAGAAATAGCGAAGGCCGGAAACGCCTTCGCCTTGGATGAAATACAAGGCAAGCAAGCTATGCAATTCTCGAGGGCTCAGTCGATGACCATGAGAGGCTAGGATACTTCACAAGAAAGAATTTCGAAGCATTAAAAGAAAGTTACACAAAGAAGACAATTGGATTGACCACTGCGTCACACAACATCAGAAATAAAGCTAAAACCGATTGAAATACCCACGTTTTATGAAGATCACATGAAATGGAGTAGTTTTTCTGAAATGTTCAAGCGTTTGATAGGCCAAAATCAAATGCTCTCAGACACACATACAATAAACTATCTGAAAACCCATCTTAGTGGAGCAGCAACTAAACTAATAGGTCACTTGGAATCAACCGCTGATAATTATAAAATAATTATAAACCTTAAACAATAGA
The DNA here is from genome assembly GCA_932526605.1 of Nephrotoma flavescens. Classification (NCBI taxonomy): domain Eukaryota; kingdom Metazoa; phylum Arthropoda; class Insecta; order Diptera; family Tipulidae; genus Nephrotoma; species Nephrotoma flavescens. The sequence goes on along the minus strand of OW052221.1, from coordinate 138,794,117 downwards.
CACAACAATAAACGCAATCATATCAGCTTACCTAAATACATTGCTACACTAACCATCAATTAATTTCAGAATCAGCAGCGCGCAATTACTAATTTACACGACAACTAATGAGTGAATACACGCAATCAGAAGCCTATAGGAATAAACGTCGAATCCTGGAACTCTTTTCTAATTTTCACATTATCCATGAAATTGGACAGTGAAACACGACGATTATATGAAAGTTCGCTCCAGGACCCAACTGAATTTCAGTAAACCGAAGAATTTCTGAAGTTTCATGAACAATGCTTCAAGCCGTGGTCCACTCCACGCGAGATTTGCATTTGCGAGATGAACCATACATTAGACCATTGTCCACGGTTTAGGCAACTGTCAACAACAGATAAAAACCAAATAGTGCTACTGCACTCGCTATGTAGAAGATTCCTATCAAACGTACCATTGCAGCAGAGAGACAAAATGCTCGATCTGTAATGGGATACATTATACTGTTTTGCATACAGCAAAGCCCAAAATACAAACCACGAACACGGGTGAAAAAATTTTAAACTAAATAACCAACGTAGAACACGATAAAGAACACGTATTGCTACCAACAGCAATGGTTAAATCCGCTAATAATAATGGAGGCCACGCAACTTGAAGAGTTCAGATTGAACCAGAATCTCAACCACCTTTCATTACCAAAGAAGCAGTTGAAAAATTGAAGCAGAAAGAGCAGAAAGGGCAGAAAGTTTGTGCCAAAATAGCTGGAGTCGTAGGTCGCAGTATTGGAGAGGTAAAGAAAATAGTGAGCCTCAAAATCTGTTAGCATCCGAATTTGAATCACACTTAGACGCTTTAGTATTTCAAAATCTCATGACACTGATATTAGAACAACGGATACAAACCCAAGGCTGGGAAGATCTAAACCACTTAAAGCATGCGGATCCAAACTATAACACACCGGGTCCCATAGACATGTTGCTTGGAACAAATTATTATCCAAAGATCGTATTAAGTGATATTATAAAAGGAAATTCAGAACAACCAATTGCACGCAAAAAACAGAATTAAGATGGATCGTATTCGAAAAATCCAAAAGCTCAAGTCCATGATATCGTATATTAAGAAAACCAGCTCAAGAAATTTTGGGAAAGTCTAAGTAGAACAGGAACTTACCAGTGATGAGCAGAAATGCGAAGAGCACTTGAGAGGTAACAAAAACTACAAAGGATATTTAGCAGTCTTCGTCTGCTTTGCAATAAAAGCCGTTCACTGACAAGTATAGTAAGCAACTTGTCATCAGAAGCTTTTCTAGCAGAGTTTCACAGCACGTCGTGGAAATTGTTCGGAGCTCTACAGCGACTGTGGCTCTAACTTTATATGGGCTCAAAACTTATGAAGAATGATCTGAGCGCTGCACTGAAATAACAACAGCTTGCAAAGGATGCACCCAATGGCATTATATACCACCAAGAGCACCGCACGAATGGGTGGACTATGGGAATCGGCAGTTAGTTGGAGAATAACAGGAATAGTTAGCTACTGCTCATTAAGGATGATCATATGCCTACAGGAAACTGGCCTCTAGGAAGGATCCATGAGGTACATAGTGGGAACGATGGTTTTGTTAGAACCGTAACAGTAAAGAACACCAACGGAGGATTACTCAAAAGACCAATCACAAAGATCAATCGTCTGCCGATTGTGGACGATGGACAATGCAAGAAGGTACCTTCGTTAGAGAAGGCCAAATAGACACAGTTGAAGCCAACAACCACACAAAACAGCATGAACGAGTGACAAGAGCAAGCACCAAGTTCAAGCTACTACTTTACGCTATTGCACTAATCTGTGCATTAGGACTAATATCAGCAGAAACACCAACAAGATATAATACATCGAGATTCTCCTCTCATCTAGGATCTACTTTGACAAAATTGGTCAAGCAAGGCTAATCAACGGAGAATAATGGAGGATTATAACCTATTACAACCTCACTTCCTATTGGGCGGAACTAAGGCACTTTAACAACTCTGCTCGTCACCTAGGCAGCTTTGATTCGAATAAAACGCTAAAACAACCAGCACACACCGATACGTTTAAGTATACTGTGAAACCATTCTTTCACAGATAAAAACATTCCACGTAGAATTAAACGCCTCAAGCGGACATAAAATAACCCGCAGAAGAAGAGCGCCCTTCGATTTTCTAGGTACAATTGGAAAACCCTACAAGGAAAGCATAGAAAAATTAAATACTAAAATTAAATACTAAAAATTAAAAAATTAAAAACCAAAATGAATTATTTCAAAACCAGATGTCCATATTATAGAGTCGACTATATCAACGTCATGAAACACACTGATGAGGAAACAACACAGAAATTCGAGGCATACAATCAAATTCTAACAACCATCCTGTTCCGCATGAAGAATTTACGGACCTTGCAATACACACTATGCTGGAGATGATGAAACTACGAAACTTTCAAACCGCAATAATCAGCACCATCACGGAAGTCTGTAACTCTACATCAACTTCAGGAGTAAGTCAAACAAATCATTCCTAATTTAAAACCAAGTACGCCATACCGAAGTGAAAATATAGCCGCCATCTATAAAATATCCACCATCAAAACCATAAAAATTGAGGCAACAGTTATATTCGAGATCAAAATTCCACTAGTACAGAGAACTCGATATAACATATACCACGCAATGGCAGTCTCAATGATTCATCAGCAAGACTAAATATATATCAAGCCGCAGCCTCGAGTTATTTATTGATTGCGATACAGGAGAAACATGTTTATTCTCCCCTCTCTTCCGAAGAACTGAATGCTTGTAACTATATCAATCTCAATGATGAACATCATTGTGATGAACATCAAACACTGCATGCGTACCAGTCAGATACAAGCATCTGTAACTTTTGCAACTTTTCCAGCAAACGGGGACCGCGCCAACTATAGTTGTGAAATAGACAGAGTAAGCCTTACCTCACTATGGATTCCGTTACGCCGACACAATGCATGGATCTTTATAATCAAATCCGAGGTTATTTATAACGTGATTTGCAAAAGTAGCAGCGGAATGGTCGAAACAACAACCACTCTCTCCGCATAGATTGGAACTCTCGTTCATGCCACGATTTAATTTGAATAATCATATGATGGTAGATCCCACCTTCGGAGCAAATGAGAGCTCACAATTTAACTCGGATAGACCTCAGCTACCGAAGTAAACATGCATGACGTTCATCACTACACAACCTCTTACTTCATTATAGACATGTTAGTGATCGCAGCAGCCATCATATGTGATGCACAGAAGAACAACTCAAGTTGCTACAGATCTTCTGTAGCAACTTCCATATTCGTATAGCCAATCATCAACTAGGCCCGGGAATATGTTACCCATACAACTGGTACCAGAAAATTAAAAACATAAAGTGCTAACATATAGCACTTACTTTAATTTGTATTATTAAGTAGGAATATAACATAAAATGCTGAAACAGAGCATTTACTTGACTTTGGATTATTGACCTAGAATGTATTCTAAACATAAAATGCTGAAATGCAGCATTTGAATCAAGTAATTTTACTCTATAAACTGTAAAATTTTATAACAAAGTTAGAAGTTATAATACCTATAAAGACATCGCTTCTCATTTAATAAAATATAATGTTTAGAATTAGTGAACTAGCTCCCACCCACGGTAGACGCACACCAAGTGATTTGGTAGCGTTTTATTGTTAAACGTAATTTAAAGTTTTCCCATCGCGACGAAACATAACTACCTATGTTTGGCTTTAGAATATTTTCCAATCAAATATTGTCAGAAACTAGGTCGAGGATTGTATTACGATTGGCCTTCATACCAAATCCAAACAATGCTAATCATGCGGAAACGTTAAATAGGATGAAATTTCCACAACAAATAGAGCAAACTTTCCATAAAGTTTGTAGAACTGTGAACAAGTGAATACAGCTTGTGAACAATTCTTAATGAATATGATAAATATTGAAACGATTCCGATTTTAGAATTTGACGGAGAATTTGTGTTCCACATTAAAGTAATACTTTAAAGAATTGTTAGTATATGTTTCCAACTTATAGGAATTCAGAACAAAAAGGAATTCAGTTGGCCTTTATCTACAGATCCACCTATGCTTGGAGTTACTTTTGATATTGCAAGAATTAATAAAAAAAATTCCGCAATATAAATTTACACGCCCAAGCGATAAAATATGGTGATCAATCCAGAATCTTTGCAAATTTCAATATATTTTTTACCGCTTAAGCGAAATGTTCAAATGCTCCAATCGTCATTTCCATTAAAACATGTTATGTTTTGAGGCGTTAACGACAAAAAGTAAGTAGTAACGCTTTAGAGTTTTAATCAGACACTTACAAGTCTGTATATTACAGAACAAAATGATAGGAAAGTCAGATAATAATAGTGAACTAGAGATTTAAATGTCATAATTTGTATAATCTGCATAGGTGCTTCTCTGAGAGTACGACGATATGAATTATAATTTTAGTCAAAGATATAATTGTGCAATATTAACACGGTTCTGAGACCACACAAACTAGAAAATTCGAAAAACGACCACGTTAACCATGTCTAAATCTATAGAAATATTAATTGTCTCACCTTGATTTACACGTGTTACATATACATTTATTTAACAATTGGTTTTTTTTTTGCCACATTGGAATATTTTTTTTAGAAAATTTTAAGTTTAGTTTGAAATTCTTAAAACCGCTTTGCTAATAATCCATGCCATACATATATTACGTTCACAAATATTTACACTAATTTTGGGTTTTTAATTAATAATTTGAACAGATGATTCAAAATGTCTCTAGGTTACATTGCACAATATTATATCAGACTTTTTTGTTGGTTGGAAACACTATACGGTTTTTGTTTAAATTAAAAACAACAAAATTTAGTTCCCCGCGCGTGCACAACAATATAAATTTTATTATTTAAAATCTAGCTTCGATTGGCATGAAAATCAAATGAAAACTAAACACAAATTTTATTGTAACATAATTTCACATATGATGACCTCTTCTAATTGTGCTCAGTACAACACTTAATAGTAATTTTATAATTTGATACAAAACAAAATTTTTTTTTTTGTATTAATAATTTTTTAGAACATCAACAGAATGTGTCAGTCCATTACACCTACACATGTAAATACACACCTTTGGTTATAAATGCTTAATTTGCACGATATTAGAAAAATGCCTACATTCCAATTTTGCTGATAATGTCGGATACGCTATTTACCTATTTGATTTATTACAAAACTGATATTTTAATGAAATTATTGCAATTAGTTTTACATAATGTAATTAGTATTCTGCTAATATTTATCAAGATGCGAAATATACAATGTGGTTCAATATAAATACGACCGATTCGACTAGTAAACCGTTGTATAAGGACGGTAGAAACCATAATCTATCTATAAATAAATGTGTGGTGTGAACAAAACACCGGGTAGCATCACAAATTGATCGCAATGAAGTTCACGCTCAAATAACAAAATATGGTCTTCTTCACTTCAATGTAGCTTATTTTGGAACATTTTGAGTCAAATTTTGAATTTCTTTAACACGAGTTTTAAGAATAAATTAAATATAAATCAAAATTGTTACTCAAAATAACTAACATTTTCTAAAAGACGCGATTAACGTAACCGTACATGAAATATCTCGGCGTAACGCAACCAAAGCAACATGGCAAAACATTATGGAATATGATGCAGTATAACACATATGACGCAAGACAACTGAACATGATGAAATGAGATGCAAGATGTTGCAACATGACACAACAGGATGTAACATGCTCGCAACATGGCGCAAAATCACTCAACATAGTGATCCGCAGGAAAACGTTCTCCCTCTTATCAATTTTTATCAAAGTCATTCGAGTTCAAAAAACTCAAAAAACGTATCCAGTATCTGCTGGAGGGCTAAGTAAACGATTTTTCCTGAAATACGTATGCACCGAGCTGATTTAGTTAAACAGTAAATCAAAAAAATTATCCAAATATTGTTTTAAGTTTTAAAGAAATTTTATTCGAGATCTCAATGAAATTTTCATAAAAAAATATAAAACAACACTTTACTTAAATGCTGGCAGCTAGTCGTATGGTGAAAATTTGATTAAAATACTAGTAACCTACCTCAAACAGACATACAAAGAGACTATAATACAAGTATGTAAGACCGGAATCAGAAGCAATCGCAATTGATTCGTCTTTTTCAAAAAAAACACCATAGCAATTTTCATCAAATCGTGTGAGGTAAAAAAATAAATATGAAAAGAACTACGCAACATGGAGCAACGTCCACCAACAAGGTGCAACATCACATGGTATAACTTCACGCAACATGTGGCAACTCCACACAACATAGTGGAACAACCACCAATGCAACAACTTGATTCAATATACAGGCACCATAAATAAAAAATTTCCAAAAATTAGGACCTTCAATCACAATAGATGCCTGTTTCACGAGAATCTCCTTAGTAATTTTCAACAAAGTTGTGGGAGCTGATAGGAAGGACCCCTTAACGAATTTTTCCGAAATCGGTTAAAGCAACCACACACCCCGTATAAAATCATAATTAACAGAAGATGGGAGCAATAGTAGGAAGACTCCTCTCTATCTCTCACCAATGTTTATCAAAATGATTTGAGGTTTTGTGGGCCCAAAAAAAAACCTGGCTTGGACCGAAGGACTCCATAGAAAGACTCCAAAGAAATTTTTCCAGATACAAGTAGTAGAAAACCCCAAGTCGTAGACGAATTTTCCCATAATCAGGACTTGATGCTTTCGGCCATGGTACTCGAAAACCAACTTTCAACAATTTTTATCAAAATCGTTTGAATTAAAAAAAATAAATTAAAATGGAACCCGAGCCTCATGGGAGGACCCCCTAAATTAATTTTCTCGAAATCAGGACCCATTGCAATTAATTTCTGATACCCGAAAACGCGTTACAGTAATTTTATTAAAGCTAAAAAATTAAATAAACAGGGATCAAGAACCATCGATGGATCTCCTAAACGAAATTTTGTGAAGTCAAAATCAATCGATTTCTGAAAACTAATCGATTTCTGATACTTAAAAACTTTCTTTTAGCAATTTCCTTGGAAAAATGTTCGCGCCATGTTCGGAACTCTGGATAAAAATATGGATTCAGAAATTACCCAATTGAAATTAGTGACATCTACATTTTACCATTAGAAGTAGTTTTATAACAGTGCAGTTTTATAACGGTAATAATCCCGTTATTTTGAATCAGAATATTGTTAGCGGTGTGACTAAAATAATTGTAAATAGTGTAAAGTTGATTAATAAATAATTGTGAAAATGTTGTGTTGTTTTAGTGTTTGCGGATAACAGCCGGCACATTATTGTGACGATATTATCAGAAATATCGTCACAAGTGTTCAATAACAATTAGGAAGTTAATAAGAGATTATTTCAGATATATTCGGACATATTCCTTTTGCGGTGTAAGTTTTTAAGTTTCGTGTTGTAACCATCAAATTTTACAACTGTATTCACAATCCAGTGGTAGCGGATTTGACGAATTCGTAACAATAATGTGAACAATTTTTCCACGCTTTATTATATTAGGTTTGATTAGATACATAAATAGATTAGATTATAAATCAAATCAACCACTCGTGCTTCGAAAACAGTAATTTTGTAATATAACAAAATGGTCGGTCCCTGAGCTTGGTCATTTGAAAATGAAATAACAAGCGACGACGATAGGTTCTTTAACTCAGATCAATTTTTCTGCAAGTAGGAATGAGCGTATCATTCGATAAATATTGTTAGACTTAATTTTGCGCCTGCACTACAAAGTTAATGAACTTAAGCGAGCTTAAGGTGGCTTAAACAATTATTACGAACTAAAGACTCTTTGATTTCGCCGAAGCAATTTAGGATCGCGTGCCTCATATTACACCTTTTCACAATGTATCTCTGCCACACTAAAACCTTGATGGAAACTTAAGAAAACATTATGGGGTTTAAACATTAGTTACAAATTAAACCACCATGAAAAGTACTAAAAATAACTTATTGAATTGGGTTTCGTGGCGAACTTATTTTAAGTAAAAGGGAAAATAATTTATTTTTGTAACTAAAATGTATTCCCCTAGGCGAAGCGTGTAAGCGATATAGTGTACTCGGCTCTTATATGGCGCTCGTCAGTTTCATTTGTTTTGTCAATCTCGAAAAAACATTTTCAAGTGGAAAACAAGGTTTTATTCTGGAAATTTCACTGTCAAAAAATACCGGATTCTGGCCAAACTGATCCAACTGTTGCTGCATTTGTAAAGAACAGAAACAATGATTCCTATGTTAAACAATTAGAAAGAAGGATTCATGAGATGAAGAACGTTCAACGGAAACCTAATATCAATGTTACCGAACCGGTAGACACACAGAAAGAATATGAGACAGAACTAATTGAATAGGGAAGTCGGCTGGAAGTTGTACAGAATTTATTGAGGGAAAAAGCGCAAAATCAACATATCACCAATTGTGTCTCCTGAACGCCACCAAACAGACGAGGAATTTCACAAATTTAATTGGAAATTTCACTCTCCTCAAAAAATGCCGGCTCCATGGATTCTGGTCAAACTGAGCCAACTGTTGCTGCTTTTGTAAAGAACAGAAAGAATGATTCCTATGTTAAACAATTAGAAAGAAGGGTTCAATAGATGAAGAACGTTCAACTGAAACCTAATGTCAATGTTGCCGAACCGGTAGACACACAGAAGGAATATGAGAACTAATTGAATAGAGAAGTCGGCTTGAAGTTGTACAGAATTTATTGAGGGCAAAGCGCAAAATCAACATATCACCAATTCTGTCTCCTCAACGCCACGAAACAGACGAGGAATCACACAAAACTAATAAAACTCAAGAAAACACTGATGAGAATAAAAAGGCGTCCCAAACAAAACCGGAAAGAGGTTTTCAAATAAAGTTGAAAATTATCAAGAAATAAGAAAGTTGTGGATTCAATTCAGATACAAAGTTACCAGAGCCACCTAGATATAAGAGCCGTAAGATTCCACCATTTTTTATCGTAAGCTTTAAATAGAGGGACAACTTTTGTTTTTTCTCATAAGAATCAGCTTACATTAATATTTTTAAATAAAATTTTGTAAATAAAAACTGAAATGATTAATTTGACAAAGTCTCAATTAACAGAATCGAGGCGTTAATAAGGAATCAATTTTTGAGATTCATTAAAACTCCTGTTAGTGTTTTTTTTTACAAAACATTCTGGTGGTTTGTTGATTACAATTAAAACTCAACCATTCATTTATGAAACAGATCTGTTTATTTGGACCTTTTATTTTACATTGTTTCTCATGGAAACATAGAAAAAGTGCACAATTTAATATTACGGCTCTTTAAATCGTAGATTACACAACACTATTGAACAGTGGAAACCTTAGACTGAATAAATACCTGCAGGAGCGAGTGCGGCGCAAATACTGCCTATTTTTTAATTGATTCCGAGCAGGCAGTGCATTTTCGTATTATTTTATTCAACCTGTGTAATTTTACTCTGCACACTGCGTTTTTATTTGTGAACTATGCTTACACAGTGCATACTCGGTTCTTCAAATTTTACTCTGAAATTAATGTCAGTGTACGAAGAGGGTGCAAAATAAAAAAACAATTTATTACTCTATGCACACCGGATAATTTTACCCAGTACAACCTTTGCTCGGTGTACACTACCCGGGGTAAGCCTGCTTGCTCGGGTTGAATTAAAAAATAGACCCAGTATCGCACAGAATGTATTAAAACAACAATAAAGCTAAAAATATTTCTACTCGATTGTGGCATTAGTAGGCGGACATATAAAGCATTTCACAAAATTTGATTGGTTTTGTGTGCGGGAGCGAATGCGACAATTTTCACTTCCGCATGTATGTACTCAGCTTCAACGCAAATGTTCCAGACGTATCTAGATAAATACAGAAAACTTATTATTTCTCTTTATGAGAAAGGTATGGTTATTGTACTCAGTACTATACAAACAGTCTCGACCAATAAAAATTATAACCAAAAAGCTGTATCTACCCTGTCAGCCAGAGGAAATAAAAGAAGACTTATTAAGAAGGCGACTTATTTAAGAAAACTTCCTTAAAGAAATAATAAAAGTAAAACTCGAAGAGCCAAGAATCTCAAAGGAAACGGAAATTAAACCCACATACCAAAGACATCAAAGTACAGGCTTACGCAATATTCCGAAGTTTCTAAAAGTGGAACATAAATAAATAACAATTCTGACCTTCAAATGTTGCAAACAATTTTAGACAGAACGGATAAACAAGAGCAGAAACAAGACAATGTTATTGGTTCAGTTATCCAAAGAGTCACTAAACTAGAAAAAAGCGTCAGGATAGATAGCTCCTTCAATAAAAGCACTATAAAAATAAATCAACGTTCAAAAATTGATGTCTGCCTCATTTACGACACACACTTCGCAAAACAATCACATATAAAATTTTCAGGATATCAGTATATCACGTTAGCAACAGGAGGATCTACTATAATAGTTAAAAACAATATTTACCTTCATAATGGTATAACGTCAAAAAATCCTTAACTAATCGATTCTGTAGTTTATTGGGCACCACGATAAAACCTAAAGTTATAATGATTACATTATAAAGAGTTTAGGAGAAAAGTACAATGTTATGGAAAGCTTTAAAACAAAATATTTAGTTGACACTCTACTGGAAAACATTGTTTTTGGCCAACAGATGTCAATAAAATACTCGAATAACTTTAGATATAAATATATGACAACCCTGTTTTTATGCGGTCTTTTTTGTGCGATTTTTTTTTGTGGTGTTTTGTACGATTTTTTTTATGCTTTATAAAAAAAATTATTCAGTACAATCTATTTAAGTTCTTTCAAAATTTCAATCAAATTAGAACATAATTGAAAGAGATTAATCTTATTAGTTAATTGACGTTGGCCATTTTGTTTTTTTGATTTTTGACATTTGACCACATTGCGCAAGTATTACTTCAGGTTGCGTAATGTTTTGAGTTTATTTCTACGTGAAACTTTTTTATGCGGTCCCTACTCACCGCAAAAAAAAACTTTTTAAATGTGTTGCGAAAACTATTTTGTATACCTACTTGTGAGGTTTCGGAAGATTTTTAAAAAGTGGAATGGTGGTATGTTGTATCATTTTCGAAAAGCAAAAAAGATACAACTTTCACTTTTTCGATTCGACTTTTTTCGAATTCGACTTTTTTCGATTCGAAGTGATGGTACAATATATACCGCCCCAAGATTGACTACATAGATTGGAAATGATTCAAAGAAGAACAAAGAAATAGAATAAAGATGAACGTACAACGAAGTAACAATTGGATGAAAATATTGAAAACTTCATAAGAAGCATGGAACTGCATAGAAAAGCTAAATCGAAAGGATATCAAAAGGTACAAATTACCCAAAATAAATTATAGACCTATGGTATTTGTAGTTGCAGAAAAACGAAAAATCAGGAAAAAAATGACGGCATACGAGAATGCCCACGGTTAAAAGCATACCGAATAATGTGAGAAAGATAATGATTATTGGCTATTCATTTCATGTATAAGACAACAAAGAAAAAACAAACCCACTTTGTGGTGATTATCAGTGTTTTGTTGGCAATTGACGTCTATTCAATTATGGGTTAACTTACTTTTAAAATTTTTATTTGATTTCATCTTATTTGTAAATTGTATTATTGTTCTAAGATTAATTTAGTAACAACTTTATTTAGATTCAACAGTCGCTTAAATGTATGCGTTTATACAAATATATAGACAACTCGATTGTTTTTGTTGGTTTGTCATAGTTTTAAATTAGTTTGAACTTCACTCTTCATTAGTTTAACGAAGGAATCCTCATAAAACAATACACCGAGTAAAGAAAATGGTCTTTATTAAGCGTTTTCGGAAATATCCCATGTTAACTTTTGAGTAATTTAAATTTTTTTAATGTTGGTAAAAAAAGTTACTGAAGTTACCCTGGCTATACAAAAAGTAAGTTTACATTTCGCATGGTAATATTTATATTCAGCAAAATTTATTTACGTATTTTAACAAATATGAAATTTTTTATTGAATTTTTTAATAGTTTATGCTTTGAAAGTTTGTACTTTAATTTTTCTGACACTACTAATTTAATTCAAATTGACAAAAAGATAGAAATTAAAAAATAACTAAAAGTAATATTACTCTAAAGTTACTCTACATGTTCGGAAATAGATTTGGTAATTTTTTATCAGCAAGTTACCCAAAAATTACCATGGGATATTTCCGAAAACGCCTATTTGAAGCTACCTAGTCAAGGGCAGCAATATGAGGAACATTCCATGCATAAGTGTAATATTTAAAACAAGATTGCGTCTCAAATGATCTAAGCAAATATGAAATGACGCTGAATAAAAATATGAAGTTCGCGATTTACGTAAAATCCAATTGCATACACGGTTCACCTAACGTCAAAACGCATAATAAATGAATTTTATTGCAATTCACCGCAATAAATAAACCAACCCAATTTTTGTTTCCATGAATCTTGGCGCTCTCCTCTTCTACATAATTGAATATAAAAAACATTGCGCTCATTTAATTTAATTTCGATTTAATGTCGAACCAACCGCAAACAAATGCCACTAAATTTAGTACCTAAAAATAAATCATTTTTCATGCCAAAGCTCTTTTCACCTGAAACGATTCATATACATAAAATATAATACCCGAGAAGCTTAAAAATAAATTTATTTTCTTTGCCTAATAAAATTGTATCTATGTGTATGTAATATAAGCATCTATGTATGTATGTATGTTAGAAAATATTAGACATTTTATTTTGTGGTAATATACAACCGGAACAAAAATAGCAAAAAAACATTAGATTGGAACTATGCCTTTTGTACTGTTTATACATAAAAAACATGCAATGTTTGAGTTTAGTTCTGGGTAGGTAGGTTAAAACTTCAAAGTCAGGAGTAGAATTTACGGTTAATATTTAAAATGTTAAATCAATTCTACTTAATTATGCATTAAATTTAGTATTGGATCTTTCTGTACAAAGTAGACTAAGGTATCGTCGATTATAACATACCGTACATTGCAAAATGATTTGTTATGCCATGTACTAAACACCGGTAGGTTCAATAGATGGATAGTATATTTTGGTAAAGAATAAAGAAAGTTCCACTTTTAAACTTTTACTGGGCTTCAATTAGTATTTCTATTGCTTAGAATCGGGAGCAGGCCATTTTACACAATGAACAAAGATTTCATTATAGAATGTTTTGATTAAACAAACATACAGACTAAACAAAACTGTATGTAAACATGTTCATTTACGAAAGCACCTGAATTAGAAGTCCTTTATAGTTTGATTACTTTTCATAACTCTTAGTAAAAGTGGGGCAATTTGAAAGTAAACAAAAGATTTATACTAACAATACTATTCGTATTGCATCCCTACCCAGTTTATCCTATTCATATTATGGTTCACACATGTGAGTCACCAGGCAACTGGAACTCACTGTTACCAAACTTTAGTATTACGGTTCTCGCAGTGAGCGAGTTGATGAGTCGCCTGAGGTTCGCTTGGTGACTTCAAATTACCGAATTAAAATTTGGGTATTATGATTTTTGCAGTGATCGAGTGCTGTGTCAATAATGCTTGCCATACTACGCATCCTGCAGAACGGGCAAGAGGAGGGTCAGCTATATTTTTTAGGGATAATATCAATCATCATGAAGAATTGAAAATAGAAAAATAATCCATGCAAGTAACCACCGTGACGGTAAGATTAGAAGTAGAAGACTACATTAACTTGTTTCAGAAATTAGGAAGTAACTTCGTTGTCGGAGGTGACTTTAATACAAAAAATACCTTCTGGCGTTCAAGATTAACCTCTCCAAAAGGCAAAGAATTACTTGCAGATGGCCAATACTCAAGCTGTGAATTTTACTCAGGAGGCAAACCAACGTACTGGCCAACCGATTCTAACAAAATCCCAGACCTTATAGATTTCTACATCATTAAAGGCATATCGGAACGCTACATCTTCTTAGAAAATGATGAAAGTCTTATATCTGATCATTTTCCTGTTATTATGACGGTTAGCGAAAATGTAATAGAAAAACCAAATTCACCACAGCTCACAAACAACAAAACAAATTGGGAATTGTTTGAGCAGTTAGTAGAGGAAAAAATACAACCTCAAGTGCCAATGAAAAGTGAAAATGAAATAGAAGAGGAACTAGACAGGCTCCTTGTTGTCATAAAACGGTCAGTTTGGGAATGCACCCCCAAATTATCATCCATGAAAGAAAACTCCGTTATTTACTCAATAGAAATAAGAGAACTAGTACAGGAAAAACGAAAAGTGCGAAAGAAATTGCAGAATACACGTGCGCCGCAAGATAAAACCACCTTAAACAACTTGTGCATAAAACTTAAGGTACTCATAAAAGCAGTTAAAAATGAAACACTCTCTAGCTCCAACCAAAGATACCGACTATTCCCTCTGGAAAGCTACAAAAGGGTTAAAACGACGAAAAACGTAGTTTCCCCCAATCAAAACAGACGATGCGAAATGGGCTAGAAGTGCGAAAGTAAAGCTGACCTGTTTGCTGAATATCTTGAAGAAACATTTCAACCTCTAGTTTGGCAGACCAGTAACGAAAACACTGCTGATGCGCACAAAATATCTCATTTGGAAGATAAAACTTAAAGCTAAAATTAAGAACATAAAAGCAAAGAAAGCTCCTGGTTACGATCTGATAACAGGGCAAATAATAAACAGGGCAAATAAAACCCGTAAATTACTGCACATAATCAATGCAATCCTCAGGAAAAAACATGTGCCAATGCAGTGGAAAGTAGCAGAAGTAATAATGATTCCGAAACCGGGCAAGCCACCGAATGATAGAAAGTCGTACCGGCCAATTTCGAGTTGCCTAAAAAAAGATTGAAAGATTGAAAACCACGCATAGAACAAAGAAACCTTATCCCAGAATATTAGTTTGGTTACAGAGAGAAACACTCAACTATTGAGCCGGTTCATAGGCTTACAGATGTCATTGAGAATACGTTAGAGAGGAAAAAGGTTTGTTCTAGTATCTTCTTAGATCTGGCACAGGCCTTCGACAAGGTGTGGCACAGAGGTTTACTCTTCAAACTACATAGAGATTTACCAAAACAGTATTATATGATTTTAAAATCATACATAGAGAATCGCCACTTTAGAGTGAAATATAAAGATGAATATTCCGAGATAAAAAAGATTTCGGCAGGAGTCCCGCAGAGTAATGTTTTGGAACCTACTCTTTACCTGCTCTACACCAGAGATTTGCCTCAATTAAACGATGTTACCGTTGCAACATTTGCTGATGACACTGCAGTTCTCTCAGTAGGAGACACTGAAAATACGATGATGGAGTTTCGCTGCTATTGAACTAAATTTGCTTGTCTCCTTATTTTTCACAATAAAAACAGCTTATAATTTACGAATGTGTTTTAATTCGCCATATATTTCGACTTAAATTGTCTTCATCAGTGGCATAATTTAATCTTAAAATTATGTACAATGGGTTAAAAAACATGAATTAAATTATAATAATAGTTATTATAAAACAACTATGAACTTGCACAATTTATTTTGGGTGTTCATATTTTGACTCACACACTATTTAACAAAATATAATTTAACATTTTAAAAGATGTATGTCAACTGTCAATTGTGCAAGTACATATTTGTTTTACAATAACTATGATTTTAATTTAATTCATATTTTTTAACCCATTGTACATAATTTTCAGATTAGATTAAGCCACTGATGAAGACAATTTAAGTCGAAATATATGGAGAATTAAAACACATTCGTAAATTAAAAGCTGTTTTTATTGTGAAAAATAAGGAGACAAGCAGTAGAAGACACTATTGATGAACAACGAAACTTCAAGAAGCATGTGACAAAATCATACAAGGGACAAAAATGTGGCGTATCTTGCTCAATGAATCGAAATCCACGCATGTGAATTTCACTAATCTAAAGTCAGTTACAAACCTGTAATCATTAAAGGTCAGCAGATTCCGTACGCAAATAAGGCTAAATATCTAGGGATGACCTTAGTTATCAGGCTCAGATGGAAAGAGCACGTTAAAAATAAAAAAATGAACTTAATATCAAATATCGAAAAATTTATTGGCTGCTCGGGAAAAATTCGGAATTGTCTACCGAAAATAAACTGATATTATATCAATAGGTGCTAAAGCGTGTATGGAGTTACGGAATACAGCTCTGGAGCTGTACAAAGAAAACTAACACCAAAATAATACAAACTGTTCAAAACAAAGTGCTACGTGGTATAGTTAACGCTCCGTGGTACATTAGGAATGATGACCTTCATAGGGATCTAAATATCCCGACGATTCAAGAAGAAACAAAAAAATATGCAGTACCTCATGGACACATCAACATGTAAATGAAGAGCTCGTGGTATATGTAAGACGATTGCAGAGAACGAAACTAATTGATTTAATGGATTAAGGACACCAGAGCAAAGACTACTTCAGTAAATAACCTATAAATGGAGCTGGCCAATGGGCCTCTTCTCATTCAGAAGTGGCTAAATTAAGAAAGAAAAATTATTATAAGAATTGTATTCAGTTGTAATAATTTAAATAAGTAAAAAAATAATAATAATGCTTGCCGCGTATCGGAGAGAAGTTTATGTCAAAATAACAAAATATACACTGTGATCCATAAGATTCTACGTACAATCGAAAAAACACTCAAATGAATGTAATACAAAAATTATTAAAAATTTGAAATGATTTAACTCGGCCCCTACGGATCGCACAGAGATGATCAAACTGGTTCTGAATTCATGTTTGGTGTGAATTAGTATTTGATTTGACCAATCATATCTAACCACATGCTCGGAAATCTCTGAGATTTTTGTTATTCGAGATAGAATATTATTGGAGTCATTTCGCTTGATTAGCAAACTATCATTCCTTCTTATTTCCTTTCCTACCTATCCAGAAACGATTCAAGATACTTATGTAGTGTAAAATGCTTCGCAGTTTGCTATTTTTGAGATACGATAGGTACCTTTATTAATTAACTAAAAGCTCATCTTCCTAGTTTAAGTGTATAAATAGGCATCCCCACCCTTCTCCATTAAGGTTGCACTTAGAGGGTTGTACCGTGTCTAGCAAATTCATGTGCCCTGCAGTTCCCCTTTAAATTCGAGTGGCTGGAGCTCCAGACTATCTGGTTATTGCATAGTTTGCCCATCTCATTGTTTAACTGAAAACTCAATGCCACAAGCGATTTGATTACGAGATAAACTGAAATACTCATATTTAATTGTCTATGTGTACTCTATCGTCTAGCTGGGAGTCGTCGGTACCAAACTGCTCTTTCATCGGAGTGCTCTGGAAACACAAGTTCTCAGAAACCATATTTATCGAAACATAAAGGTATAATGTAATCAAGCAAGATATTCTAACTGGTTCTTAAGCGAATCGGAGGCACGTCTAGTATTGTTCTCAGTAACCGGCTATCATGCATGCAAATCTTTTCTGCACCTTCTCCATCCTTTTTTGCGTGTTTAAGTGAATTTTCTAAGGATTTACCAATATAAACAGACTCCTTACGTACGTCGTGTAGAGCCGTTGTACCTACTGTGGTTTCAAACGCCATGCTTTACTTTTTCTAGATCGAACTTTCTAGAAAAACAACTCACCTTATTATCAGAAATAGTGCAAAAAATTACGCTTTATCAGTAAAGATGAATCTAGTGCCATTTAAAGTTGAAGAGGCAATTCGAATTAATTAATTTCCCGTATTTCAATGTTCTTTTTTTAAGAAAATATTAATTGTCCAGTGGATTTAATGTCCTTTGAAGGTCAATTAATACCCCTCTTTTCATTCACACAAACATCACACCACCCATTCACACGTACAGAATACCACCTGCACATTGCAAGCTCTATATATCAACCTGTACGCATTGACATGGACGGTGGGTCGGCGCTGAATTCTACATTCCAACAGAGGGTCTTAAATAATATTGCGTTTATTAATATCACCGATTTTAATCGATGACACAAATTCGCTTTGCATCCAGCCTCTGGTGGGATTCGAACCCAGTATCTCCCGGCCGAAGATTTAACCACTGCACCATTTGTCCGGTAAATGTGATGTATGCAATTTTGGGTTATTCTGGGTGGGCCCTTCTTCAAAGAATTCAATGTTTGATTAGTTCGAAATTTAACTGCCAAGCATTTTGGTAACCTTACCTCGATGAATGTTTTATATTAGGGCATCTCCGTTGCATACAACCGCTGCATGTTTTTGATCATATCGTTAAAACGGATGAGTAAACTAAAATGGCGCCCCAACCGTGGGTAACTGATATAACGCGAAAGACATTAGTGTCATCCATTGCATATGGTAAATCCCCAATTAATCAAAGCACACAAATTTATAAGTACATTTATGGACAGAGACGGGTCATTTTAGAGATATCGTTTCATTTAGTGTTGAAAATTAGGAATTTTCTCAAATTAAACATAATCGAAAACTAATATTTCTACACTTTTCAGTTAAATTGATCTTAAAAAACACAATAACAAATTAGTATTTGGATGTAAGATGACATGACTCTGTTCAAAAACAACCTAATATGAAACCTACAAGATTTCACACGGTGCCTCCAAATGTGTGTGAATAAAATAGTAGACCCTGATGGCAAAAATTAAAAACAAATTTCAATTTTTTATTTTGGACATTTATAAAAATAAAGCTAGGCCTGAAGTTGCCATTCCAAATAAAAAGATACTGCCAAACAATGTTAGGTATAGTGTTGTCATTACATTGATTGTTGTCATTGAACAAAACAACTGTCCGAGAGATATTGATTTTATTAAATTTGAAAATGAAAGTGAAATGAAATATTTTATTGTCACAATATTTATTTTTCTAAGCAAAAATACATATTTCATGAACAGTTTATCTCTTTAATTTTTATTTCACAAACTAATAAAAAATCAAACAAAAGTATACATAAAGTGAAGGTCAACTCCAATAAAATAGGAAATAATAAATAAATTTAAATAACCAAAATATTTTTTTTAGTATCTAGTTGGTCCTATATTTGCGTCAATTACAGCTTGCAATCTTTGATGCATAGATGACACCAAATTTAATGTAATTTCTGGTGTAACATCTGCCCAAGCCTTTTTTAGAGCTTCTTTTAGAATAACCCGGCTACTAATATCATATTTTGTGGCTTGCCACTCTACTTCGTCCCAAAGATGCGCTATTGGGTTAAGATCTGGCGATTGGGGTGGGAAATCTAGTTGTTTAGGAACATTGTATAGCAATAGCAACCACTCCTTTACAATTGCCGCTGTATGTTTAGGACCATTATTCTGTTGAAAAATCCAAGGAGATCTAAGCTCTAATCGTTCCACAAATGACTTAAGGTTATCTTTTACAGAAGCGGTCCGTGACAGAATCAATAAACAGTAAATTACAACAGTTGCAGTTATTGCTCCCCAAACCATCACAATCCCACCTCCATGTTTCATCGTAGGTTTCAAATTCCTCATTTGTAATTCTGTATCCTTTTCACCAAACGCTTTCTCGCCCATCGTAACTATATATTTTAAACTCGCTTTCATCAGTCAAAAGGTCTCGTTTTCAGAACTCAACATCTGTAATGTAGCTTTGTGCTAACTGTAATCGCTTCTCTTTATTTTTATTTAACTCTGCTCTTGTATGCCTCTTTGTACAATGTGGACAGTGATTGGGTGTAACATTATTTCGGTTGCGTTAACAATTTGTGCCGTCAATTTTGAGGAGATAACTTTCGGATTTTTTGAAGTAAAACTTCTTTAGGCACGCTTGACTTGGGGACTAAGCTGGCAAATGCGTTACGAAAAGTGTAATCGAACGAGGCGAACGAAACAAAACGAAATCATTTTCCTTTAGTATCAGGATGTGCCATGACAATTCATAAATCCCTAGATGGAACATTAGTTGATACCATTTTATTTTAATAATTGGTTAAAAAAATTGGAAAATTGGAAAATTGGTAAATGGAAAATTGGAAAGTTGGAAAAATTGGTAAATGAAAAATTTCGATATTTGCAAAATTGGAAAATTTAAAAATTTGTAAATTGGAAAACTATAAAATTGGAAAATTAGAAAATTGAAAAATAGGTAAATGGAAAATTGAAAATTGGAAAATATGAAAATATGAAAATTGGAAAATTGGTAAATTGGAAAACTGGTAAATTGGAAAATTGGAAAATTGGAAAATTGGAAAATTGAAAAATTGGAAAATAGGAAAATAAAAAAATATGAAAATAGGAAATTTGGAAAGTTTGTAAATTGGAAATTAGGAAAATTTGAAAATTGAAAAACTTGAAAATTGGAATGTCATAATATAGACTTCTATGTCACTGACTGACTCACTCGAGAACGCACAGGGTGATCAAACATTTTTTTCTTTCTATATTATAACATCTATGTCACTCACTCACTTACTCATTCCAGAACGCACAGGGTGACCAAAAAAAAATTCGTCCGTGTGATATATTTCATATATGTATTTGTTCTATATTATAGCTCCATTCCACACGAGGTATCACAGAAACCGATTCTTTCTTCTTTTCTTTCCCCGTTTGCCTATGATACAGGTTTTAATGCGACTTGCGAACGCACAGGGTGACCAATTATTTTTCAATATTATAATATTTCTATATTATATTATAAATATTAAATATATATTAGAAGTTTTACTTCAGTAGTGTGGTCTAAAGCACACTTAAACTATTTTTAAACTATTTTTTTTATTTCTCGAATATCTCAATTACTCAGTCTTTTTGGATGGCGTAGGATGTTGTAACATCACTTTTTTCGATATTTATCGAATATGATATCTCTTTTTCCTAAAATATTTTTACTTTTCAATTTTGCGTTATATATTGCGATCCCACATTAAAATTGTTTATTTATCTCTTTTTTGTTTCTCGATAAAGTATAACTCTTAAAATAAGTACATGGTACACTAAGAGTAGAACGACAGAATGTTTTATTCGAATAAAAACGATCAATTTAATTTGTGATGAAAGAGATGTAATTTTTGATAGTATCGAAAAAGTGATGTTACAACATCCCACCACTGGGCTTATTTTTTATATAACATCTTACTTTAAAACTCGTCATCACGGTTTGAACTGTCGCAAGAAGTTCCATTTTTTGAAGCCATTTCTTGAAATTAAATACGCACTAAATAACGTTTACGTAGGTTAAATAGAAATTACGAATTAATATTGACAATGATATTCTGTGTATTACTACCCAGTATGTATTGATAATTTCTGAGAATAGAAACAAATATTTCATAGAAATGCTCTTTGCTCAAAATTGTGTAGTTTTTTATACATCCCATAAAATCAAGGGGCATGTATACTTTTGTTCTATAGTGTATTTTGTATACTGACAGACTGTGGGGTAGATAAGATACTAGATCGAGCTATCTCAAGTAAGCAATTTGCTAGCCAAAATCTTGGCAACTCAATCAATTTTACCAAGGAAATTTGATTTTCAAATTATGTTTTTCAAAAAATTTGTTTTTTTTTGCGATTGCACAGTAAATTTTGCGGTTTAAGAAAATGAAGAGCAAATTTTTGTGTTGTTTTACTGTGCAATTGCAAAAATAAACAAAAAATTTATGAAAAAACTAATTTTAAATTTAAATTTTCTTCGTAAAATTGATTGAGTAGCCAGGATTTTGGCTAGCAAATTGCTTCTTTGCTAGCCGATCGAGTATATACCCTGCAGCTCGATTCTGGTTTTTCCTATAGGAAAAGGAATTAGGAAAAATATTTTTATAGTATTTTAGTCACAAAATTTTTTTTACTATGGTAAATAGTTAGTGTAAATTTTTTCAAAAACAAAATTAAATTGGGAATATTTTTCCTATCCAATTTCGATACGGAAAAAATAATTCCTAAATTATAAAATTTTAGATCAAACATGATTTCTCAGTAGGCCAGAAAATGATATTTTTGACAAAAATACTATGAAAATATTTTTCCTAATTCCTTTTCCTATAGTAAAAACCAGAATCGACCTGCTGTATACTTAAAATTTATTTGTTTTATATGCAAAAATTGCGATTAAGTTGATCAAACAATTGCCTACTTGAGCATATATAGGCGTCGTACTACGAAATTTCGAAGTTTTCGGGAATCATGGGTTCAATGTATGTGTGAGTATTTTTTATAAATTTTGGGACTATCAGCAAATTATCAGGAGGCTATTTCACGATAAATTAAAGTTTTGAGGTTATGTTTCATGATTATAAATTTAATTTAAAGAGCGAAGTGTTAACACAGTTTGAGTTAAATTCGTTTGTCAATTCGTAAAAACAACAAATAATGGAAAGACTTACGCAACTATTGAAAAGATTAAATATTTTAAAGAAAATTAACACGAAATTTTAACACGAATTACGAAAATCACGAATACATACAGAATACAGATTGAGTTAAATAAATAAACCAAAATGTATGTCTTCCGTCTGAAAATTAAATTTTTAATGGTGAAACATAACCTCAAAAGGATGACATTTCGTAATAATTTGCATATAGTGTTCACTCAAGGGCTACGTAATCATATTCACAACGACTAAAATGACCTCTAGTCTTCTGTCAAATAACTTCACTAAGCATTTATTTTGTTTCTTCACTTATATTATTAGTGTATTGCTGCGTCATTTTAAAGGATATGGATACAAACCAATACCTTTCATTCGGCTAAAGTCAGTGAAATTTTTAAAATACGTTCTAATGACATAATACTCTTTCATTTTCATGTTATCATAGGTGTGTACTCCCGTCATCTTAAGAGTTGGCCCGAATTACATTAAGAGCTAGGAAACTGCTACGACATTAGGCCACAAAGTGCCTAAGGACTAAGTACACATTATTACTATAGTTATAATTAAGATCATAAGACTCTCCAATTGTGATATTACAATAATTCTATAAACTATTCAATTCAGGTTATCATCCATCTTAGTTATTAATTCCTACGCATTTGATTACTCAGAATTTCGAGATCAATCAATTTTGGAACCATTATAAAGCACATTTAACAAATTTGTTGGTATGTCATGCTGTATAAAATATATGCCTCGATTAAAATCATCCTATGTAAACAATACCGCTGTCATATACATACCAACGTTTGAGGTATACATTTAAAAATAAAATCAATACCATAGCTTATGATAAGAATTTCAAGCAATGATAAGATTGTTTGATAATAACAGTTACACACAGGTAAATAAATTTGGGAAATCATACGGATACCCCAACCCCAACTCACACCAGATAGCTAGCTCTTTTTTATTTAGATATGGGTTACACGTGTATTATATTGCGTTATCAACATAAATAAAGATAAGAAACAGAAACATTATCATTGTGTATCAAATTGTAAACGATTAGTTATGCAAAACTTTTGCACCTTAACAAAAACGTATGGAACATTTTTGTAATCGGTGTTCAATTACTCGTGTCATAATATTTTTCATTCTCACATTATTTGTTCGGATATACTTACCTATTTCATGTCTGAGCAGTTACGTGATAATAAATTATAGAAATTATCTACTATTAATACAATACTTATAATAAAATAATGCCATGCCAGGAAATTATTAATTTTCTTATCAATTAGTATTTTGAGTTAGAAAAACACGTTTTAAATGTGTCAACCTTATCACCACCGTCTCATTTCGAAACCCGCATCTAGTCCTATAGTAGTTATTAATACTTGAGTTTGTACTCACCTTACTTATTTGTATGTTAATACGATAAAGTCTCAGACCCAACAAATGACAATTGATTGTTACTGCTGTTTGGTCAGTACTGACGTAATTTATTGCAGCACCTTAACAAATCTAATGCGACAGTAGCAGTAAATTGATTTTTTTTTATAACAAACTACAATTAAATTCACTGCGACAGTGCCAACGTTTCAATTGTTTATTCACAATTATCTTCTGGGCAAAAACAACTATGAATATAATATAAATTTACAATAAAAATCAATTAAAAAATATTTTACGAAAAAACTTAAAATAATTATAAAGTCATAATTCGTTCACAAAAATTTTAAAAAATAGATATAAATTTAAAAACTTAAAATAAATTAAAATATTTTGTATAACGAATTGTAAACACAGGAAAAACCAATTGTAAATGAATTGAAGTATTGTTTTGAATTTATAAAAGGCGTGTTGATACATTAAGGCTAAAGTGAGTAGAAACATGTTAAAAAAAAATAAAAAACGCTAGATATTAAATGTAATAAAATGATAACAAAAATAATATTTATATAAAATTAAGTAAGATAAATGATTGTACAAATTTTGTAAGTAAGCGCAATCCGATTCTTCCGATCTCTAACTCACGTCTAATTGAAGGATCTTTTTTCTTGCTCTAATATCTTAACGTTATCCAAAAACACGTCATGCTTTATAGTACTATAGAAATGTGTAGATAAAGTACTTGCAACTTCAACACAGAATATACTACAGAAACGACAATTAGACACAATTTTTTTTTGACAATACTCCTAAAATACTTCCTACGTACGCCAATCGATGGCTCTAAATTTGAAAAAAATCATTTTGTAAACATTAAAAGTTTTTAGAAGTGTAAAAATAAATTCTCTCTCTTCGATTATCTGTCAAGTTGTTCGTGATCATTTATTTTGACAAATGAGTATTATTATTAATGAAAATGATTCAATTGAGGGTAAAAATTTAGCACGGGCACATAATATACATACTATATTCTGTGGCGCGGGTATCAAATATTCTTGATGGAATATGTCCAGATCAAGTAAAAAATGAATTCGTCATCAAGCTATACCAGAATGGATTTGATTCATTGGACATCGGCATAATTATACTCCTTGAAGTCAACAATAGTGCATTCGAGTAGTCTGACATGGAAGCCCCAAAAGTGGGATCAGTCGAAGAATTCCAGGTACAAGAAAAACAGATTATACTCATTTCAGGCGTACGCTCAACGAAACAATTGGCGTTTAAGACTGGCAAAACGCTATTGGTTTTGTCGATGATGTAAAGCGAATCAACGTGGCGATTTCACGTACTCGAGCATTACTTGTAATCTTCGGTAATCCCTACTTATTGTACATTGACGAAAATTGATGGTACATCAGTTATTGTGTTCAGAACAACACTTATGCCGAATGTAGTTTACATTAAATTTTTAAAAATAAAACAACATATTCTCAACTTTATCGAGTGATTATAAACAGAAAAAATGTTTATGAGTTCCACAAATTGTTTAGTAGTACTTCCAAATACTTCCACCATTTTCTTGTGCTTTAGCTCTGGTTACTTTCTACAGTATCAGTGAGAGCTTCCCAACGAACCGACGGTATCAATTTTTTCAGTTATTTGTTGATGTGGTGCCAAAGGTTGCGTTTTCATTACAACATATCCCAATTTATAGACAATTTTAGCATCGAGTCGAGTATTACGAATTAAAGTCACAATCCAACATTCAGCTTCCTCCGATTTCATGTTTAATTTATCATCCAACATACTTATGGTAATGCATTGGTGGATTCTGCAAAATGTTCCAAAAATCATTAAACGGGCGGTTTCAACAAAATCATCTAAAGAACCGATTATAAAGAAATCATTGATTGTTAGTTTGGCGGTTTCGTGGGTTCATCCGAGCCCCCTCGAAATAACATGATAAGAATAACTTTAATGTGTTTGTATTTGTTTATTTAAAAAGAAATTTGAGCCATTAGACTCATTACATTTCCACGAGAGTGTACATATAAATTCAATATTTGATTTAATTGCATATAATATAATAGTAATTTTTTTTTATAAAGAGAAAAGAACAATTAAAAATTACAATTAAAATTAAAAAATTAAGATTAAAGATTAGACAGACCCAAGATCACAATATCTCACCCACAAACCCCCTACCGATCCCTCAAAACGTGAATGCTCCCGAACAAAACATTGAAACCGATGCTGCTGATTTTAGCGAAAGAGGCAATGAATTCCACAGTATTACTCCCGAGAAGAATAACGATGAATTGAGATGGACTGACGAATTAAGTGTTATGTTCAAATTCATAGTTCTACTTGATCTAGCGAATGCCAGAATATCAAAAAGATACCCAGGCTTTTTATATTTAATTAGTTTGAATAGGAACACCACAGCTTGATATTTGAAATAAGTTAGAATACTACAACCCAATAGATTGTTTGAGACGTGGGATGTGTGATCGAACTTTCTAGACCATAAACGTAACGAACACACGCATTAAAAATAAGAACATATTTGTGTTCACCCCTGCTCATTCCAAACATAACAACATTGCAGTATAGAAAATGGGGAAAGATTACCGATATGAAAATTTTTCTTTTAAGTTCTAGTCCAGCGAAATTTGTGACAGACCAAAGTAATCTCAAAATACCATACACTCTACATCTGACAACCTTAATATGGTCATCCCGTGTCAGTGTTTTGTTTATAATAAGCCCCAAATTACGGATACAATTTACATATTCTAGGGAAGAGTTACACAAAGTTACTTTGGGCATACTATCGGTATCAATTGAGTTTTTATATATCACAATTGCTTGCGACTTTTTCGGATTTAGTACTAATTTGTTTTCAACTGCCCACTCCTGTATACGACACAGATCTTCATTTATGCTCTTTACACAATTAACATTATCAGTACATTCTCAGGTATTATACATTTGGAGGTCATCCGCAAAAAGGTGATAGAAAGAATTTAGGGAGGTTATTCCCCAATATCGTTCACATAAAGGGAAAAAAGTAGTGGCCCCAGGACCAAACCTTGTGGCACACCTATGGGAGAAGTACAGCTTTCCGATAAAGTCCCATCAATATCGACAACTTGAGAACTACCCCTCAAATTGCTGGCAAAAAACCTCACAGCCGATTCAGACAACATAAATTTATTAGAGAGCTTATGAGAAAGCAATTGATGGTCGATGCTGTCAAGAGCTTTAGAAAAGTCCAAAAGCTCTAAAATCGTCATTTCTCTTTTGTCAATATTGTGCCTAACATCATTTAGAATTTTAACTAGGTAGTAGTGCTATGTCCTTTCCTAACGCCCGACTGGAAACGACAAAGAAGACTGTTATTATCCAAGAATTTCACGAGTTGGTTACAATTTCGAAAACTTTTGAAAGTTACGGCAAGATGCTGATAGGTCTGAAGTCGGCTTCTGTTTTTGGATTTTTATACTTGGCTATAGGTATGATTTTTGCCAATTTCCAGACCTTTGGAAAAGAAGATGTACCAATTATTGTATTAAAAATATGTTGAATAAACTGAGTTATATGAGGGAGTTGAATTTTGATGAATCTAAGATTCAAACTATCCAAACCAATCGCCATTGACTTATAACTGGATAGAGTTTGAATGTATCTTCAGAGTCTGGAGCTGTTGGGAAAATGGCCGGATTTGAAAAATTCTCTTGGCTAGTATGTATAGCTTGGACTGAATTCACAAAGAAACTATTTAGATCAGATGGCGAATATGAAATAGTTTGCTTCGGTTTAGCATTTCCAACACCAAGATTTTTTAAATTATTCCATAATACTTTGGATGGTAGATTTGGTTCACATTTAGTTTGAAGGAATGGTGATTTAGAAATCCTTAGCGTCGTAGTCGCATGATTCTTGAGCGTGCGATAGCAGTTCCAATTTTCAGTAGTACGGTTGTATTTCCACAGTCGATAAGCACAATCTCTATCAAATAACGAAGCGGAGACCCTTACGTTTAACCAAGGTGATTTATCCTTTTTAATATTTGCTTTCCGAAGTGGTACACAATCAATAAATAACGGATTAATAGATTCAATGAAAATTTACATCTGGTCGTTCACATTTTCTATTTGATAGATATTCTGGAACGGAAGATTTCCTATCTTAGCAGGAATTTCATCAAGAATTATCCTATTATAGTCTCTATAGTAAATTTCAGGGATTACGCTAGGCTGGTACACATACCCACTGAGAAGAAAATTAAGTCGTAGTCTGATATTCCAGGTATTGAAATTTGATTGAAAAATGATATGCTATTGAGATTAGTTAATAATAAATCTAACAGGGAACTAGAATTAGTAGAGAAGTGGGTCGCGGCATTATTATTGAAAATTGTCAGGGAAAAATTATTAACTACGTTGCAGAAATTTAAAATCCTAGGATTGTTAGATAGTATATTGTGATTAAAATCTCCCGTTAACAAAATGTTTTGATATCGGGGTGAAGATTATTCAAAAGATTTTCGAATTCGCCAACGCAATTTAAGCAACAATATAAACAACCCCAAGAAGGAAAATTTGGTCAGCATATGTGACTTCGAGAAAAAGCGACGCAATTTTTAGTGAAACTGGAGATTGATAAATAACTTTCGACTTTATGTTCGAGTTGAAAAATATACAAACACCGACACGAGAAGTACGATCATTTCGTTCGAAATACTGTTTTTTTTTTTTTTTTTTTATTTTTAAGAAATCTTTATTTCTGTATAATATTACAACTAATCATATAGATCTAGTAACTGTTTTATTATTTTAGTAGTCTATTCTTATGGAATGAGACCTATTGTTTCATCCCAGCTCTGCTAGTCCTTTGATTTAAGCGGCTCAAGGAACCACTAATTCGAAAGGCTTTGTTCTTTTTAAGCGCTTTGGTCCATTGGCGCGATCCAGTAGGTTCCGCTGCTCCTCGTTGTCATGCTGCTGCAGTCGCAGTACATGACTCCTTGCAAATTTTTTTATTTCATCGCTGACGTATTCCATGTTTAGGTCTCGATGGAGATTGTCATTTCTAATGTACCAAGGAGCATTCACAATGCTACGTAGTACTTTGTTTTGAAATGTTTGAATGATCTTCACTGTAGTTTTTCTTGCGCAGCCTCAAAGCTGAATACCATACGTCCAGATAGGTTTTAAGATTTGTTTGTTGTGTGTTGTCAGTTCGGAGTTTCTTCCAATAAGCCAGTGCATTTTTCTGAATTTTAAATTCAGTTCTTGCCTTTTCTTTTTAACATGCGCTTTCCACCTGAGTTTAGATTCTAGCGTCATGCCGAAATACTTAGCATTATCTGAATATGGAATTTGTTGTGAATTCAGACTAATCGGAATATATTCTAATTTCCTATTTGTAAAGTTGATATGCGTTGATTTCGATTCGTTAAGTGTTATCCTACATCGTTTTGTCCAGCTATCCACTATATTAATAGCATTTTGCAGTTTCCTGGTGGACTCAACGATAATAGCATCGTGGTCATAACAGCTGTGTCATCAGCAAACGTTCCTATTCTAGCTTCTTCTATGTCTGGTAGATCATTCGTATACAGGAGGTATAATACGGGGCCTAGAACACTGCCTTGTGGAACCCCTGCCAACATTTTCTTCAGTTTAGAGTATTCTCCGTCCTGTCTCACCCGGAAGTAACGATTGTTGATGTAAGACTTTAGCAATTGAAAATGTTGTTTTGGCAAATCTCGTTGGAGCTTAAATTCTAGACCGCGGTGCCAAACCTTATCAAATGCTTGGGCTACGTCTAAGAATATTGCTGAACATACCAGCGCCTCCTCAATTGTATCAGTAATCCTATGTACCTGTTCTATCGTTGAGTGCCTTTCTCGAAACCCAAATTGATGTTCTGGTATAAGATTTCTGCTCTCTATAATTGGTTTTAATCTCTTGAGAAACAGTCTCTCGAAAATTTTTGATGTTGTTGTTAACAAAGAAATAGGCCTATACGACGTTTTGTCGTTTAGTGATTTATTGGGCTTTGGAATCATTATGATTTCCGCTACTTTCCACTGCCTTGGAACATAACATAGTCTAAAGATAGCATTGATTATGTGCTGTAGTTTCCTTAGTGGTTTTTCTGGTAAAGCCTTGATTATTCGCCCCGTTATCAAGTCGTATCCAGGGGCTTTTTTATCTTTGAGGTTTTTTACTTCTTGTTTGATTTCTTTCAGAGTAACTGGTAGCACAGATGCCTCGTCTACTTTGCTTATAGGTGTTAGATATTCATTATCCGCTTGTCCAGTTGGTGGTTTGAAGGTATTTTCTAGGTGTTCGGCAAACAGATCAGCTTTTTGCTTTTCGCTGCGAGCCCAGGTTCGTACAACCATTCTAATGGGTGGCACTTGCATTTTAGGCCTTTTTAAACCTTTGGCGGCTTTCCACAGGGAATAGTCTGTGTTAGGTTTACCTGTCAGGTGACTTAGGAAGCTTGCAACTGACTCATTTTTAATCTCCTTTATAAGCAGTTTAAGTTTGTTGCACATATTGTTTAGGACTGTTTTGTCTTCAGGAGCTCTGGTTCTCTGCCAAGTCTTACGAGCTCTTCTTTTTTCGTTAACCAACTCTCTCACTTCAACTGGATAGGTTATACTTTTTTGTAATATTTCTTGCTGGTCAGGAGTACTTTCCCAGGCCGCTTTTTGCACACTTTCAATGAGGTTTTCTAGTTCTTCTTCTATCGTGTAAGCGTTCGGTATCTGCACGTGTAGGTTGATGCTTTCTTCGACTAGCTGTCGAAAGTATGCCCAGTTGGTTTTGTTAATCGTGGAGGGCTTGCTTTCCTTATTACCGTGTCACTTATTGTCATTAGAACTGGAGAATGGTCGACGGACGATAGTCCTTCTTCATTTTCAACTGCTAAGTAATTTTCGGAGATACCTCTTGATATATAGAAATCCAGAAGGTCAGGAATTTAATTTGGGTCCGTAGGCCAGTAGGTTGGCTTTCTACTGGAGTGGAACTCACATTTTAATATCCTGCCTGCTTCAAATAGCTCAATTCCTTTAGGAGTAGTTCTATTTGATCCCCAGAATATGTGTTTCGCATTAAAGTCGCCTCCAATAATAAAATTACTACCAACCGATTTAAGAAGTTTGATGTAGTCTTCTTTTTTGTGTTATATCTGGGTGGACAGTAGATTGCTGATATACTACAGCTCTTGTTATTTTTGGTTTCAATAGATACAGTGGCTACTTGCATAGCTTCCTCCTCTATTTTTAATTCTTCGTGGTGTTTTATATTGTCCTTAACGAAGATTGCTGTCCCACCTCTAATTCTTTCTGCTGGGTGTAGAGCTTGATAGCACTGATATCCATGTATATTTTGACATACGAAGTTCTGGTAAAACGACTTTCTGAGATTAGGCATATATCAATTTTTTTGTGTTTAAAAATACTTCTAATTCTGAAATGCGTTGCGCTAGGCCATTTGCATTCCAGGTAGCAATTCTTAAATATTGTGTCATTATTTTTTCTTGTTAAGTTTGTATGGATTAGAATGAAGGTACTCAATAACTTCTCTAGTTTTACTTGACACATCCGTGATTCTTTTATCTTGGCTCATCGATGTATTTTCTAGTGTTACTAGTCTCTGTTCTTGTTTTTTCAGTAACTCGCCCATAGATTCTAGTTTTTGGTCCTGGCCAGCCAGATGTGAATTGATAGCGTTTAGCTTCTGAAGTATTTCTTGCAGGACATGGGTTTCCTGACTCGAAGCGTTCCTGATATTTTCATTCTGCTTAGCCATTTGTGCATATGTTATGCCTTCTTTTTACTTTGCCGCTATTTAGGGGGATTCGTTTTGAGTAGGATTGCATCCTAGGTTGGGAACTCTGACTTGTTTGATTTCTCTTGTTGTCTCTCATTCTTTGCAGCTCTTTCGCTACCTCACAGCCTCTGTAATTTGCTGGGTGATGATTACCACAGTGTATGCATTTCACTAGTTCGTTCTTACTTTTGTTGCATTCTTTTGTTAGATGTTTCCCAGCGCACTTTACGCATCTTGGTTCCCTATTGCAGTATTTGCGTGTGTGGATATATGCCTGGCAGTTGTAGCACTGTGGTATTCTACTAGGATTCTTTTTTAATGCCTCAATCTTAACTTTCATATTAAGGATTGCTTTGATTCCATATACCCTATCAATGCTCTCAGCGTTGTCAAATGTTAGCATGAAAAGGGGCAGACCAACTTTGGTTGTTTCTCGTTCACCGTTTGCTTTTATAGTGACCTTTCTCTTTAATATGTTCACAGCGTTTAGAATTTTGAATCCTTTCTGGCTAAGTTCCTCAATAATTTCTTCGTTTGGGCATGTATGATGTAGCCCTCTGGACATGACTTTAATTGGTTGCTCAGCCTTGTTTTCATAGGTGAACCATTCAATGTTTTGAGCGGTGATTGCATTTGGTAACATTCTGTAGGTTTCTGGGTCAAGTGCATTCACTTTCCAAACGTTATTATTCAGTGCAGTGACTCGAAATACTTTCGAAATACTGAGAAACCAGAAAGTTGAATCGCTTGATTTGGTATGTGTTCTTAAGCCACGTTTCCGATACAATAATTGCCTGAATATTTATCGACGCAAGAAGATCCGTAATTCGTCAATCTTAGGAAGCACGCTGCGAGAATTCAGATGGCAGATGTCCCTTTTCTATTATTTATCGTTTCTTTTAGTACTACATTAGGGATATTTACTGGCGAATTACTAATAAATTGGGTAGGGGTTACAATTGGTGTAGTACTACTGTCACTAAAACCAGCATTAGTACAATTAAGCGACACTAAAACTTAAGAAAGATCAAGAGCGACACTTAGAAAAAACATCATAATCTGGGTTTTACTGTCTAGCTAATAAAAAATAAAATAAATAAAATGCTAAATAATGCTAAATAACTTTAATCAATTCCTTTAGTGCATTACGCCGCCCTCCATTAATGATCGAAAATGAAATATAAATGACGACATTGAATCCTGAAAGTTACCACTCTCATACCAATAGTTGACCAGTTTGTAAACGCTAACAATCATTTCAATTTTGAAATCGAATTCCTGATATTAACGTTTTTGAATCTTTCGCACTAACCGTATTCTTCAAGAGTTTCATAGCTTTCATTAATGGGGCTACTTCAGTTTGCAATTCTTTGAATGTAGCTAACACAACCGATTTGCGATTTTACAGCTCTTCCGGCATATAGCTTCACTCATATTTAACCTTTGGCGAGTATCCATCGTATAAATCTTTACATTGCGATTATAAATGGCGGCGACAGTCATCATAGAAAATACTGGAATTCACAATGGCGTTAACCATCATCAAGACAGAGAAATGTGTAGATGACCTGCCATGTTCGTAAATGCAACTTCATAAGCTACATACATCTAACACTCTAGAACAGCGACAGACGAGTATATAAGCGCGAGCAAATTGCTATGCAGACACATTTGCAATTTAACCAGTGAACAGTGCAAATTAAGAAACAAAAAGTGGGCTCCACCTTTTTAGCACCCCATCTAAAGGTTTTGACTAAAGTAATGATTGAATTTGACAATCGTTTGGTTAGTATTGGTCACTAATTTTGATCGTTTACGATAAAACGGTAAATAAATGATGAGGTAATCGTGTTTAGGTAATCGTTAGGTCAGGATTGGTCACCACATTTTGACGTTTGGTCACCAATGGGCCAGTTTTAATTGCGAAAAGCAAAATCAAAAGTGTTTTAATTCAATAAAATCAGGGTCTGAAACCCTGTCGTGGCTTAGAGTCCATTTGATCCGCCTTCACTGGAATCGCCACGAGCTTGATGGAAGGTGGGTGTACGCTACATAACATTTTCAAACTGCCGGTTCCAATGGATGAGTCATCAGTTTCATCAATGAAGCCAAACTCCTCGCACGCTGCCAAGTTGAAAAGCGCGAACTCATCATGAGAGATAACGACGACCCCAGATAACGACCAGTATCATGCCAGGGGCAACACTCACAAACATAGACAGACTATTGTGAGATTTGTACTGAGGAAAGCCGGAAGAGGGTGTTCTATTCACTTGAAAAATCATTCTCATATGTGGTGACTTCCGAAAGTGCTTGCGCCTGTAGTACCGCGCGCGAACTTGCGACTCAAGCATCAAGTTGAGTCTGCTTTGGAAATTGGTAAACAAGTTTACACTCACCAAGAACATGCGCATCGATGAAGATGAGAACGAGTTTGCGCAATACTTGCATTCTGTTGGAAACGGCAATGCTCGGATCAAAGTGTGATCGATTTCGTGTATATGGTGACATCAACATAACACTAGCCGAGGGAACCATCGAAGAGTACGCCATCCTTGCACCCAAGAATGATGATTGCGCGCTAATCAATCGGCAGGTGGTTGACTTCCTGCCCGGCGGACAAGAAGTCAAACTTAGTATTGATAAAGTTGAGAGTAACGACATGACTGAGGAACTCCACCTACCGGAACGCGATCGTTCTTTTGATGAGGAATCTAAACACTAGCAAGGGTCTTATCAATGGAACACGGGATTTATAAAATTAGTAGTATTGGTCAAGTTTCCTGTCCCGAACTCTTCGAACCGTGTGGAAACTATGAGCCTTTAAAGAATTTTCGCAATAAATCATTATGTAGGGAAGACCAAACGGTCTTCCACTTTAGTAACAATTCTTTTAAAAAGAAATATTTTTATCTAATTAATGGTATATGCCAATTAGATTTTTTATTAATTTTGTAAAACGAAATTCCCTTGTAAGCGACGAAGCTGATTTTATTGAATTAATACAATTTTGATTTTGTGTTTTTCCAATAAACACTGAGACATTGGTAACCAAACGCCAAAATGTGGTGACCAATCCTGACCTAACGATTACCTAACGAAATTTGACAAAAATGGTATGATTCTCGTGCAATGAGGTGCTACCCGGGAAATTTTTTTTAAATTTTTTATTGTTTATTTACCGTTTAATCGTAAGTGACCAATCAATAAGAACTAGTGGCCAATCCTGACCAAATGATGACCAAACGAATTCAATCATCACATTTATCAAAACCTTTAGATCTGGTAAAGAAAGAGTGAATAGTAAAAGTGAAATACTCAACAGTGATAAATAGTGAAATAGTGAATTGTTCAAAAAGTTACGGGTGTAAATTAAATATGTAACTTAAACACTGATTGTTTTATTTGCAAAATGCAGTACGATTTCGTATTGAATGTCAACAATATGTTTTGTGACATTACTCCCCCTTTGTTTGACGGGAATAGGAAAAAGACGGGAAATGTTTGGAGCCTAACCCTATAAGAATTTTTGTTACCTATAAAGAGTATTTTTATTCCATGTGTAAGAACAGAAGGTTCTATGGAGTATTTCAAATATCACATCCACTCATCTACCCACATGCACACCCACACCCACCTAACCCCATCTACATCCAGCTCAACCAACCTCAATCCACCATAACTGAACCAACTCCAATCAACCGCAAATCACCACACCTAAACATTATTACCACCCCTACTATCCAATTCAAACCCCCAAAACCCATCTCACCCGCTCAACCTTATACCGCTCCACCCATATCATTACCCTTTAACACCCCATACCCACTCCCACCACCTACACAAACCCTCATCCACCAAATCCCAAATTACCACACCAACCCCAAAACATCTCATCCCAACCCCACCCCCACCTCCCATACCACCACTTCTACCACCTCCATAACTACACCACCAACACAACCCCACATCCACACGAGATATATTTTTATTCCACATTCACATGCTCTATGAAACCAAACTAGAACAGAAAATAAAAAAAAATCTCTCAATTAACAAAAATGCTTAAAAATGCATTTCTGCGGAAAATTTTCTGCTATCCGATACAGCATGCGACGTGTATATTTAATCGTAAACTGTTGGTAATTAACACTAAACATACGTTTGATTTCACGTATGTATGTATCACATGCACATTTTTGAGTACCAACCATCCATATGGTCCACAGCATAAAAATCACGGCAGTTATTTAATAAATAATTAATTTTTATTACTTCCCCATTTCAATTTATATAATTATCCGAAGCCCTTAAATTGTACATGAATTATCAAATAATCACAGAAACTTTATTAATTAATAAATAAAAATGCCAAACAATTAAATTTTATATATTTATATTCATTCATCATTTCTTTTATTATTATATTTATTTAATATTTTATCGAATTTTGATTATTCGCCTATATGGTGTCAAAATATTTTAATTAATCAAAATAATTTCTTATAATTAATTTTTATATTGTTTTTCATGTAATTATATCGATTTTATGTTTTTCATATTTTTGGATTTTATGTTATTTTTATTATTAAATACAATAATTTTTTAATAAAAAATAAGTCGCATATTAATTAAAAATGAAATAAATATTTTTTTTTGAACTTTCATTTTTGAATCATTTCAGATTTTTATAATTTTAGATTTTAGTATCGAACAAATATATAGCAACAGTTAAATTAAATATTTTAATATTCATATTTTATTGTACATACATTATAATTATATTATAATATATTTTGTAAGTAGGTTTAGGTATTTAGTATGTACGAGATTGTCGTAAATATATTGTAATAAATAAATAGACAATTTTTATTTTATAAATCTGTATGTACAATTTTCAATTTCTTATCAAAAAAAATATATTTTATTGTTTGGTACCTGGGGCCTCGTGGTTTCGGCTAGGACCTCGTGATTTCGCAATATATTGATTTTATTTATTTAATTATTATTATTTAATATTAAAAATATTTTTTGTAATAAATTGTTTGTGTACAGATAAATAGAAATATTAATTATACAGAGAACATTAATTAATTTTAAATCAATATTTAAATATTTAAAGCAGCGTTTCCAAATTTTAAAAGGTCTGTGGTGGTTTTACTTCCATACAATTTTTTTTATAGAAATATATGATATATGTGTATGTATATATATTTATATTTAAACATAATATGTAATTTAATATGTAAATAGATTAAATTTTGATTTATCTAAAAATATAATTATGGTATGACAAATTAATTATATAAAATATAAACAGAAATATTTAACAGATTTAATTAAAATTTATTTTATACATAACTAATAATTTTAATAATAATATTGTATGTGATTATGTTACATTTGCGTAATGTTGGTTTAGATTAGATAAATTTGGGTTTATTAGCACAATAGCATATGGCTTCGAAAATTACATGCACATCTTAGATAAATTGGAAAAAAATAACTCGCGATCAGCAACAGTTTGCTACTCACACTCCGAAAACTACATTGTCACATTGAATTCGAACTGTCGCTTTTCGTATCCCACCAATTAATTTAGAATTACTAAAATAATAAACCGTCAACAACGCACTGCCGCCCAACCGTTACCGTGTTGAGCCTATCGACAGATATCCTTCGGTATCATAACAAAAGCCTGAGCAACACTCATCTTCTTCACTATGTGACTCATCTGGCGAGAAGTGATGTAGTATGGCTACAATATTGCAACCAAATATTATAATCGTATATATCTCAAATATTTAATAAACACATTTTTATTAATCACTTGTTTTTTGTTTCGCAGAATATTTTGAATATTTTTCAAAAAGTTTAAAAAATCACTCGATCGATTTCGACTTGTTAGGTCATCATCAGGAGTATCTACTCGTAGATACTCCTGATGATGACCTAACAGGCCGAAATCGATCGAGTGATTTTTTAAACTTTTTGAAAAATATTCAAAATATTCTGCGAAACAAAAAACAAGTGATTAATAAAAATGTGTTTATTAAGTATAAGTGTGTTTCGCCAAGTGCCTACGGCAAATAGCGTAAAAAGTATCTCAAATATAACATCTCGCAAATCCCTAACTCATAACTATGTACGTGCAAACAGAATAAATGTATCTACAAATGGGCTATTCCACACTTTGATTCTTTCGTCGTGATTCTTTCCTCGTTTCATTCCCCAACGAGGAAAGAATCACGACGAAAGAATCAAAGTGTGGAATGGCGGGATGTGCTCGCCAAATAGAAGCACAGAGACGAGTATTCCAAAATGAAAACAAAAAGTTAGTTTATTATAACATATACAGGGTGGGCTATCTGTTGGTCCTTCTTCCAATCGATGAATTTTAGTACTTAATTTTATATGTTCTAAAAAATTCTTTGACATATGAAAAGTAAAAAATATGTCATTTATCATCATGGAGTACCTAACAACACAACAACGTATTTTGATTGTCCAAATTTATTATGAAAATAATTAATCAAAAACAACAACGCTCGTTGTAAATTGAGACTTAGCGTGCAGTTGGCAAAATTATTTATCGTTTTGAAGAAACTGGTTCAATTGAAGATCGTATACCTTATCATGTTCGGTTCGTACTCCTGATACAGTGGCCACTGTAGTGAAAGTATTGGTAATGAATTAAGCACATCAACGAGGCATTGTTCACAAGAACTAAACATTTCACGAACCACATTTCGACGCATTGATCTTCATTTGCATCCATACCAAATTCAACGAACTCAAAAATTTCATGAAATTGTGAAGTTCCATTGGCCACTAAGAGCCCTGATTCAGCACCACTTAAAAACAACATTCAAGCTGAAATTGAGGTCATTGATCCGGTTTTATTGGAACAAGTCATCGAAAATTTTGATGTTCGGATGACGGCATGTAGTCGAAGCCGTAGTGGGCACATGAACGATATTGTTTGTCATAGATAAATGGCATAGAACTACCTTTCCTTATCAATAAAAAATTTTAACTTTTCATTCCAAAATGTGTGTTTTATTTACAAATGAAGAAAGGACTAACAGATAGCCCACCCTGTATTATAAGCACAACGAATACAAAACAAAGAAAAACGGGCAAACATTCTTATTTATTCTATCGTAGAGATTAGATTATATTCTAT
Organism: Nephrotoma flavescens; assembly: GCA_932526605.1. Classification (NCBI taxonomy): domain Eukaryota; kingdom Metazoa; phylum Arthropoda; class Insecta; order Diptera; family Tipulidae; genus Nephrotoma; species Nephrotoma flavescens. The sequence continues at coordinate 138,755,116 of OW052221.1, read as the reverse complement.
CGGAGTTCTATCGTACAAAAAGATTTGATCTAAATCAATATTTTACGTCCTATACGACACAAAAATAAATAGATTTGATCTAGATCAAAACAATATTTTTTGAGAGATTTGATCTAAAACGCATAAAACTCACCATTAATAAAAACTAGCTTCATTTAAATTATAGTTCATCCAGACGTTCCAACTAGCGGTAGCATAAATATCGTGCACGCTAATTGCGGTCGCCAACACCACGAAGTCCGCCGTCCGCCATTGCACATGACGGATAATAAATAAATAAATAATATTAAAATAACATACGTTACATCTACGGATATAAGTACGGCATAATATTAATATGTCAGCCATGGCTTAAAGACTATGTCATTCACAGGACAACGCCAACGATTATCTTGAATAAAAATCTAAGTATATAGGTCTATTGCCTAAGCCATGGAAAGTTTCGTGCATACAACCTTTTTTTAAATCAGATAGAAGGAATGAGGTAAGCAATTATCGAGGAATAGCCATTCTTGCCAAAACTTTTTGTATCAATGGTTCATAAACTATTAAATATCCACAATAACACAATAATTATATTTTGAGCACAGCACGGCTTTTATCTATAGAGGTCTACAGTTACGAACCTTATTAACTTCTTTATTGTAACTTATATGATAGTTTAAAATCGAGACAACTACTTGACGTCGTTTATATAGGTTTTGCAAAGGCGCTCGACAAGATTGATCACTCAATTCTTGTTGCTCAGGCCGCCGGCAAACTGTAAAACTTCTGTACCACAGAACCACAGGGTAGTTATTTAGGTCCTTTGATATTTTCATTATTAATCAACGACTGCTTTAAATTCGTAAGCTGCCTTCTTTTCGCAGATGACCTGATTTTCACTTGAGTTAACATCGATGTTAACTGTAACAAGGTCCAAGATTGTTTAGATATATTTTGTGAATGGTCAACGTAGAATTTTATGGTATCCGCTCCCCTATATTGCATCAATGTCGTTTGTACAATGAAGTTGTTGATAAAGTGGAATTCATATCTGACCTATAGGACTAGTTTTATCAACCGATGCGAATTTTAACAGTAATATGCCTATTGCAAACGAAATTGTAAAGATTTTCGCGATCCTTTGGTCTAGAAGGTCAATATACAAGCCCAAATGATAACCTCACCTGCATGTGATTCTCCCTGCTATTGTAATTGTTTTAATAACCAGTCCATACAGCAATTAGTTCGCAACAAAAAGGGTTTTTTACCCTACATTGTGGCATCCTCTATGGCTCAATGGATTCTGGGATGATCCAACCATTGCAAAAGTTGAATGAACGCAGAAGACAGTGAAATAGAAAAATTACAGCACAACTTCGCATTGAAATCGCATTGAAAGTTAAAGAGAGAAAATGAAGGGCTTAAGAAGACCAGACTGATAGAAGTTTTGAAAACTCCTCGTATTAGCTAAGGAAAATGGCAAAATTGCCTATACTAACGCTGAGTTATAAATAAGCGACTTCGAGGTCTTTATGAACCAAAGAATGACGCTTACTTATTTTGGAAAGCAATGAAGGGATTAAAACGAACCAAATGTATGGGCGACCTAACAAAAACGATGACAGATTCTAGGCTAAAAGTGACCAGCAGAAAATCTCTCTATTTGCCGCCCATTTGGAAGGGCCTTTCAACCGTTGCCGAGATAAACAGCAAATGAAAATTGTCGTAAAAACTGAAGCCAATATTAATTTAAGTATCAGAAAAGATCCAAGTTATATCTTACGTAAATTAATTCAAATAATTAATGCAGTTTTCGGACTAAAATATGTTCCACGTCAATGGAATGTGGCTGAAATATTTATGATTCCTTAACTTACCAGGTTTACCAGAAAACGACAAAAAAGTTTATAGACCGATATCACTAATTCCAGTCAAATCCAAAATATTTAAAGAACTGCTGTTCAAGATCCTAAAACCTATTTCTATTGTAGGATAGACGTTTAATTCCACGCACGACACCAATTTGGGTTTAGGGAAAATCACTCTACAGTTAAACAAGTTCACAAAATAACGGGTGTCATTGAGGATGCACTTAATAATAAGAAGAAATGCTCCAGTATTTTCTTACATGCAGCTGAAGTTTCGACAACATTTGGCGCCAAGGGATTGAATTTAAACTCCATCGAGATCTACCTAAACAATTTTATCAAACACTTAAATCCTACATCGCATGCGACAATTTCGAGTCAAACCTGAAAACGAGTACTCAGAACTAAAACGAATATTAGCAGGTATACCACAAAGTACCATACTTGGTCCTATTCAGTTCATCCATGGGCGTACGCAGGGAGGGGGGGTTACTCTGGGTTTAACCCCCCCTCCCCCCCCCCATGATTCAACAATAGAAAAAAGTAAATCCTGAATCAACAGCAACGCGACTCAAACAAATATGTCCCACACGATGGATTCAACGCTGCGAGTCTGCCTTAGTATTTCTGGAGCTTCAAAAAGCTGCAATCTTTGCGATGGAAATTATTTCTGATTGGGATGACAAAACAACTTCTTCTTCTGCGATTCAGCTTCTATCTGTTATTAGGAGTACTGAATTTCAAGTATCTCTTCATGTGCTTGCCAAGGTTTTTGGTATAACCCTGCCACTAAGTCGTTCACTACAAACAATAAATCTGGATCTGGCCGCTGCAATCGAACTGGCAAAAGATGTTGAAGATGTGCTAGATGAAATACGACGCGAAACAGAAATGCAATTTAATGCAGTTTTCAGTGACGTCAAGAAAATATGTGACCAGCACATGGATTTTGTTGCCTTTTCAAAATCAATTCAAGTTGAATTTTGTGTACGTATACAGGGTATAATATACACTTTTAATATTGTGTGCTGTCATTTTGTATCATTGTGTGTGTGCAAATCCACATGAAATTTCGCCAAAATGTTGACCCGATTTTATAAATGATACTATCGGTAGAGGAAACAATACATTTCCTCTGCACATGGATTCTGTTGCCTTTTTACAATTCAACTTGAATTTTACCGGAACGTAATAGTAGTGGTGTGCATATTGGTATATGTGTTTTGTTTTGTTTTGTGTTTTTGACGTCATTTAAGAACACAAAATAATATGTTGAGTACATAATTTGTGAATTTAAAAAATTTCACAACATTATGTAAGTTAATAAAGTGTTGTGTCCCTATTCCTATATAGTTTAATTTAATTCCGAGTAAATAAATCGAAACGTAATTACATTATCATCAAAAAATTATTATCATAGTAAATGTAAACATAAAATTGTCCGTCTTTCGTCTATCATTTCCATTCCATATTTCTACTAACTAAACAACAAAAAAAATAACATCGATGCGATCGACTGCAAGAAGACAAGAGAGAATAAAAATATTTTTCAAATTTATTTATATGTATTTCCTCAGTTAACACGTTAATGGCCGTACGTATAATACTTGTTCCGACTATCACACACATGCTGTGTGAGCGGCAATTAAAGTGTTAATTCACTTTATAATTTATTAATCTTTTTTTCCAATACTATTTCCATAAATAACACATAAAATATAGGCAAATGTACCTACAATTAAACTGGGAATATTAATTTTATTAAAAACAATAATAAAATTCATTTTATTTAAGTTTTATCTAAATATAAATGAAACATTCACAAAAAACATATTGAAATCGAAACTATTTTCTTAACATGTCATTTTTTCCTTTGGTATCGAGCAGAGGAAATGTATTGTTTCCTCTACCGATAGTATCATTTATAAAATCGGGTCAACATTTTGGCGAAATTTCACGTGGATTTGCACACACACAATGATACAAAATGACAGCACACAATATTAAAAGTGTATATTATACCCTGTATACGTACACAAAATTCAACTTGAATTGATTTTGAAAAGGCAACAAAATCCATGTGCTGCTCGATAGCAAAGGAAAAAATGACATGTTAAGAAAATAGTTTCGATTTCAATATGTTTTTTGTGAATGTTTCATTTATATTTAGATAAAACTTAAATAAAATGAATTTTATTATTGTTTTTAATAAAACTAATATTCCCAGTTTAATTGTAGGTACATTTGCCTATATTTTATGTGTTATTTATGGAAATAATATTGAAAAAAAGATTAATAAATTATAAAGTGAATTAACACTTTAATTGCTGCTCACACAGCATGTGTGTGATAGTCGGAACAAGTATTATACGTACGGCCATTAACGTGCTAACTGAGGAAATACATATAAATAAATTTGAAAAATATTTTTATTCTCTCTTGTCTTCTTGCAGTCGATCGCATCGATGTTATTTTTTTTGTTGTTTAGTTAGTAGAAATATGGAATGGAAATGATAGACGAAAGACGGACAAATGCTTAAATTTTTTTTTATGTTTACATTTGACTATGATAATAATTTTTTGATGATAATGTAATTACGTTTTGATTTATTAACTCGGAATTAAATTAAACTATATAGGAATAGGGACACAACACTTTATTAACTTACATAATGTTGTGAAATTTTTTAAATTCACAAATTATGTACTCAACATATTATTTTGTGATCTTAAATGACGTCAAAAACACAAAACAAAACACATATACCAATATGCACACCACTACTATTACGTTCCGGTAAAATTCAAGTTGAATTGTAAAAAGGCAACAGAATCCATGTGCAGATTAATGTAGAAATACGAATTCCTCGTCTAGCCGGAAAACAAATTCATCACTGCAACATTGCAGTTGAAAAACCTGAAGAGTATTATCGTATTGCCATCTTTATACCTTTTCTAGATTCTACAAAGATGCAAGTTCACGATCAAAGTTTTATGTGTCTTTTGCCAAATGAACAAAATTTTTCATTGGAGCACGAAAAATCTGCAAAAACTATTTTGGAAAAATATAAAAGTATTACGAACTGCAGCATAGTTGAGGGCATTGGTGAACTGAAGGTGGTGCCATGTTATAAATTCTTCGAATACACCAAAAAATGCTCATATTGCATTTTTATCATGTGACGAATCAATTTTCCTAACTGTTCGAAAATTACTTCAAATATTTGTAACACTACCGGTTACACCATCAAGCAGTGAATGATCTTTTTCAACATTGAGACGACTCAAAACGTATTTACGCAACACAACGAATGAAGATAGACTAAATGGATTAGCGTTACTTAATATTCATCGTAATGTCGCGGTTTCTGTTGATGCAGTTCTAGATGAACTAGCAAAAAGTTCACGTAAATTAGAAATTCGCTTGTACTTGGTAATTATGAAAAGAAAACATCGTTGAACTGCAGTCTTAACTTCTGTCGCTCTTTAATTGTTTCAGAAAATTGTCTTTTGGTGAATCTGCCATTTTTATTCTATTTTATAAGAAAAAATATATAATTTTTAATATATGTATTAATTTTTCTTGTACATACATCATATTATAATTTTTTAAGCATTTTTGTTAAAAAAAATGCTATATGGTTTCGGTTTGCCGTCCGTCCGTCTGTCCGTCTGTCCGTCTGTGTGCACGATAACTTGAGAACGAATGAAGATATCAACTTAATTTCTTCACTAAAAGTTCAAGCAATTCATGGGAATGATCCCTATTGATTTGGACATTTTTGTGTTTAGGGTGTTCGGAGGTAAGTAGGGTTTTATTAACCCCCCTCCTTAAAATTGTTTGATTTTTTTTCATTTTCTATTCTATTTTGGTTTCATAGAGCAAGTGAATGTGGAATCAAAATATATTTCGTTTCGATATGGTTTTGGGTGGGTGGTGTGGTTATGGGGGTGGTAGGAGTGGTGGTATGGGAGGTGGAGGGGGTGGGATGAGTCGTTTTGGGTTTGATGTGGGAATTTGGGATTTGGTTGATGAGGGTTTGTGTGGGTGGTTTGTGTGTGTGTGTGTGGAAGTGGCTATGGAGGTGTTAAAGTGTGATAATATGGGTGGTGCGGTATAGGGTGGTGCGGGTGAGATAGGGTTTGAGGGTTTTGGGTGGTGGGTGAGGGTGGTAATAATGTTTAGGTGTGATGGTTTGTGATTTTTTTTGTGGAAAAACTATTTTCTTTTATTTTATAGGCAACAAAAATGCTTATAGGGTTCGGCTCCGAACCTTTCCCGTCTTTTTTATTAACTTTTCTTGATGAATTTTTTATTAATTTTTGTTATATAATTTTTAATATATTAATTTTTCTTTAATAGTTAAGTTCTTTCTTGTATAGTTTATGTTTTTATGTGAAGTGAAATAAAATAAAATATAATATATATTAGCTAGTTCTATTACGTGAAATTTTTTTTTTTTATAAAATATATTTTCTGTAACCCCCCTTATGGATTCATCCAGCGTACGCGCCTGAGTTCATTCATTATATGACAGATTTACTTAATATTCAAAGTGCCATAGTAGCAAATTTGAATACGATACGGCTCTCTTAGAAGTTGCACTAAACTTAAAAATGGCGTATCTTTTCTTAAATGAAGCTAAATCTGTACATGTCAACGTTACAAACCAAAATGTGAACAGGATTCCCGTGATTCTCAACTTAAGCCGAATTCCATATTTCCATATGCAAATACAGCTACCTTTGCGTGCAAAACAGTTTTACATCAAATATAGGAAAATGTGATAGGGGAAAAGGGGCCTCCTTATGGAGGAGGGGGTAGAACTTATAAATTAAATACACAACAGATTGCTTTTGTACAGGCAGCAAATACTAAAACCAGTATGGGCCTATGGTATCCAAACTTTGGGGTTGTGATAAGAGGACCAATATACAGATAATACAAGGCTTCCAAAATAAAGTGCTGCGAGGCTGCGAGGGGTTGTGAAGGCCTATCACGTTAAGACAGAACTCTGGATATTATACGTCCCTGGTTTCGAGCAGCCTTACCACAGCAAAAGCCTCTGTACCAATCATGAGCGTTAAAAATCCCTTAGATTCTACCTTCGAGAGTCAACATGACACTAGGGATTGACTAGTCTAGCACAACTATTATGAACTACATTTCAGCACAAGGCACCAACCTCCTTATCCACAGACGGACTATATGACTTTGATCATAAGGCTAAGAAGTAACGATTACCACACCTAAGCAAAGCCGCAATAAAACGTCTGATGTTTTAATAAGACGTCTCTCAATAAGACGCCATAGCACAGTGGCAAATTAAAATTAACGACAGCACTCTACAAAGGTGGACAACAAATTCTAAATATTTTGTTAATTGAAAGTGTTTTTACCTGAATAAATAAATCCTTCCTACATCTTGGTAAAATAAATATAAATGTATATAACAAAATAGTTTGGTTTGTAATTAATGTATCCGTTAACTATAAAATGATAATATATATTCACAATCAATATGAAATACAATTATTAGTTTGTTTTCTATATGTACAACATCACTTTAAGTGTTTTAAATTCTTAACAGAAAGCCATTTAATTTAATTACATTTTAATACTTTTAGTCGATCACCAGAAAAATATTTAATTATGTGCTAATCTTAGTTTTACAAATGTAAACAACTTAATGTTAATTTTCAAAAGAATTATCATAAGAATCTTCATCCTCTTCCTCCTCATCGTCCTCTTCTTCTTCGTCCTCATCCTCATCCTCTTCTTCATCTTCATCTTCAGCTTCCTCTTCTTCCTCTTCCTCATCTTCATCCTCCTCTTCATCATCGTCTTCGTCCTCGTCATCATCTTCATCGTATTCTAAGTCACTATCGTCATCGTCATCACTATCTTCATCGTCGTCGTCGTCACTGTCATCGTCCGAATCCTCTTCTGATTCCTCCTCTGAATCATCTTCATCGTCTTCATCGTCATCATCCTCATCATCATCATCGTCTTCGTCATCGTCATCATCATCATCGTCGTCATCGTCATCATCGTCATCATCATCATCGTCATCGTCGTCTTCGTCGTCATAAGCTCCGTACGCGTCTTCTTCACTTTGATCTTCATCCTCATCCTCTTCTAATTCTGCATCGTCTTCCTCTTCTTCTTCGTCCTCTTCTTCTTCTTCGTCATCTTCCTCACACTCATAATCCTCATCTTCTTCAAGATTTTCGTTCCCCTCGTACTCCACTTCATTTTCATATTCTTCTTCATCTTCTTCTTCTTCTTCTTCATCTTCATCCTCGTACTCTTCTTCATCTTCTTCTTCCTCTTCTTCTAAATTCTCATCATCTTCTTCCTCATCCTCTTCATCGTCTTCCTCTTCCTCTTCCTCCTCCTCATCTTCGTCTTCTTCCTCTTCATCTATCTCGTAAAGGCCACCTTCATCCTCGTTAAATCTGTATTCAGCATAATCTTCATAATCGTAGCCAATTCCGATTTCACTATCCAGCCTTTCTTTATACTCAGCTTCATCTTCCTGACCATCATCATTTTGCTGCTCTTCTTGATTTTCATAATCATCAATATCATCATTTCCTTCATCATAATCATTTGCCGACTGATTACCATCTTCTATGCAGTCTTGGTTTTCGTACTCCTCCTCTTCATCATCCTCATTCTCCTCGTCGTCCTCTTCAGCCTCATCATCTTCTTCATCGTCTATATCGTCCTCCTCATCGTCATCTTCTTCCTCATCCTCTTCATCCTCCTCGTCATTTTCATCAAATTCATTCTCATCTTCTTCTTCGTCCCCTAAATCCTCTTCATCATTTTCATCTTCTTCATTTTGATCGTCCTCTTCGTCCCGCGTTTCATATTTATAATTTTCCCGATTTTCATATTGGCTCACATAATTATACCGTTGTTCATTTTCATTATCGTTATCATATTGTACATTTACAGCATCTTCTATTTCATCGTCCTCGTCTTCATCGCTTAGTTCTTCGTCATCATCATCTTCTTCGTCCTCTTCTTCATCGAACTCTTTCCCATTATCCTCTTCATTTTCGACTCCATCCCCATCAGCATATTCATCCTGATTCTCATCATCATCACCATTCCATTCGTGTCCTTCTAATCGATCGTTTAATTCACACGGCACTGCATCCTGTTCGATTTTATATTCGGCGTCCGTTTCATTCTCATCTTGGATATTCTCTTCATTGGTGAATTTATACGTATTCCCCTTTGAAGAGTATTCATTAAAATTAGTACTACTTTTCGTATTTTCGAATTCATTTTTCATATATTTTGGATATTGGCATACGATATTCTTGTGCTGGTTATCGTTAAATTCCAAATCATCTTCGTCCAAACGATCTTTGCCACTGTAGTCATACTCATCGTACTGGCCATTCAATTCACTGTCGGATTGATCGAATTCTGTACAATCGGTTTTAAATCTATCCGTACGATACGCATCACAATCATTAACGGTTCTAGCTACATATTCTTCTTCGTATTCGTATTTATGGAGCGGTTTATTGTGGGCACTATACCCGATGTACATGTCAAACTCGGCGCTTATAAAATTGATTTGGTAAGCATGCCAATTATAATCGGATTGATATCCACTATCGTAACTATAATTTTTTGTATTTACAACTACGTTATCCCAATTTTGGGCCGTTTCCTCTTCTTCATACGCTTGATAACTATATGAAGTCTTTTCCGCATTTTCAAAGTTGTACTGATTTTCGTCGAAATCTAGCTCACCCGCGTTCTGGTCAAAATCAATATATTCGTCTTCTTCGTCGTCTTCTTCTTTATACATTTATGGTTTATTATATTTAGGAGGATGGAGGGTTCTATACTTGAAACAGATTACGATCTAGGCACGAAATTTATTGTTTTATTAAGTTTTTGGTCTATAGCTCTGTATATTCAATTTGATTTTCTGGTACAACGCGGCTCAACAATCCATTTGAGTGAAATTTTTAATCGCTGTTACTTGTATTGTGTTTGTTTGTGTGTACACGCGTTGTCGAACTGCAAAAGAAAATTTATATTTTGATTTATGTATTTTGCTTTCACCCGTCAGTCAAATTAATCGAATTTTAAAGGAATTCATTCTTTAAATCGCTGCTCAAGTGTTTTTGGACCAAAAGACTGGGCGTGGATTTGGAAAATTTTTATTTAATTAAAAAATAATTTATAAATTTAATGAAAAATTACATGAATTTTGATTTGGTTTGATTATCAGATACAAAATAATATAAAATTATATAGATTTGGAAAAATTGTTAATATAATTTTATCGTGTGCAATTTGTAATTTTTGCTCAAAAGGAAGTTGAAGTTTCTTGATTGCTAAATTTAGATAAAACTCAGTTTCGAGATAAATACTATCCGACCGCCACCCAGTACACAAAAACACAGCGCACAATACGAGGTGAATCTGACGGGTGATTTACGCATACATATGTGTCAAGATATAATTTATGATGTGTGTATATATGTATGTGTTTTTGTGATTTGTGAAATTGTTTAATTCTAAAACAGTATTTGTTTTTTTGTTAAACTAATTAGTTTTTTTAATTATAAGTCCGAGTTTTCAAATTCAAACTCACTCAATTCAATTCTTGGATACACAATGGTAACCAAATTTTAGAAGTTCAATAAAATATGGAATAAGATAATTAAAAATTAATTCTTTGCAGTTTTGGTTGAGCAAAACAGTTAATTATTATTTTTATAATTCACTGAAACTACATGCCATTGTTTAAAAATATTAATAATCTTTCACTGTTTAATACGTCATAATATCAAAATAATTTTGATAATTAAATTTACGAAAACATTAAGGTATGTTATGTCTTTTAAATTGTTTGATACTATTTTATTTTACGATGTAACCCAAGACCTTTAAATACTACGGACTGATAGTGGTGTATTTTTTTCTGACAGCAACATTGTGAAAACCTAATTTGATCTTACCGTTGTTCAACGGTCCATTCATAAATTGTCTAAGGGGAAAACATTAAGTACATCGCAGGGTAACTGTTTACTTCTCAGACCTAGTACACGACTTCGTAAAATTAATTCATATTCGGGACTCAACTTTAGCTCTTAGTATGTATCATATACGCATCCCCTGATTTACGCGGTAAATTGGTCCGCAGAATACCTTGTTAATCCGAAAAATATAGTGTAAATCAAAAGTAGGGTTTTGGTATGAAAACCCGTGTAAATCGAAAAAATACAATAACATCCTTATTAAATTATATCGTTTAGTTTTTAATAATTCACCTATTTTAACGTAAAATATACAGAATAAATTATAAATAACAAATAAAAACTTGAACGTATCCCTTCTATACACAAATGTGTATGTAAATAACCATAGTTTGTAATTGTGTTTTGTTTTTTTTTCAAAATTGTCTTCCGTACACGATTTTTTACGCACACAATTGTGATCGCGGGCCGTAAAAACAATATAATTTTTTTCCTTTTTTTTTTCAAACCGTGTAAAAGGGTAATCGTATAGACAGATAATCAAATTCACAATTGCTTAAAATAAGTCAACAAATGCGACGAAAAAAACCTTGGTGGTAAAAAACTATATATTCATGGCCTTTGAATTGCTGCAACCTCAGACACACCAAAGTTGTGAACAATTTTGTTAAAGAAAAGTGTAAACACGCAACAAATAACATATTTTGCGCCTGAATATTGCTTGAATGAATAATAGCTAACATTTAGGAAAGATTGAAAATTTGCAAATACATACTTCTTGTGGATATATTATTCAACACTCGTGGGTAAAAATATTGCATATTTCTAGCGTTTTAACCATAATGTGACTAAGGTACTTATCACAGGGCGTGTACCTATTGTACTTTTAAACGTCTATTTTTGTATGTTTCAGTCGTAATAAAAACTTGAAATTTTATGAGTACTCTAGTAGGTGCAGATCGATTGAAATTAAAAATGGGAAATGTTTCTACTTGGAGGAACGTCATCCGAATTAGAGTAACAAAGGTACCTTTATATATTTTTCACGATATAATTTATATTTTAATGTTATATTTTGTTGTTTTAATTTATTTCATTTAATTTATGTTTATATTTTTATTTACTTCAAAAAAACTAACCAAATTCTTTTTATTACTATAAATAATCTTTTTAACTCTTGTAACAGGTTGGTTTATTTACAGAATGTTCTTCGTAAACTGGAATTTTCAGCTAATGCACGATTATTTTTAATTTATATAATCTTAGCTAAATCTGTCATACATTTCATAATTGCAAAACAAATCGAAAAAAAAATTGGTTTTCATACAAAATGGATGTAGGTAAAATTTTAATCATTCAAACTAAGATATTGTTTTGAATTTTGATTTATAGATGGAAAATGTGTAAGAATCCCAACAATCAGTTTCGATCGGATGAGATTATTGATTTGAAAAAATCAGTCTTCTCATCAGGTTGCGAATGGAATATTACATGGAATATTATCTATATATATACATATAGCAATACCATGTAGTTGTACTACTAGCGAATTACTGCATAGCGTACGAAGTTCGATTGTTTTTTACATTTATCATATATATTCTATTTTTGCAACTAACTTTTTCGTGTTTACGAATTTTATTTTATTTTTACTTTTTGGTTTTTTTCGATAGTAATGGTGTTTGTGATTGTTCCGTATATTGGGAAAAAAACCAAAAAGTAAAAAAAAAAAAAAAAGTAAAACCAAAAAGTAAAAATAAGATATTGTTCTTCAATTACATGAGGATTAAACCTTCAATAAAGATTTAATTCAGATTATAATACATATGTTTTCATTGCCAAGGAATAATTCACTTTTGTAACATTGTTAATCGATTGGTTATTTGGTAAATATTAGTACTTTTCTTAAGCTTATTTATTATGAAACAAACAGTTGTTATTAATTCTTTAAAAGTTTAACCCAGTTTAAGGAATTAAATTTGGTTAAAGAAGTTATTTTCCCGATGACGGCCATACCCAACAACTGAACAAATCTTGAAAAAGAAAATGAACCAGTCTACAGTGACACATATACTAAAAAGTCGGTTCACATATACTAAAGCGGTTTATTGCTCGAGTGAAGAATTATCACACGAGGCCGGATGCCATTATTTTAATAATTTAATAATAAACTAAAAATAGTTTTGACTTAATTTTGCACAAAATGCCTGCCATTATATTTCAAGGCACATCTATGACCATGATGAAAACAAAAATATGCATTACGGAAAAGACAGAAAATTTTAGTTCTACAAAGATCTACAGTTTTTTTCTAAACAATGGACAGTACTTTTTACAATAACCTTGATGCGAGATACAGATTTCTTCAATGGCCTATATGGTTTATGCTCAAAGCTGAAATCATAATTTTTGTTAGAAAGAAAATTAAAATACCATAATCTACATCTACATTGGTTCCTGGAATTGCCTCAATCGGGTAAAATGGTAAAAATAACACAGGAATTTAACACATTTGGCATAAAACGCACTCATTCTAGACAAAAAAAACAATTTTTTTTTTTTAATTTTTTTGGGTTGAGACTCTGAAAGTTTTATTTTATTTAATTTCTGTTTCGGTTGTAAAAAACTTATATTTTATTAATACATATTAAAAAATGGATAATGAATTAAAACAAAATTTGCAAAAACTGATTACTAATGTAGTAGTATACTTAATAAACACATTTCACTTAACACTTGTTTTTCTATTTCGCAAACAATTATTTTTGAATATTTTAATTAAAAAATTTGTTCAAAATGTTTATAAAATCATTCGATCGATTTCGACTTGTTAGGTCATCATCATATCTACCTCCTAGGGTAGATACTCCTGATGATGACCTAACAAGTTGAAATCGATCGAATGATTTTTTAATAATTTTGAACAAATTTTTTAATTAAAATATTCAAAAACAATTGTTTGGGAAATAGAAAAACAAGTGTTAGGTTTAGGTTTCAGTGGTTGACACTTAGACCATTTTTAGCCCATTGTGATACCACGCATTTACACAACATCATTAACCCATTCACCTATTCACATACTCACACAACTACAGTATACCACCTGCACATTGCAAGCTCCATGTCAACCTGTACATTGACAAGGACGGTGGGTCGGCGCTGAATTCTGCACTCCATCAGAGGGTCTTAGTTGTGTTTATTAACATCGCCGATTGTAATCGATGATGAAAATTCGATTTGCATCTAGCCTCTGATGGGATTCGAACACAGTACCTCCTGGTCCAAGTGCCGAGCTTTAACCATTGCACCACTTGTGCGGTAAAACAAGTGCTAAGTGAAATGTGTTTTTAGTGTATTTCGCCAAGTGCATACGGCAAATAGTGTTAAAAGTATAATGTATTAGTGTTTATAAAACGTGTCCAACCATAAATAACGTATATAACCAATTATTGTTTTTTTTTTTCATTTTTAGTTTGTTCCATCGATTTTGACGTGTAATACTAGATAATGAAGTTAGGGTCGAATAAAATACTGAAGAATTTTTTACTATTTAGTCCCAAATGAACAAAGTCGAACGAATACGAAGCTGGCGTCCGTCCAATTTTACATAAATTCAATTTTTCTTTAAATTCTATGATTACCCCATTAGATGCCCGCACCCTAGTTAGAGTTTTCAGGACAAAGTAAATGTTAAGCATGTTGGGATTAAATACCAAATCGATACGATAATGATTTGAAAATTTGTCTGCACTCTCGTTCTCTAAAAACAAGATAATGACCGGTATTCTGGGATCCGAAAATGTCCAACTAACTATCACTTAGGCCTTTCATTTGAATTACATTTCAACCGTGACACTTAAAACGTTCAATTTTTAGAAATTTTCAAATTTTGTTTGTATGATATTTGCAAAGGATTTTACCCTGGCTTCCCACATGAAAAGTTAGATAAGCATCATTAAGACCAATCACTTGGACTACTTTTCAGCCATGATATTTGGTGTGTGAATATGACTCCGCCTTTTTTTTATTAATATAAAACTTATTTGCTTGTTTAGAAAAGGAAAAAATTATTTATTAAAAGTATGCTCCATCCGCAGCTACAACTTTCCGACATTTTTCAGACAATTTACGGATTCTTTCTCTGAAATAATCCTGGTATTTGAGGGTGATAGCATCAGTAAACTATTTGTCGATCTCTGTGCGAGAACTGAACCGCTGTTCAGAAAAAAACGAAACGTATAGCAATCATTACAATTTTCAACCTCTAGATGTTTGCTGAATTGCGTGTCTCTATATACTATGTGTGGTTGTGTGCATATTAAATGTGTGTTTGCCTCCTTCAGCCCAGACGGTTTATCTGACACTTTGAGTGAAACTTCATATATAAGCTATGTTCATAAATTTAAAGTTCCCGCAGTGATTTTCGGTTGAAATCGATCGACTGGAAATGGCAGCTTCCATAAGACCTTTTTGTTTTTTGTAAATATTTTGAAAAGCACATCATCAGTAAAACTCTAAATTAAATTTGCAAGAATATTCATCCATACATCCGGTTTTTTGAAATTTTAGCGGAAATGGCGATTTTTGACAAAAAAAAACTATTTTTCAACAAAAAATGGCCTCTGTACGGCCCAAACGTACAAAGATCCTCGTGATGTTTGGCCGAATTTAGTACACCGAAAGTTGAAGCTTTCATAAGAGCTTTTTCGCTTTTTACAAATATTTTGAAATATCGTTTATGAGAAAAATTTCCAAAATGTAGGCGGTAATGATGTTTTTTGACAAAAATTGTTTTCCACCAAAAATTCGGCTTCTGTGCAGTCCAGACAGCTTGATTGTTCGGGATGAAACTTCATACTTAAGCTTTTTTTTTTTAATTTGCGAGGAACAGTGATGTTTTGCCGAAATCGATTTACCGGAAGTGACGGCTTCCATAGGAGCTTCTCCGTTTTCTGCTGATATTTTGAAAAGTATATCATTTACGAGAATAATGACTAAGAAGTAAAAGATTCTACATTAAATTTTCAACAATACCGATTCAGATCAGTTTTCCAAAATTTAAGCGAAAAGGACGATTTTTGACCAAAAGCTGATTTTTCACAAAAATTCGACCTCTATTACTCCAAAATTCGCATTGATTGATAGGAATAAAACTTCATACTTAAGGTTTTTTCATAAGTTGGGCATCGTACACAACATCAACCGGCATATCACTTATCCAGAAGCTTCACATTGGTCCCAAACTTGAACAGATCGTCTTTAAAATACTAACCCGTTTTCGCAAACATCAAACAGATGTATCGGCAGATCTTGATGGCGGCCAAACATAGAAATTATCAGCAGATCGTATGGCAGCTGTAATGATCCACGTTTTTTTCGACTTCCACGTGATTTTTTTTTTTTAATTTGTTTACTAGGGATATATCCCTAGGGATATAGTGAACGTCGGACTAGAGCTCGTTTATAGAAAACCACGTTACAAGGCTGGATCGTAACTACTACACCTGGAGTCAGCATCTGTATGGTCACCTCAGTAAATCATCACCAACCTACGCTTCATGTTAGCTTAGGACTCTGTGGCTTTTATCAGCCAATTCAAGCCCGCAGTATTATCCGTGTATGGGTTTTACATGTGTTTTTTTTAATACAAGAAAAAATTTGCTAAATCGAACAAGAAACTTTATAAGATTTACGAATGTGAATGTTAAATACTTACAGTAATAATAATATACCTCTATATGTACCCAAAAGTGCGCTTCATCGTTACAGTAAGGTGGTTTCTCTGGAGGGGTTACCGTTGATGCGATCACCCATAAATTCTGCTTGCATGCAATGGCCAGGATACTATTCAGCAGGAACCACTTGCCACAGCGTCCCTTTTTTGAACGCTCGACTTTTTTAGTTTACTGCCCCTTTGAACAGCAACCGTATTTTCCGCCGTCTAGTTTACTCATGAATAAATACCACCGCTCACATGTAAAGTTAATTTAATTTTTTTTACTAATTTTGTTTATTTTAATCACCGGTTAAGTATAGCTTTTATTTTACGTATTAACTATTTATCTATAAAAAAAATCTCGATCGTTCAGCTTTTTGACTATCAATCAACTGCCTACCTACCATCCTCACTTTTTAAAATCACCCCACAATTTTATTTTTTTTTTTTATTAAATTTTAGTAGGGCAATTATAACCGGTTATATAAGTGTATACCGCCTATCTAAATTTACAATCGCTATTGTAATTATCATCAACATTGGTCATATGGTTCTAGCTCCAATTACTAACACAAAATCTACACACCTCCTTCAAATAAGCCAGTTCGAGACAATTGTTTGTGCACCATCAGTCAGCACGAGACGAACAGGATAAATACATAATTACAGGTAAAGTCGTATAAAAAGACTCCTACGTCGACGAGAACCTAGCACAACAACACACTATAGAGGTTTCATCACCGTACCCGAGCTCAATGGGGTATTGGAGTTCTGGGTCAAGCTGGTTAAGAAACACATTTCACTAAGGAGATATCAAGATGCCAATCCGGAGAACATCTATTAGATAAAAGACCACTTTGATCTCTGAACCTTTTTTGTCGACAGTGACGGTATACTACGGGTCAAAGGGCGGCTCAACGAATTGAACTTGCCATACACTCGGAAGCATCCAATTATTCTTCCCAAAGACAACCAGCTTACGAATTCACTCATTTCGTAAGCACCTCGCACATCGCTAGCGGCTTGTGGGAAACAGACGTAAAACCTGTCAAGCATCACTTACTGCGTAAACTCGCGACCATGGTGTCATATATGATTTGCGATCCTGATTACTATACGATCCTCATTCCAGGGGATTTCTTAATCGGGGAGGCACCAATTACGACTGTGAAACTAACATACTCGATGCGAAAACGAACCGTCTCAATTTCTACCAGCAACTGCGGAGAATATGACCAATTTATAGATGAGATTCAAAGACGCTGCTGGTCAATTAGTCTTTATCAAAGAGGATACCAGCTTCGAAATGGTCATTTGGCGGATGAGGTCAGATTACACTAAAACGAAGACGACGCCAAACGTGTCCACGACAGTCGGAGGTGATACCTTTCGGTAAGCTTGCTATAGCCAAGCGTCGGGCAACACGGTTTTTAATAAAATACCAACACCTATTCGCAGTTGTCAAAATCGGTCCATTCATGCGAAAAATTTTCTTCTTACCTTAACCTCCGATTGAGCAACAACACGACACGGATAACGAACACAAACAATAATATTTTGGTATTAATCACAATTAAATCATTTTCTTTTTCCGCATTTTTCATGTTTTCACACTTTTGCTCCTACATCACATGTTTTGCATTTGAAAAGTTTAGTATTGTACAATGTACAATGAATGTTTATTTCATTGTAAAGAGGAAGATATGCCATTAACATTTGAAAACGATATCAGCCAAATGGTTACCACGGCTACGCTTGCAACACCATATCCTTTTCATGGAATTTTCTATGACCAATGCGCACATTTGCGGCTGTATGTCCTCGATAACTTCACGAATTCCATCTTTAAGGTCTTGAATCGATTGTGGAGCATAGGCATAGACCTTATCTTGCACGTAGCTCCAAAGAAAAATTCTAAAGGTGTTAAGTCACAAGATCTTGGTGGCCAATTGTGATGACCTCTTCGAGAAATAACACGGTCAGGAAACTTTTCTTGCAAAAATGCGATTGTTTCGTTGCTTGTGTGACACGTAGCGCCTTCTTCCTGAAAATAAACGTCATCCACATCAATATCTTCCAATTTTGGCCATAAAAAATCATTAATCACAGCTCGGTAATCTGTTCACAGTAACAGTCGCACCAGCCTTATTTTTGAATAAGTAAGGTTCAATCACACCGCCAGCCCAAAAACCGTACCAAACAGTGACACGTTTATGCTGGAGAGGCTTTTCAACCATCATTCTTGGATTTTCTGAGTCCCAAATGCGACAATTCGACAATTCAACGGTCCCCAACAGTGAAGATGATTTTTCGATGAAAATCCGGATCATTTTGATGCATTTAAAGGACCCAATCAGCGAAGATACGACGTTTGTGGTGATCGACCGACTTGAGTTCTTATGTTAACTGAACAATAAAAGGCTTAAGATCTAAGTCTTTATGCAAAATACGGTGTAATGTCGTTCGTGGAATGCCTAATTCCAAAGATCGACGAGGAATCGACAAACCTCGGTTTTCGTCAACACTACGGCTACAGCAGCAATATTCTCAGTTGTTCTTGAACAACGCACACGGTTTCGATTCATCACATCACTAACTTGTCCCAACAGCTCAAATTTTTCCACCAGTTTCACTATTGCCGGCCGGGAAGGTGCTTCACGACGACCCAAAAGTGCTTTAGTTTTGCGAACTGTGAATGCAAACTTTTCACCATTTTTGTAGTTAACAATTTCAATGCGTTCAATTTTAGCAATTTCAATGCGTTGTTGAACCATGTATCGTACTATTTTTAGTAATGGCATAGTTTTTACTTGTCAAATGTCAAAAGATGACAGCTTCATAATTGACAGCTGCCCGAATAGCAGGCTATTCAAAATGAAACCTCTTATTGGAAAACCCTATTAAACTATTTAAACCCCTAAACTATTTATAAACTTCTCATTTCTATACAAGCGTTTGAAGTCTTAATTGAAATGCTTGCTCCACTTGTACGGTGTTAGGACTCTTAGGAGGTTTTTGCGATGGATTATAATTTTGTTAGCGTTGCATGATGAAATTTTAAGATAACATTTATCGGCAAACTCTTATTTAGAATTATCATTCTTCTTTGCAAAACATAAATTTCTAAATTGAATGCAGAGTGGTGCTGGTGCCCCACATATTTTTAAATTACTTATACAAGATACAACGCACCGTACCGTAAAGTTCTTCCTGTATGCGAATAACCGCATAAGTATTATAAAAAGAAAACAGAAAAACAAATCATCTCAAAGTTTAAGAAAACATTTTGCGCAATTTAATTATTTTCCTGGCATCCTCAAATTTATGTACAACAAAGTATGTAAATACATATACATTATAATTATTTGTATCACTATGTAAATCAGTTCTTACTTACCTTTGAATAATTTATGAACAAAACGGAAAAATTTAAAATAAAAAGAAACCCACAAAAAATTCTAATTATTTAAGAATAAGTATTATTCTTGCGGTATAACAAACCAATTTTAACAAAATCTGCACTAATATTATTTCTTATCAGTCGTAGCTCATAGGTACAGACGAGCCCGTATACACTGTGGTATGAAGATTCGCCACTTTTATATACTTAACCTAAACATAAAAATTCTACAGTAGTACAATAAAAATACATAAAAGCTCATTTCCATAAACCTTGACTAAAGTTTATTCAACAATACAAATGTTGGATGTTACTCCAAACTTTAATTTAAACGCCCCAAAACATAATCAAAACTAACAAAATAACAGCACAAAATGTAAATATAAATAGTTCACCAAAATATATAAATTTCAAAAACATGTAATTTTTCATTAAATATTAAATTTTTTCCAAATAAGGACACACGCAGAAATTGCTGAGTGATAACACAATTTTGTATCGTATGCCCCCCGACAAAAAACGGATATAAAACGGAGCGCAACGTACAAGTCCTGAATAATAAATTGGGGCCCGCAAAAAATTTAAAATAGTATATGAAATATAACATAAATCTGCTATAAAAATTCTGGTCTGGAATATCATGATATAAAAATGGGGTTTTCGTTTTTTTTTTTTGTGAAAGCACACCGACTGGATACACATTATTGTTAATCGGGGGGAAAAAGTTTTATTTTCACACAAAATGTATAAATGAACATCAGACAGGATTTTTTATTTTATTCTATCCTTTTGTTATATAACATAACATGAAAATTGATGGATTTACCTGTACATTAAACAGGAATTTACTACAACACTATGATTATTATTTATTTTTTTAATATTATGTATCAGAATTTTCCTTAACATTTCCTTATCACATTTTTTATAAAACAATTTGTTCCCATGAAAATAATAAACTTAACGTCAAAATAAAATACAAAATATGTGAAAAATCGATAATAATAAAACCGACACACGAACTTCATTTATATACAGTTATAACAATCAGAAAAAAATTTTCCCGTTTTTCCATGTAACGAAAATATTTTTTTTATTTTATTTGTTAAAGAAAATTCGATAATTCAATTTTTTGTACTGAACAATACTCACAATTTAATATAAATTAATTATGAATAAATTTTATCAACACAAATTCACAACTGTCATAATTTATTTCTTTTTAATTTTATTTAATTTAAAACAAACAATACACACTAAACCAAAAAAAAAGTTATGTTAATGTAAAAAATAAAATGTTCCTCTTGTATCCAAAACACAAAAATTATATTTTCTAACTTTTCATATGTATGGTAAACACTGTGCAATGATAAGAAGTAAACTGAAATGGGTGAAACGAAAATTGAGAAAATTTATATATAAAATCACCCACAAAGAATACGGTATTCTACAAAATATCACACACCCCACAAAGAATACTCTATTCTACAAAATACCGTTGGTTTTCCTTGCGACTTTTCCGCTCTCTTTCTCGTGATAGTATTTTTATGTGCTGCTCGTATGAAAATCTATAATCAAAATGAATTTTGTAAATACAAGTACAAAAATGGGAATAAAATTTCCCCATCTCAGTTTGACAGTAGCAAATTTTTATGTATTCTGTTTGCTTGCTCAAATATTATTTTATCGTAAAAATTTTCCCCATTTTCCATGTGTCCACTGACTTGTACTATGTACACGGTTCAAAATAAATATGGAAACAGAAAATATTTTTGGTGAATTTTACTACGAGTATGTATAATCTGTAGTGGGGTTGCCATTTGTAGTTTAGAATGAAAATATGTTGATGGTAAAAGAGATGATGAGCACCTAACCTATACATGTTTTGTACATAAGGATGATAAATAAATAAAATGAAAGAGGTGATTGATACTAGTGATCAACATATCGTAAAATATGAAACGAAATTATGATCTATTGAGATACCGCGGGCTAGATTCCGGGGCACTATTAAAAACGAGTGCCGATTTTATTACAGTTACCGCTTTCGAAGAACGAGTGGTCGGGATGGTTCTTAGACCAGAATTTATTACAAATTAATTACATTTCATTCAACACCATCCTAATAATATGTCTTAGTGTAAATTTCATTCCAAAACTATTACTACCATTAAACAAATATTAAAATCAACAAATAAAACTACTAAATATTAGTACTACATTTTACATGTTCTAAAAATATTCTGTTACTTTTATATATTAGGTGTGCAAGTAGAAATTCGACTCTGAAGTGTGTTGCATTAAAATATACTTGAACGCATCCAAATCGCTCGCCATTTTGGATATATGTAGCTTAGTCAATACTGTTATGAAATTAGTTTCAGTCATTTACAAGCTGACGTTCATTGTGCATCAATTTTAAGAGATGGATAAGCAACATTTACGTCATTGCATTTTCAAATGAAAAAAAAATGTTGCTCAAGCTATGGAATTGGTTAATACGACTTTGAGTGGACATTCTGTGTGAGTCATTCAACAGTAAAAGATTGGCATGCAAGATTTCGTGCTGTCACTTTAAGTGTTGGGGACGATCCACGCCAGGCGCAGTAAAACAATTTGAAGACGAAGAACTTAAAGTTTTACTAGATGTAAATCCGTGTCAGACTCAAAAAGAGCGTGCAGAACAGTTAGACGTTACTCACAAAGCAATATCACTTTGATTGCGTGCATATGAAAAAATACATAAGGAAGGAAAATGGGTACCTCATAAACTGGCCGAAGAAAACGAAAACCGAAGAGTTGACCTTTGCATGACATCCTCGGTACAAAAGAACAAAAGAAAAAATTTGGTGTACGAATCATTACGGGTGAAGAAAAGTGGGTTTTGTACGATAATCCTGAACGCAGAAAATCGGGGTTGATCCAGGCCAGCCATCAACATCAGTTGCAAAAATGAATATTCACGCCAAGCAAATATTACTGTGTTTCTGGTGGGATTGGAAAGAAACCATTTACTATATGCGAGTTTCTGGAACCTGGTGAAACTGTTACAGCTGAATTCTTGTGGAAAAAGGACCATTTACGGGCAGGCAGACAGAAAGTGATATTGCTGCATGAAAACGCTCGAAAACAAAATCAACCCAGGAACTCATCTCCTTAGGCTGGTACGTTTTATAGTATGCGGCGTATTCTCCAGACTTGACTCCTTCTGATTACCACTTATTCAAATCGATATCATCATATTTGAAAGAAAAGCGATTAATGAAAGTTTAAGATGTGGAAAAATGGTTCGATAACTATTTTGCTACGAAACCACCAAGTTTCTATCGCGAAGGCATCCATCATCTACCTAAAAATTGCAAAAAAACCATAGGCGAATGTTTGTAATGGCGAATATTTCGATAATTAATCTTTTTAACAATTATATTTTTAATAAAGTTTAATTTGATCAAAAAAAGGAGTCACTACTTGCACACCTAATATTAGGTATACAAATAAGTCTCCGGCGTTTTTTGTATCAAAAGTTGGGCATTTATTATGAAAGAACGGTAGGTTGTATTTTATTTATTTATTTATATAGGAATATTAAACGAAATCAGCAAAGTCCTGCTTGGGACATTTATGGATATGTTTTCCAGGATGAAGGATGATTCAATGTGGCCGAGAAGGACATTTCCGATAAAAGCGGCATCCAGAAGTAGACGCCTGATTTCAAGCGTGCACATTGTATATTCTTTGCACCTTGTAGAGTAAGGAGGTAAGCCAAGCCACATTTTCGTAGAATATGGTATGTTGTAATCATAATTCCAGCCAGTTTTTTTCAACCGGAATACAAGAATTTTTTTTTGTATGCTTTCGATTCTGTTGTTGTGCACAGCGTAAGAGGGGTTACTGCAAACCGTTACTGCATACTCCACTTGAGGTCTTACATAAGCGTAATATGATGTGCGTAGAGTATGTATATCCATGAATTCCCCAGTCCACCGCTTGACAAAGCCAACCATGGAGTTAGCTTTAGCAATACAATTACCTATATGACGGTTAAAACTAACGTTTTCAACAAATGTGACTTCTAGATCAATAATCTCAGAAACTCTTGGAACTGCCGCGCCATTTATTTTATATGGCGAAGTTATTGGATATTTTTCCGATGAAACGACATAATTTTACATTTCTTAATATTGAGGTGTAATGAATTTTGTACACATCACTCACTAAGTCTGTTGAGGTCATCCTTCGCAGTTTATCGACATCATGCTAATGTTTAATTATATGAAAAAATTTTACGTCATCAGCAAATATTCGAACATTTGTGTGTTTAATTATCTTGGCTATTTTATGGATGAACACAATAAAAATCCAATGTCCAATATGCGGTCCTTGAGGGACACCAGAGGTCACCAATTGGGTTTGAACCAATTAATAAATTCGGTTAAAAACCTGAATTCGCACAGACTTTGGAGTGCTTTGAGGTGGCATATAGAATCAAGCGCCTTGCTAAAATCTGTATAGCCTAGACGTACCAATGATGAGACGTACCAATGTAGAGATGTGACGTACCAATGTAGATTTAAAAGCATTGCATACAATTACCTCAAATAATTTAGGAATTGACGAAGATGTTCATATTCGCCTGTAACATGAGACATTCTCTCTCTTACCCGATTTAAAGATAGGGGTTATTTTTGAAATTTTCCATTTATCAGGGAACATGGCTGTGGTTATCGATTGATTGAAAAGTTTGCAGAGTGGAGTTTTGAAGCTACTCGCTGAGGTTTTTAATATAAAGGCGGGTATATCATCCAGCCCACATCCATCTCGAAATTCCTTTAAGGCTGATATAACCTTCTCTTCATGTATAACAGGTGGAATAAAAGAAGTATTGTTGTTGCCTATTATATCAGTGTATCCCATATTATCACAAGGGCTATTGACTGATTGGAAAAATGCTGCAAACATGCCTGCTATCTATTTTGCGTCTGAGGAGCTGGTATTATTATAAGTCATATTGGAAGGATATCCCTCGATTTCCCGTTTGGATCGAAAGTATTTATAAAATCCTTGAAACACTAACAACTCTGTTCAACAACAATGACAATAAACTTTCACACTATATTGGTGTAATGTTACATATACAAATAAAAATAGCACGTGTATGATCAATTTAAAAAATTTAAAAACCGTCAAGAATTTGATATGCGCTCTGGAAAGAATTTCTAAATTATTTTACAAACTGTAGAGTAAGTAAATATATCAAAGCAATAGCAAATATTGCTTTTCCACCGTTAAACAAAAAAAATAAAATTTACTTAGCAAATTGTAATAATTGATTTACTAAAATCGCAGTAAATACAAAGCGCTTTTTATGGCTGAATTTTTAATCAGTTTACATTAAATATTACCCCGCTTTTTTTAATACCACCGATTTATATCAAAAGTTACCGCAAATGTCGCTTATTCGGATTAAAAGTCAACATTTTGACAAGAAGAGAAATATATAATGCTGATACAAAATCGCTAATATTTTAAAGTTATGTTGTTGACAGATGTCCAACCTTAGGATATGGCATTTTACATCGGACAATTTTGTTATTATTGGTGACATTAGCTTTTGCCAAACGGCAGAAACTTATTTGTACACCCAATATCAGTCTCACACCGATGAATTAAAATTTTTTTTGGGGTAAAAACTGAAATAAATAAACTTCAAACATGATTAAAACAAAAATTTCAATTTAACCACCTTTAACAATTTATTACACCAGACCACCGCTAGATATTGGGTCAAATATTACTCCATGCGCCTTGTGGAGATCAAACCAAATTCAACCAGTTGGGTAATAAATTTTGTTTCATGCTATGTAGACGTAATTTGACTTCAGGCGGTGAAAGCATCAAATATGTAATTTAAAGATCGATTTTACCACCTTTAATAAGTTTTACCTTTTTAGCTTCAGATATTGGGTAAAATGTTACCATATGGCTTTATAACGTAAT
This sequence comes from Nephrotoma flavescens, assembly GCA_932526605.1. Taxonomy (NCBI): domain Eukaryota; kingdom Metazoa; phylum Arthropoda; class Insecta; order Diptera; family Tipulidae; genus Nephrotoma; species Nephrotoma flavescens. Next base: position 138,729,135 of record OW052221.1, on the reverse strand, counting down.
GGCTTTACACCATACCGTCACCAGTGTGGCCCTATTCTGAGTTTCGCTGGGAATAGGGAATTGGGAAAAATATTTTCATAGCATTTTTGTCAAAATTATATTTTTCCGGCCTACTGAAAGAATAAGTTTAGTGCAAAAATGTTTAAAACTAAGTGAATTGGGAAACTTTTGTTCCTCAAAATTTTTATAGGGAAAAATATTTTCCCATTTAACTTTGTTTCGAAAATATTAACACCAAACATGTTCCTTCAGTAGGCCAGAAAAATATAATTTTGACAAAAATGCTATGAAAATATTTTTCCCAATTCCCTATTCCCAGGGAAAGCCAGAATAGGGCCACAGGATATTGAATCAAATGCATGGGTAACGGCCCCCCACCAGATCAAATATAATCACTCTATTATCCTTGAGGGTAGATCAACCTTATCCAGGTAAGTAATATAAATTATTTAATTATTTAAAACCATTACTGTATGATGTCAATTCCGTCTAACCTGATATAAAAGTATATTTTTACCCAGCTGAGTAAGATTGATTTACCCTATATAAGGCTCATGAAGTTACATTTGATAAAATCTCTGGTGTAATAAGTTATTGAAGCTGGTAAATCACCCTTTAGATTACAATTTAAAGCCTACATCGACTGAAGCCAATTCCGTGTAACCTGATCCAAAAATAGTTTATTACACACCTGGATAAGGTTGACCTGCTCCTAGAGCAACATTTGGCTCAGACTCTGGTGGCAGTCTGGTGTAATAAATTCTTAAAGCTGATAAAGTCGACTTTTAAATTACCTATTTGAAGACTTTACGGTTTAAAGCCAATTCCGTCTAACAATTGATTGATTGATTGAGCCTGTTTGATCAGTGTAGACATCTAGCGATCGTTCAGCACAAGTAAACACAATTTTAATATACTAGTATGGCTTCATCAATTGCTTCTTTAAATCAGCAACATAAAAAAAATTTATTATTTCTCATACACTGAAATTAATTGAATTAAAAATGCTGGTATTGAAAGTTGCAAAAATATTTACTAAGTAGTTTCAATCCACACAAGAATATTGTGCAGGAGAAGATGTATTACATAAGGTTTATATGTAGAAAGACCTCCAAAACCAATCATCGTGACAGAATAACAATGACGAGCTTATTGATAGCTGCACCTGCAACTCGGAAACTCGTAATCTGCATAATTACTAAAATAATATTCCCAACACCAATTGAATTTCCTCAAACTAGAAATTACTTAAGTGATTATTTAATACCCTGTATCATTTAATGAAGCCACGGCAAACAAACCCATGGTAAATATAAAAACATTTTAAGAAATTAGTACTGTATCCTGGAAATAACATTAACTATTGCTTATGTAATTTAATTTCTCGAATAATTCTGAAAGTCAAAGTAAAAATTAATTTAAATACCTTACATTAAAATTCTAAAGTGACGATAAAACCGCCGTTTACTTGTAATCACTCTAAATTTAAATTTACGGCGCACCCCCAATAAAATAAATAAAGTTAACCGCGTTTACCGGACAAGTGGTGCAGTGGTTAAAACTTCGGCACTTGGACCGGGTACTTGGTTCGAATCCCATCAGGGGCTAGATGCAAATCGATTTTTCATCATCGATTACAATCGGTGATGTTAATAAACACAACTAAGGCCCTCTGATAGAGTGCAGAATTCAGCGCCGACCCACCGTCCATGTCAATGTAGAGGTTGACATGGAGCTTGCAATGTACAGATGGTATACTGTAGTTGTGTGAGTAGTGAGTATGTGAATAGGTGAATGGGTTAATGATGTGGTGTGAATGCGTGGTATCACAATGGGCCAAAAATGGCCTAAGTGTCAAACCACTGAAACCTAAAAAACCTAACCACGTTTTGAATTTAATGTCAATTGTTGGTGTATACAGAAATAATACGATTTTAATACAATTTAAACTGCAAATTTAAGAAAACCGAAAATATTTTTATGCACAATTTTTTTATCTTTTTCAAATGGGATCAATTTTTTGTGGTCTAAAGAACACAAAAAAAATCTTTTGTTTACTTTGGTTTACAGGGATAAACACAAAAACAACAAACATGAATGTCCGAAAATTAATTTATGCGTAAAATGACGCAACAATATTTATTTAATTCACATTCTTTATTAAATTTTTATTTTAAACTTCTTAATTAAATGTTGTGAAATGCTGGGGTGGGATGTTGTAACATCACTTTATTATATTTATCGAATATTGTATCTCTTTTTCCTAAAATAAAATTACTTGCCATATCGCTTTTCAATTTTGCTTTCAATATTGCGATCGCACGCTACTAGAATAAATTGTTTATTTATCTCTTTTTTGTTTTTCGATAAATTATCACTCATAAAATACGTAGGTGATAGAATAAGAGTAGGACGACGTATTGTTTTCTTCGATTAGGTAGAAACAACATTAGCACCACGTAATTAATAAATGAAAAAACGTTAAATTTTATTCGTGATGAAAGAGATGTAAATTTCGATAGCATCGAAAAAAGTGATGTTACAACATCCCACCCCTGGGGAGGTATGTTGTACCATCACTTCGAATCGAAAAAAGTCGAATTCGAAAAAAGTCGAATCGAAAAAGTGAAAGTTGTATCATTTTTGCTTTTCGAAAAAGATACAACATACCGCCATTCGACTTTTTTTGAATTTCGATTCGAAGTGATGATACAACATACCGCCGTTCATGCTTGAATTTTTTTTTGTTTTTGTGAAATGAGCTCTCCTTTTTTTGCTTGGCCTTTTATTCCTGTTTAAGAGCCAATTTGTTCCTTTTTTAATTCTTCTTCGTCCGTATGGAATGGATTAGCTTTTTTGAGTTCTTTATTTTTTTCTTAAACACGCTTAATTCACTAATCCTAACTTTTATTAATTATTGGAAAATTATTTGTTTGAAGTTTTTTAGAAAAAATGACCTTTTTGTATGGAACAAAGCCGTTCAACCGATTATAATGTATATCACGGTTTGGATGATGAAAATGAAATAACATTTTTTTTTTGTTAATTGAAAGTAACTTCACACCGGTCCGGAATTATTTATATTTTTTTTTTGTTTCGTTGTATTGTACCATATATTCATCGTTGTCCGGATTTGAGATATTTTAACATCGCAGCTTTCAATGGTGTTAGAAGTCATAAGTTTGGAACCTAAACCATTTTTTGGTACGACACAGTAAGAATCAAATCTAACTTTAATGTCTTTAAGTTCCACTCTAGTCCAGGCAAATGAAAGCAATAAAAATACCATCGGTGAACATTTTCCAACCCACAAGACGAAGAAGTATTTATAGGAACGAAGTTTAAACAACTGAAAGCTCTATACGAACTCTGTTGTAAAAACGGGTGAAAAAATCTACAACCATGATCCACCAATCGATAAAAACCATATATACACCACCCAACGAACCACGGTAGCACCAACCTACAAAAAACTTACAGAGGAAATACACCAGCGCTTAAACAATAGGCCACAAAAGGCACCGCCTGAGATAGACGAGTCTACTAAAAATTCCTGTTCCTTCCTAATCAACCAAAATACCAACTGATCAAAGCAGCAACAGTACGCTCAACCAGCTACAAAGACAAGATTTTAAAATGAGGGAATCGTACAGGGAAATAGCAACGGCCAAGGAAGAAAATCAAGGGAATCTACCTATGCTATTCGCCATGCAATACATGCAGCTTGCTGTGAATCAAATCATTGCTGGCATGAAGAACTTTGTGTCGAGGCCTCAGACGATGAACATGAGAGGCTATGGTACTTCGCAAGAAGGGATTCTGAAACAATAAAGGAAGAATACATATCGATGTCACTCAACATGGCGACTGCAATAGAAAAAACATCATCTATCAGCATCAGAGTTAAAACTAAATCCTTTTGATATACCCACATTTTATGGAGACTAACATGAATCGGATGTAGTTTCTCAGGAATATTCGAAAGATTGATAGAACAAAATCAATAGCTCTCAGATACACATAAAATCAACTACCTGAAAAATCATCTTAGTGGTACAGCACCAAAACTGATATGTCACATGTGGGTCGATTCTGATATCTTTAGAAAATAGGATTTTTTTTCCTATTTAGGAAAATATTTTGATAACTTTCCGTATCCAAAGTAGGTGTGGAAAAATATACATCAAAACTGTGATAAATAGGAAAGGAAAAAATTCCTATAAGACACACCACAATAAGCTTATAGAGAAAAACACAAAACTGCTATAAAAATTACTGAAGTATGTATATTAAATAACAGATACAACAACAAACGGTTTATTACATAATCGTTAACATGAAAACGCCGTACTGAAAAGTATTTCATACGTTCTTAGATTTACAAAAGGAACTTCACCACCAATCTATCTGACAACCAGGACAGCTTGACGTTAGTCTTAAAGGTAACTCACCAATAAAATCCGTTCACTAAGAAATAGTAACCAATTTGTGATCAGAAACTTTTCTAGTGTCGCTTAAATACTACCACGTCGAGATCATTGTTCGACTTTATAGGGGCTTTAAAACTTATGGGGAACTATCTGGTCGTAGCATTGTAAATTGTAAATGTATAAAAGTGACGAGTATTTTCTATATAAACGAAGTGTAAAACCAATTAACACTATCACTTCTCGGTTTATTAAGTATTTGTTTAGAATTAGTGGACTAGCTCCAACCCACGATAGGCGCACTAATCCCTAAATAAACACAAGCTGTACCACGCAAAAAAATCAGCTCGGTGAAAATGCGCCCAGATGGATTGCAACTTGAATTAGTCAAAAATAAGAATATGTAGTAAACCGTCCATAGTTTCGAGGAACGTACTCGTTCACATGTACGGGAAAGAAAATGTTAAAAATAAAGGGTTGATCGTTCTAATTCATGCATATGACAAGATGTACTAATATATCAAGTATAAATTATAAATAAATTTTACTAATTATCCAAAATTGTACCTACTTACCGGATCTAAAATTCCATTATATACTAAAGCACAACTCTTAACAAAATTATTTTAAAAAATCAACCAACAGTTGATTTCCGCGCAAAATCACATCAAATTATAATTTTTCACAAACACCACTTTCCATCAACAACAAATTTTCACAAACACATATGTATGTACATCATTCTATTTTCTTTTGAACTAAATATTTACTTCACTAAATTATAATTATTATAGCAACAACGATCGTATAAAATTAAAATTTATTTTAATAACACGGTTGACACTCTTGAACTTTACGGGTGCAACATTAACGAACGAAATCTACAAGTATGTAAGTATGTAATTATAACAAAACACTTGGCAAAGAATTTTCTCCACTTTGATCAATTATTTTGAAAAGGGGAAATAAAATTTTCTTCGATACATAAATACGTTGATAACAACTACAATTGTAATACAGTTATGCAAGTAATAACTAATCTGATTGTAATACTAATTTTAAAATAAACTTTTAACACCAATTAAAAAATTTGCGTGTAACTTGTGTGGTTACCTCCGAAATAGGCGGTCACGATGGCATATTTCACAAAACCAACTAATTTCTGTAAACTAATGCTTTTTAACTAATTTTGTTCTAGAAAATTACAAGCTAGGAGTATAGTTATATACACTACTCCTTAGCTCAGGTTTTCAAATATAAATTCTCCTTTCAGCACCATTTTGCCAATAGTTCGAACATACTGCAGAACATCAAAAAGAGCGAGAACATGCCAAATTTTATTAAATATGCCATTCTGACCGCATCCCATATTGTAATTACAAACACACGTTATATCTCATTATGCATATAGATGCATACAGCCACACACTAGACGTCGAAACACAGACAAAAGATGAAAATTATTATAAAAAAAATCAAGAAAATGTATTTAATTCGCCGACACAATTGAAAATTTGAAATTTTTTTAATTATCTTCATGGTACGATCTCATGTATGTGTAACCTAAAATTGCAATTGTAGTTGAAAACTTTTATATTTTATTATTTTTCTTAATACTTATAGGGGTAAACATTTCCATCGAAAATTAAAATAAGCCAGTATGGATTAGTGAATGTTGTGGTTTACGCGCATTGTGAGGTATGAATTAATGCGTATATGACAAAACACCGTAACGTATTAAATCTACAGGTATCACATTTAAAATTTTGCAATAATGCCTTCAAAATAATAGGAACATTACGTGTAAAACTATTGTAGTTTAATACGTTTGAATTATAGAAAACGCTAGCGCGATATATATAGCTTCCACAACTAATTAAAACTAAGGTACTCATACTGATATTTAATGTATAGGAAATTAGGAACGATACATCTATATTATATTACACATGATCTAAGATTTTTCCTAAGGTTTATATTTTAGGCCTTGACTTGATTTCTGGAATCTCAATTAGGTAGCTAAATCGCTCTATGGGATGTTGTAGCGCCAGTAGATACGGTAAAGTGGGTAAGATCTGCCAAATTGTCAAATTCAAAATTGTTCAACTTTTGTTCTAATTATTTATTTATTAATAAAATATCCTTTCAAAAATTGGCTGCATGTAACCCATGGAGTCTAGAACGAATGCGAGTTTATACGTTGCTTCTGCAGAAAGCGTTGCAAAACGAATAACTTACGAATAAACCTGCTCAGAAATCCACACTGGGTCTAAGTTTCAAACCGAAGAAAATTGTACCACCTTAGTAAATTGAATCAGCTTGAACCAAGGATGGAAGAACAGGTATGAATCAGAAGTAAGTATAGAGTATTTCAGACATAAACTTTACTAGCCGTTTTCCAGGATAAATATTCGTAAAAAAAGAATAATTCACCTGAGTCATTGTGTTCGAATTTTTATTTAAATATGAACAAACCATGAGAATTGGAGTTTCCTTAACTTTTACAATTAATATTTTTTTTCGACAAAATCACAGGATCAAATCAATCTACATACTCGTTTAGTAACCCAAGCAAATTAACAGAAAGTTCAATTCTACATAGGTAAACATTAAAAATATGCCTCTCTTTAATTTATTTTCATTATTTACATGTCGTATAATATCAGCTGATTTTCAAATGGTTTTTGAATATTTTCTTAATTATGTAAACTAAAAATTTAAATTACTCGTTTAAGTTTTTATTCATAAACATTATTTCAAAAATTGGTTATTTTATTAGGTGTGCAAGTAAAAACTCGGCTTTTTTTGGTCAAATTAAACTTTATTGAAAATATAATTGTTACAAAGATTAATTATCGAAATATTCGCCATTATACCTACTATTTATGGTCTTTTGTCATTTATCAAGTATATGATGATTGCCTTCGCGATAGAAACTTGGCGATTTCGAAGCAAAATAGTCATCGAGCCATTTTTGCACATCTTGAACTTTCGTGAACCGCTGGTCTTTCAAATATATTGATATCGATCTGAATAAGTGGTGATCAGAGAGACCCAAGTCTGGCGAATACGTCGCATGCTGTAAAATTTCCCAGCCTAAGGAAAAAATGAGTTCCTGGGTTGATTTGGCTGTATGTGGACGAGCGTTGTCATGCAGCAATATCACCTTCCGCCATTCCATAATACATATATGGGCATATGTAAGAAAATATAACAATGGTTTGTATATAGGTTATACGAATATACGAGATAGTATCCAAACGGCACTAATTAGGCTTCCGCCTTAAACAACAATCATCAATACGGCATGTACCCAAAATTGCTAAACAAAACAAAATATTCCAGTTATGGTATAATTTTCGCAAAACAATAACAAAATGTTTACTTACCTATTCGAAAAAAAATGTTAAGGCATAAGAAAAATTTGTTGCAACGCCACACAGTGTAAACTGGAAATGAAATTTCCAAAAAATTGCAAATTTTATCTTTCTCTCAATTGTTTACATATGCCAATTTAAAGATTAAATCACAGGATTAAAAACATTAAAGACATGTCATACATGTTTCGCGAAAGACACCATCATGAAAGAAGAAACGTATATGACATGTCTCACACCTGTCGCCGAGCATGGACAGTCATTAAACGTGTCATTTGAGAAATTAATGAGATTTGAACATGCCACAAGAAATCGCCAAAGACTTTTTTTCATTGAAGAATTATTATTTTAGATTTCAAAGCGTTCTGAAATAATAAAAGATTGCTCATTGCAGGAATACAATGTCGTAGGATTAGTAAACTCATAGTTCAAAATAAATATCGCTGCTAATATATAAACTCTCTCTGTCTCTGGCACTATATCCCATCAAGGGATTTGGCCGCCTCAAATGAGGTTCCATAATCATATTTTCATGATAATAAGTGATTTTCGCATAATAAGTGATTAATTCATTGATCCTAGACCAGCCGTGAAATTTTTTCCTTGTCACCACTGGGAATTGAACCCGGGACCAGCGGTCGCTGAAGCACGCATGCTGGCCACTTTGCCAACGGGGCGGCGTGAAGTTTAAATGTTAGAAATGCTGAACACAGGTGAAGACGAAAAGGAAAATTGCGGCTTGAATTTTTGCACTTAACATAATCGTGGCTGTCGAATTGCTTAATAAATCCTAGAAGCCTTAACGTTATCAGTTGTTCTTAGAGAATTCCATAACTTTCAACGCAGTTCTAGTAGTAACGCCCAAACCCATATTGATTCTACGAAGGTTGTATGAAAAGTTTCAGAATTCAACATGCAGGTTGCAGCACGCCGTCACTAAAAGTGAAGAAGTGTGATTGCACATGCGTTGAAATTTACTCACCGAAAGAGGCAGTTGTTGTTTAACAATTGTTTGGGTGAGTCGACGTGAGTGACATTAAGTGTTTATTTTGAAAGGCAATACGCCTACGTAAATCAAAGACGAGTTGGACGCTGTGTAGGGGGGACTCTGCACCATCATTTACCACCGTGAAATTTTTAGGGCGGAATTTAAGGACGTCTGAAAACTGCAACCATTGACGATAACATCGCTCAAGTTCACCAAATGATGCTAAACAACCGTCGAATTAAAGTTAGAGATATAGAAGAGGCTATGAAGATGTCCAAAGAACGTGTGTCATATTGATTTAAAATTTAGACATGAGGAAGCTGTCCACGTGTTGGGTGCCGCGGTTCCTCACTTTGCACCAGAAACGTGTTCGAATGAACATTTCCAACGCTCGGTTGGCACTGTTTACGCGCAATAAATCAGAGTTTTGGCGCCGGCTAATTACTGTTGATGAAAATTGGATACAACGCATTACACTGCAGAAACAAAAATTCAGTAAAAACAATGGACTGCTAAGGGGGAACTGGCTACAAAAAAGGCAAAGGCTGTTCCTTGTCTGGGAAAATGATGACGGCTGTTTTTGAGACAGTCATGGAGTTATCTTATTCGATTATCTCCAAAAAGGGAAAACCATTACAGGAGCATACTACGCATCATTACTTGACAAGATGCTGAAATAGCGGAAAAGCGGCCTCAATTGAAGAAAAAAAATCTTGTTCCAGCAAGACAATGCGCCGTCTCACACCTCAGCGGCCACCATGGCGATAATCCACGATTTACGGTTTGAACTGCTTGACCACCCTTTTTGACTCACCAGAGTCCCAAGCGAATTTTTGTTCCCTAAGCTAAAGGTTACGCTCCAGATTTTTGTCGAATGAGAAGGCCAACACCTTCGCAACACCTATTTTGCAGAGGAAGACGCCGAGAACTATTTGGACGGGTCTAAGAGATGGGAGCATTGCTGGGAGAAGTGTATGAACTTTCGAGGAGACTACAGTTGGCCAAAAGTATTGAGTACCCTATAAATTTGGGGCGTACACGATATAACAGAAAACAACCCCTTTTGTTTATTATTTTTTGACATCTAAAAAGGACTAAAAGCAATGACTCACACCGCACTGATGTGGCAATAAACCATCTGTACGCGTATTTTGATCCAGAATTGGGAGACGAAACCACAAATTTGTGTATACGTATACGACGTATAATACGCGTAACAAATGACAGCACACTTATTCAAAATTGTGTATTATACGTCGTAGACGTATACACAAATTTGTGGTTTCGTCTCCCAATTCTGGATCAAAATACGCGTACTGGTGCATTAAAATTTATTTTTTTTTGCAATTTTGTATTTATTCGTCAGTTCGCTTTTTTCGCTCATTGTGTACACATCCGAACTAGATCAGCTTTTGGTGTTTTGATTTGTTAAATTTAGTGATTTGTGTCAATTCAATGTGTATATTTTTATGTGAATATTTGTTTTTGTCTATTTTTCTTTTCTTCTAAGCTGCTAATTTTACTAGGAAAACTCGATGCATTTATATTGCGTTCATGACATAGTGAGTTAGTTCGGAAAAAATACTATGGTAACACACAAAATGTATTAAAACAACAACAAAGATAAAACAATTTCAACTCGAGTTCAGAACTAGTAGGCGTGGTATAAAGCATTTCAAATAATTTGATTGGTTTTGAGTTCGCTAGCGAGTATGGAAATATTTATTTCCGATGTCATGTACGCGACATTAAGCAAGCAAGCTAAAATTTTAAATAAAAATTTTGAAATAAATATCGAGTGGCCTTTGAAATAATAGAAGAATAGAAGAAAAGATAAATAGAAGATGTACAAGGAATCGACATGATTATTGCAATATGCCGAAACAAAAAGAGTTAAGAGTTAGAACAACCTATGCAGATACAGCTTCTGCATGAGCAAGGGAAATCACAAGTAGAGATTTATAAAACTGTGAAATGTTCACGCCGATCTGTGTAATATACTATTGAGCGATTCACCTCTGTGGGTCACACAATAATAGGTACAGAACCGGCGCAAACGCATCACCACATACCATGGCGACCGAAAGTTAGTGAGAGAAGATTTAAAAAATAGAAAAAAAACTCCTTCAAACTTCGCTGCTGAGTTGTCAGTAGAAATTAAGAAACCAATCTCTGCTCGCACCACTCGCATAAGGCTTCAGGAAGCCGGTTTAAAAGGCTGTACAGCCAGGACGAAACCCTGATTCTACGAAAAAACAAGAAGGCTCGGTATAAATGGGCCTTAAAATACCAAAGTTTCACCGAAGAAGATTGGTCAAATATCGTGTGGTCAGACGAATCAAACTTTGAAATAAGTTGACAATTCTATGTCCTAATAATATTAAATAATATGATTTTTCCGAAGTCTCTACCTTTTCTTTATTTCAGATTTTTGGTACAGCTGGTGTGCCTTTTGTGCGTCGCCGGTTAGGCGAAGCATTTAGTCCTGGTACCAACCGTAACACACGGGAGGGGCAGCATAATGGTCTGAGGCTGCATGACTAATTCTGGAGTTGGCGAAATGTTCGCGTGTGAAGGCCAAATGAACTCTTCAAAATACATAAACGCCCTAGAATCTGCGTTGCTGCCCTCATTTTTAAACCTTTTTGGTGATACAAACTTGGATACCGTTAAATTCCAGCAGGATAACGCGCCACGCCATAAATCTGCCCGCATAATGGCATCGTTTCGAGAAAATGACATTGAGGTTCTGAAGTGGCATGCCGAGTCGCCGGACCTGAACTCCATAGAACATTTATAGAGTTTATTAAAACGCAGAGACAGGCGCTACACAATAAATAACAAAGAAGACCTAAAACACTGTCTGCAACAAGAATGGAGCGCTATACGTCCTGCAGAATGTAAAAAACTTGTAAGCTCTTTACCCAAAAGAATTTCTGCCGTAATTAAGGCAAAGGGTGGACCCGCAAAATATTAATTTTATATAAATAAATAATAATGTGAACCTATAAAAATTGTTTCAATTTATTTCAAATTGATACTCCCAAAAAAAATTGTAAGATATCATGGTTGCTCAATACTTTTGGCCAAGACTGTATGTAGAGAAATAAAAATGTATGTAGAGAAATAAAAATGAATTTGAAGTAAAGTCTTGTATCTTTGTTAGGCCGGAAACTTTTAAGGCAACCTTCGTAAAACAACTATTGCGCGTCGGCATCATGTATATTTATCAAAACACGTCATTTCCGGTAACATTTAAAATAAAATCTGAACTAATTTTGTTGGAAATTTTATTTACAACCGTTTTATTTTTAATCTTTTTTTCGTAAATCCCCTTTACTTTTCAAAACATTCGCAAAAAAAGACGGGAAAGGTTCGGAGCCGAACTCTATATAAGCATTTTTGTTGAATATAACCATCTAAGTGGATATAATATAAAGAGAAATAATCTTGATACTTTTTCTTGATTATCTAGATACTTTTGGTCCCCCTTTCCACCTCCCATACGACCACTCCTACGAACCCCATAACCACACCACCCACACAAACTCACATCCACACGAGATATATTTTTATTCCACATTCGCATGCTCTATGAAACCAAAATAGAATAGAAAATAAAAAAAGAATCTATCAATTTTAAGGTGGAGGGTTAACAAAACCCTACATATCTCCGAACACCCTAAACACAGAAATGTCCAAATCAATAGGGCTCTATCCCATGAATTACTTGAACTTTTTGGTGAAGAACATAAGTTGATAGCTCCATCCTTTCTCAAGTTATCGTGGACACAGACGGACAGGTGGCAAACCGAAACCATATACAGCTCCCCGAATTAAAAAACACTGACATAAAAATGGTGTTTTTCTGACTTAAAACCACCGTTTTTATTTCATTTCAAAATTTACTTAAAATCTGTAATGAAAATGAAATAAAAAAAGCTCACTTTATTAATGGATTTCATATATCATTTTGAAAATAATTTAAAAAGTGCGTTTATAAATGGCATAACTTGTGTGTTTATAAATGGCATAAAAAGCCCACTTACAAATGTAAATTTTATGTTTATAATGTGAAATAAAATATGCCTTTTTTAAGTCATTTTGAAAGTGAATTTAAAAATATATTTGTAAAATGATATAAAATATACCTTTCTTGTGTCATTTTGGAATTAAATTTGTTTTTATAAAACACCTTTGTTAAGTCAGAAAATAAGACTTAAAAAAGATCCCATTTTTTCACATAAAAACATTTTTTAACATCATTAAAAAAGTCCACCTTTTTAATTCCAGCCTTTTTTAATTCAGGGAGCCACCATATAGCATTTGTTTAACAAAAATGCTTAAAAACGTGAAAGCTCCTATGGAACCTGCCACTTCCACCCAATTTTTGGAAAAAGCTTGTATAAAGCTTCATAACGATCAATCAATACGTATGGGTTGTACAGGTTCCAAATTTTACTGAAAAATAGTTATTTTTGAAAAAATCGTCATTTCCGCTTAAATTTTGGAAAACTGATCTTAATCAGTTTTGTTGCAAAATTAATTAAGAATCTGTTAGTTCATAACCGGTTTTCCCGTAAATGATATACTTTTCAAAATATATGCAGAAAACGAAAAAGCTCCTATTGAAGCTGTCACTTCCGGTGGAAAAACGAAAAAGCTTCAATGGAAAATGTCACTCCAGTAATCAGTCCATCTGGGATGTACAGGGGCCGAAGTTTTGTTAAAAAACGGGTTTTAATCAAAAATTGTTTCTTCGGCTTAAATTTTGGAAAACTAATCTAGAACAGTATTATTGCAAATTTTATTTAGATTCTTTAGTTCATATTCGTTTCTCACATAAATGATATACCGTTTCAAAATTTTTGCAAAAAACGAAAACGTTCCTATAGAAGCTGCCGGTTCTGGTGAACCGATTTCGACCAAAAATCACGAATATCTTGCAATTTATGAAAAAAATTTAAGCGTGAATTTGAGTACCTCAAATTTATCATAGAAAAAAATTGATGAAAATGAAAACTTTTTTCTCTCTCACAGAAAAAACAGAAACGTGTGCCCAACATTTGTTGGCTCCCAGACTCTGTTTTTTAAGAGGAGCGACTGCATTCTACAACTCCCGGTACCGGTTTTTAGTGAATGGGCAAGCTGGCTCCCAGGCCCCGACATCCAGTTACTGCAATGCTGCTTCGGTAGGTCATTTGGCCAGTGGCACTATTCTGGTTTTCCCTGGGAATAGGGAATTGGGAAAAATATTTTCATAGTATTTTTGTCTAAATTGTATTTTTCTGGCCTACTGAGGAAATAAGTTTGGTGTAAATATTTTCGAAACAAAGTTAAATGGGAAAATATTTTTCCCTATAAAAATTTTGTGGAACAAAAGTTTCCCAATACACTTTGTTTTGAAATTTTTTGCACCAAACTTATTTTCTCAGTAGGCCAGAAAAACACAATTTAGACAAAAATACTATGAAAATATTTTTCCCAATTCCCTATTCCCAGGGAAAACCAGAATAGTGCCACAGGGGCCTAACTATCGAATTCGACGTACATTTTCGACCGCTATCGTTTTCCTATAGCAAGCGCAGAAACAAAAGAGAAAAGAATAGTAAAAATTTCATACATTTTTCTTTTTTTGTCTACTACGAAAACGATATAGCCTTCGAAAATGAACGTCGAATTCAATAGTTAGGCCCCAGGACAGCAGAAAATGCGACAAGGCCCTCACACGAACGTGGACGTTATATTTAGAAAAAGTGGAAATATTCAGCGGGCGCCGGCATGGAAAACGCCACGCAAGAAAATCGAGCGATCACTAAAGTCGGCATCAGGAGGAAGTACCGATAGAATCACTGAGCTCTCGGAGTTTGTGTAACCGGGAAATAACATTTATTGTGAACTTAAAAATATGATTAGTATCATCCGGACTTTGTACGAATCTACCATGAAGCAGATGAGTGAAATCGCAGAGTATGCAGGAGTTCTAAACTAAATCTTCTTGTTTGGTATGTATATCCTTGGAAGCAACCAAACAGGATAACGGGAAAATATGTGTAAATTAATTAATTAATTTTCAAATCTTAATAAATAATAATACTTCTAACACTTACCAAGTAACATAAACATAAACAGCTTTATTGATAATAATTGGCTTACCAAAATTGTTTGGCAGGCCAGCCTACTTAAAAAAATCTTTTTTTGTCAAATATGAGATATCATATTTTGTTATTACAAAAATTATCACAAGGTCGTTAGTTTCTTGCTGTAAAAAAGTAAAGGATTTCATATCAAAATTTCATATAAATAAATTTATCTTTGATGAAATCATACAATTCAAATATTTTTTTTTTTTATCAATAACCAATTATTTATTTCCATACCTCCTACAAACGAGTAAAAATACATAAAATAATCAGAATAAAAATTTGATGTTGCAATCTACAAAAAAACATATAATATATTTACAATCTTATTAAATATTACATTAACATTTAGTAACTTAATTCCATTTCATAAAAATAAAAATCCGTACAAACTTATGGTCTCAATAAAAAGTTTATGTTAAAAAAATATATTATGTGCCTTTAACCGAAATCTAACAATTTAACAATTAATTAATAGATTGATTGCAAAGGTCTGCGACTGAATTACAAATTTAGAAGTATTCGCACAATAATAGGCATCAGTATTTTTGGTAACCATGATTTGATCTAGCATTACAATTCAGTCACAAACATTTTGAATTTTTAAGGTAATGAAATCTAAAATCTACATACATTTTTATATTTAGGAATGTTCCCGCGAAGTTATAATTAATCAAAAAGCATTTAGGTAATTTAAAATGAATAATAACGTAATAAATTTACAAGTCAGATATGATACATGAAGCATTTCCCTCTTATCAAAAACTGGATATTAGTTCTGTTCAAAAAATCAAAATTGATTTATTTGATCGTTATATTAATACTCTTATATTCTAGTAAAAAAATCTTCATTTAAATTTACTGGCTAAACACTTCATAAACATTAGCACCTAACATCTTAATTTTATCAGACAGTAAATACAAAGTAAATAATGAGGTGGATAGACTTGGCGGCTTTTGTGCATTATTTATTCCTTTCGAACCTAGTGCGTTCATTATGGGTATTAATTTCGCTAGCTGTATTTCACTTTGATTTATATCAATAAATTGATTTAGCTCGACTTTCGATGTTGACGGCTGATATTTACTTAATTGCGTATTTCCATTTCGATTACTCGCAATTAAGGTGTTATTATTTGTATTCGGTTCTGCATAAAATTCTGCCAAATTATCAATAACCTGTGTAAATCCACGACTTACATTATTCGTGCTTTGGCTCGAGACTTCGTCACTTTCGAGAAAATCTAATGTTTCTGAAAACATTTTATTCAGCAGGCCATTATCGTTGTTGAGCTTTTTAGGCAGCACAAATTTCGCTATATTACTATTTGGATCCTTTTCGTCACTATTGATAGCCATTTGAATTGACCAAAATATTTGTTCTATATCTGATAGGTTTAGCTTTTGTTTAAGTGTGTAATTTTTCAAAATTTTCCGAACATTATTCTCAATTAATTTGTATAACTCGTTCACCCCATCCCGTATGTAATGCTCAATGAGTGATAAATACGCTTGCTGAATTTCGTTTGTAATTTTTGACTCTGATTGTGTTGTATCCTTATATAAATAGCCACCTAGCAAATTTAATTGTATTCTTAACGTTATTACGAGAATTGATGAAGCGTACACGAGGGTGGTGATTCGAGCAAACGATAAAATTTTCAGTTCATCCCACAATTCTAACTTATTTTCGGGATTCAATTTTATCATTTCTAATATATCATCGATATCACAAGCTTTTAGTACTATTTCAAAGACGTTTGGTGCTAAACTCATTATAGTTTGGTTACATGTTTGCTCGGTTGAATCGAAATGGCATGAACGACGAGCTTTTTCGATTAGTTCGCTGCCCTGAGATTCTTGAAATTCACGAATTTTCCGCTGCGCAAATCGTATTGCAATCACTGTACCTCCAATTACAATTCCCGTCACAATAAATTTTTTTTTGTGCCGTGACACAAAATTTTTTATTTGCGAAAACATGGTTCAAGTCACCGCGTGTTCCGTTATTACAACTTCTCACCGTGTATTGAATTGTTGTATCTGAAAAAAACAAATAAAATTTATAAATCAGTTACAACGTGTTAAAGTAAAAATTTGTATTAAAGAACTAGAGTGTAAGTCAGTTTTTGTAACCACTCAATTCAAGGATAAATTTTAATTTCTTAATTTCTTAGCAAAACAATTGCAAGAATAAATTTACATTTTAACCAGACGCGCGATTTTAAAAATTATTATAAAAGTAAAGATTATGTGTATTTTTAACGTTTGACACTTTATTTATTATAAAGTGGCTTGCCCTTTAGAATTCTCGCCAACATTGCTCCGGATCAGCAGGACGCCAGAAATATTGAAATAGTAAAGGTCCTTGTTCATTGGATTCTTTCATCAACTGACACCCGTTTTATTTTGTCGTCTCTTAAATGTGTAACGACCAGAAACGAGCACTTGGTATTGCGATAATTATTTTTCAACCGGTCGATCATGTCAAGTTATGTACTTAATTATGGTTGATATTTATACTATAATTCGGTGTAATTTTAACAACAAAATCAACAAACAAAAAAAACAAAAAATAAAAGATATAAAAAGCTCTCGACATTAGCCGGCGGACAGTGAAGTTTAGTACGCGGGCACATGAAAATAAAACAAAATAAGAATAAAAAAAAATTCATAAGCCTTAAAATTTAAACTTGTATTATATATTATAAAATAAATCTCTTGATAATATTGTTTGTGAGAATTTCAAATTGGTATTGCAAAATTATGTAATATAGTGATTAATGAGCTAAACTTTATAAGAATGTAAATAAGATCCCAAATTAATACGTGCTATTGTTGTTTAAAATAAATCCTTTCCGTCTCGAAAAGTATTAATTTTGTATTAATAATAAATTAAACCAATCACAACAATAGTAAAGTAAACAGAATCATTCTGGTGGTCCACGTTGCTTCAATTGTAGCAATAGCAACTAAGGGCATATTGCAAAAAAGTGTCCAACCAAAGTGTTAGATGCTATCAACCACAACGATTGGTATGAGATTGGTTCACAAAGATCAATGATGCAACGTATAGTATGTTGTGGTTGCAAATACATAATTCAAAATTAAAAGTAACTTCAGTTGGATGTGCTGAGGTTCAGGTGATAGTAAAAGGTAAAATCTAGAAAACAAGTACACATCAGTCTCGAGTTGCGTCGGTTCAGCTTGAGCTGGTTCAAATTGTAAAAAAATTTGAGGCAATAGTTTCGAGTCGCGTCCCTTTTTCAACTCAACTCGAGCACAATATTAAAAACAAAGTAAAAATCGACGTGTATGAATGGCTTTTGGCCTGAATGTGTACTAACTGCAATAGAAGATGATTAAGTTTCTCTGGTTCGTAGCGAAATTATTAATTTAATGAAATGGCCGATAATATCACAGAATAAACTGACAATTTATTACAATTTCCAGAATCACAAAATGCTACAACTAAAGGTATTGGCGAAGCAATGAAACTAATATAAGGATTTGAGATTATAAAAAACCAAGATCTCGACGAGGAACAAAGTTTCAGAATTTCACACGAAGTTAGAACATACATCAGTTGTTATAATGAATTCTATATGCACAACAATAAAGCTATAACACAGAATACTCACATAGTTTTATTCAAAAATTAACAAAATAAAAAGCATCATCATCTGATATTGAGCGCTTTGATCTACATTTCGACTAAAGCCTAAGACTAAGGAGTATGTGATGCAACAAAAGTGTCTCTATCATTGAATTTGTATATTGTAATTTATTTTATTTTGAATCATTTGATGTAAGTAAAGTACACAGATTATTTAATATTTTTGTAAGTGCGAATGATATTTGAACGATACCTACTAATTTGAACGGGCATTGAATGCAGAAACAATATAAATTTCCAATAAATTTTACGAACAAGTTGCAACCGCAAGTTTAGTAGGAAACATGTACAGACTAAACCACCCACAAGCATTAACGCATCTAGCCAAAGGAATTGCCAAAATGGATTTATGGCACCGAAGACTTGAACACAACTAGACAGCTGATTTATCCTGAGCTCTTCCTTGCCGAAGAGAAATGCAACCGTTCTTCTGAAGTGTCCCGATGATGTCTACTCTGAATAAAATATTCATATTATTGGGTCGATAGTAATGAGGATCAGCAAGTTCCAATTGCTTCAAGTGAGCTCATTGATGCGCGTCAATTGGTTGGGATGGCAGTGTGCCTGTAATCTTCGAGGGCTCTGTCCGCGATGGAGATTGTCATTCGGAAGTGTAATAAGAATTCGGTAATTGAACGCGATGTAGGCGCCTCATTCACCCGTCCCTCCGATCACGAATCCAACAAACCTCGAATGACAAACTTTTGGTTTGAGTACGATACGATGGTAATTGCTGTTGCCAGCAATACATCCGTGAATAACGATGCGACACCATTCGTTGTAACCGGAGTTTGTGATTATTCGACAGATGATGATTCGGTATTCGGATTCGAGTTGTGTAATAGCGTGTCGTGTCTTTTGGTGCAAACCCGGCACAAACTAAATTTGCAATTCGAACCGATGTGGCCTTTGCGCATAGGCAGAAGCACAACCTCTTTTCTCGACGAGATTTGATCTACGAATGTTTGAATCTATGAGGTTTGAATTGATCGCACTGGAATACGTTGTGATTTCCAGTCCAAACTTGACACGTGAAGATGCGAGAGTCCAGAGAGCGGGTTGATTGCGTGTTTGCGAGGGACTCGAGTGCGACGCGACGAATGACGGAACCTCTTTGTGCGACTAAGGTGGATTCAATCGTGCTTTAGTCATTAAAATCATCTCCAGTGATTGCCATCAGGTGTTCAGGAAATCGATCAGAATTTGGTACGATGGTCCGATACTGCGATGACGTTGATGAAGATGATCTGCTATGTGGTAACCGGTACTCCTAAAACTTTCAGACTGCGAACGGTGTCGGTCGTAGTGTGAAGGATCTTGCACAATCCCAGGGCTGATTCGATTTGTAGTGCAGAAATGGTTCGGAACCTTCGAAGATGGCTTTCGATGATGAACCGACAATAGTTTTTTTTTTTTTTTATTTTCATTACCAGCTTAATCATTATAAATAAAATACATTGTGTGTTAAACATTTTTAAAACTAGCAAGATTAAGAAGGTAAGATAAGAGAACCATTGGATCAAATAGATCACGTGTCTGGTCCCCTGATTCTAAACCACAAAAAAATATTTGAATTCTATTTACAAAATTAAAATCAATTTAATTTACAGTTAAAATTGAAAGAAACAAAAATTGTACAATATAATTATAACTACATCTTAATAAATCACTACAAATGAATATATTAAAACCTGTTAAACTACACCATTTAATTTTAACATGTATAATTTTAAAATCAATAAAAACAAAAACAATAATATTTTAAACCAATAGCTGAAAAAGATGGTCAATATTTTTAGTTTGATGAAGCCATTCTTTAAGGTATATTGAAAAACTGGAGAAGTTGCCGCACTTACGAATATCCAACGGTAAATTGTTAAAAATGATTGGTGCAACGATATTAATAAAGTTTCTCCGTAGATCTAATCTAAACTTAGGAATATGTTTCAAGAAGGTATGGTTTGATCTGAGATTATACCCTGCATGAGTCACAAAATTATTCCTACTTTTAACATAGAATATTCTAAGTACCTTGAAGACGAATATGTGACGTAGAGGAAGTATGCTGAGATTTTCAAATAATGGCCACGAAGGCGAAAAAGACGGTTTAAAGCACATTATTCTGATTAACTGCTTTTGTCGCATGTAGATAGGACGTAGTGTAGCATTGCAAGCACTACCCCAACATGATAAACCATATTGCAGTATTGAGTCTGCTAATGCAAAGTAAATCATCCTAAGTAAATATTGCGGACAAAATAGCCGTAAAACATACATTTTTCTGGAGACCAATGATAGTCTAGTTTTCAGCCCTTTTGTGTGCGCTTTCCAATTTAAATCTTGATCAATAATAATACCTAGATATCGAAATTCATCAACTGTGTTCACTAAAAAGCAGTCATTAGGAGGACATTGCGTGTTATTGTTTCTGCTGCATTTGAAAGTATGATACGTTGTCTCAAGATACAATGATGAGGTATCCCTAAAATGTAATAATTTCGTTTTGTGACTCAAAACAAAATTATGTGCTTCCAACCAAATAGACAAACTTTTTAAATCATGATCTATGAGCATGATATTATCTTGATAACTTGGACTAGCATATGTAAACGAGAAATCGTCAGCAAAAGCAGTTGGAGACCCTCGAAATTGTTGTCGAAAGATACCGTTTACATACACTAAAAATAATAAAGGTCCTAAGACAGAACCCTGTGGGACTCCCACATTAATCGGTAACTCTTTACTTAATTGTCCATTTACTCTAACCAATTGCGTTCGCCCATTCAAATGCGAGGACAACCAATCCCGGGTTATCCCTCTGAATCCACAACTATCTAGCTTTTTTAACAATGTGCTATGTTGAACTCTGTCAAAAGCCTTTGTTAAGTCTATAAATAGAGTAGATACTTTGGACCCTTTGTCAATATGTTCAGTTACTTGTTCTAGGAAAGACACGATAGCTTCTTCAGTATTTTTATTTTTCCTAAAACCATATTGGTCGGGAGAGGAAAAGTCTCTTTTATCTAGGAAGAAAACAATTTTACTTTTTATGGCTTTTTCAAATATTTTCGAGAAGACCGAAAGTAGGGAGATTGGTCTATAGTTGTTCATACTTGTTTTAACATTATTTTTAAAGATCGGAACAACTAAGGCTCGCTTTAACGATGTAGGAAAAATTCCAGTTACCAAGCTTAAGTTGAAAATAAAAGATAAAACATCAACTAAAAACCAGGACATGTGTTTAACAACATTATTTGAAATCCCATCCAAACCAGGAGTTGAATTATTTTTTAGGGAAAGAATTGTAAAATATAATAGTGAAATAGTATTCTTTTAAATATTTTTATTAAAATTAGTGTAAATAGGAAGAGAAAATATTTATATTACAATAAATATATATAGGTATGTATCTGAATTATATTTGTGAAAAAACGCATTTCTCTGTCTTTTAATTTAAACCAAAAATAAATTTGTTTACCTAGAAAAGTGAAACTGTTCGCAAAATTTACCTAGAACTTTAAAGAACTCAGTGTGAAAATGTATATAAATTCAATTCGCGCTAACCGTTTGTTAACATCACTCACTTATAAGACCACTTCTCACTTACGCTGAACCTATTTGGTTTAATATGTCATCTGCCTTGATGGAAAAAATTAGAATTTTTGAACGAAAATGCCTAAGAATATGTTTATCAAAATATAGGAATATACAAAATCCAAAACATTCTATTTCAAATCAAGTAATATATAACTCGATTAATTTTGACAGAATAGATTTATTCATAATTGAGATTATAAGAAAAGATATATTAAGGGCCACCACAAATATAGAAAACTCCATGATTTATGCGCCATATCTAATGGACATGACTATATATAAAAGTATTATTGAAAACAAATATCCTCCACCGGAATCCTTTTTGTACCTCGATCAAAACTCCTTTATACAATCCGAAAATGCAATACCTATTATAAAATATCATATTATGAGAAGAAAAAATAAAAAAGCGATCTACCCGAGAGAATTTATAGAACCGGGCCTCTTCAGATTTCTGTCTAATAAATCTATAATGAAATATTATCGAAATAAAACAAAATATTGGTGGCTAAGTCACAACAATAACTAATTCTTTCATAAAATAATCACAACCAAATCCGTCTAGTCATTATTTTAACCAATCATAATGGGGGATATTTTTTTGTGCCAGCCCTTTTTATATCCAAATAAAAAAAACTTAAAATATTTAACTACTTTAGCAATATAAAGTATTCAAAACAAATAAAACTTAATATAAAGATAAAATCAAAAATCCATAAATATTGAGAGTCAAAACATATTGCCTTGTTTGACCAAAATAATTTAATTTCTTAATATATAAAATTAGAGTAAGTTTTTTTCTTTAGATTATGTTTAAACTTACAATATGAACAAAAAAGTAAACATGCAAAATGCTGGAAAATAAAACAATAATTTATATAAAAAAAAAAAAATACATAAGTCTCCACCAAATTGTTTCACTTTTCTTTGGACAAACCGTTTACTTTTAAAACCTTTTCAGTTCGCAAATGCGGTGCGCTTGCGAATACTTTAGTATAGTGAAGTCCTCGTAAACCGTACGTTTACCTTGCGCTATGTTTGAAGAGCAGGACTTATATTAAAGTAGATTCTGGCGGTTGCCATACACTTACTCGAGTTCCTCTTCACCGCACGCGGCCTCGTACCTCTATGCTTCAGAATTCACTATACTGAGTGATAGATCTGCGTCTGAATTCGTCGCTTATTGGCGTGTCGATCGGATGCTCCATGCTCTTCTTCACTGCTAATTTTAAGTCATCGCCGCGCGAGATCAAGCCCTTAAATAATACGTACAGAATATGGATTGGTATAGACTCAAATCCAACAATTTTGCTTATTCATATATCCATTCATCTAAAAAAAAGGTCTCTTTAGCGACGAGAGGCAATTTTTTTTACGAAATTTGGGTCAACTTCCAACTGCCCCAGAGCCCAATCAGCGAACATACGACATTGTCTATGGTCGTATACCTGAAGTTTCTGGGTCAGTTGGATTTTATACGGATGCAAACCCAAGTATCGACGTAAAATTCGCTAAATTGAAATCGCAGAAAGGCCAAGATTTTGTGAACGACGAGCCCGTCTCTTGACTGCCTTGGGTTTTCCCCTACACTCTCACCCACAGTAGCGATGTTTTCAGCAGACCTTGCCTTTCGGTGACGTGCGAGTATTGGCGATTATTTATTGAACCGGTTGACTCGAGTTTGCGACTGGGCAGGGCGGCTGTGGTGAGGATAAAAATCAGGTAACGCGGAACGATTCTCGAACGAAGCACTGATTCCGAAAATAAAATTTGATGATTCGCACACGTTGTTTAGCGCTATAACCTTCTATGGTGATTTGCCATACACTATTAAACAACTCACAACAAATTTGACAGGTGCTGCTTTGACAACATCGCTAGTATTTAACGGCTACGTGAATTAAAAAAGTTTGAATTAAAAAAGTTTTTTTTTCTGAATTAAAATAAGTGTTTTTAATTCATTTTAAAAATGAATTAAAATCAGAGTTGAAAAATAATAAAAAAGTTCGATAAAATGAATTTAAAAAGGCATTTCTTAATTCAGTTTTAAAATGAATTAATATTAGTGTTTATAAAATGAAATAATACAAGACTCTTTATAAAATGAAAAAAATGTTATTTTCATTAATGAAAATTTTTTGGAATTTAAATTTGAATTTGGCACGTACAAATTTGGCAATGCAAAATAAGGCGTAATTTTACTTTATGTATACATCGGAAAAATCAGGTAAGGAATATAAATTTTGGAAATTTTTAAATGCAGTGTGGTTTACTAATTTTTGGATTTTCCGGAAAAATTAATACTTTGTTTTCAATATTATTTTTTATTTTTATCAATAATAATTGCTTTGTCAACCTTGCAGACACAGATCAAAGAGTTTCTCTCGCTCTTATCGCTTCTTCTGATAGTGCCACAAATGTTAAAAGAATCAACTTTCGTATATATAATTTTTTTTAATGTAATTTTAATTCGTTTATACCTTAGAGGGCTGCCGCCCCCAAACCCCGGCTTTTCCCCAATTTATTTGCACAATTCTTTAAGTGTCAAACTAAATAAAAAAAAAATTGTAAAAATTTCATAATTCTCCTGGAAAAATTCAAAAATTTTCCCGGAAAAATTATTTGTACTGTTGAAAAACTGTTAAGATACAATTATAAGATCCAAATTTTTATAAAGATTACACATTTCTACGTATTTTGAATAGAATAATACGCAATTTTTTTTAAGTGAAAATTTTCCCGGAAAATGGGACTATTTTTCGGAAAAATTTAGCTTCCCCCTCGTAAAAACTGTTGATAAACAATCCTGCATTTAAAAATTTTTAAAATTTATACTCCTTACCTGATTTTCTCGATGTATACGTAAAGTAAACTTTAGCCCAAAATAATGTACATTTCTGAATATTTGTTAAAAGTCGAATTAAGATTTTTTAATTTATAAAATGAAATAAAATGTGCCTTTTTTAATTCATTTTGAAAATGAATTAAGGTAGGTGTTTTAAAAATGAAATAGTGTAAGCCTTTGTTAATTCATTTTTGAGTTTTCTCATTTTTCTAAATCGCTTTTTTAATTCATAATTTTAAGTTAAAAATATGAGTTAAAATAAGTAGCAGATGTTCATACAAAATTCAACTTTTTTAATTCATTTTTAAAGAACTTTATTAATTCAGACTTTTTTAATTCGGTACCCCGTATTTAACAAATAATAAATGTAACAACCTATCAAAATTCGAGCGCTGCTATTGAAAGACTCTTTATATTGAATGAAGTTGCTTCTATTGTGGCATCAATATGTTCCTTACCCAGCAGCATCAATTTACTGTTCTTTGCTGCTACTCATAACCTCAATTCTCGATTTTCTAACGAAAACAAAAGAAACTGCTGCGCTGCTTATGCTGTATACATATTTGTGGAAATTATTACGGCACCAATATATCGCACTCGCTCCGCAGGTATGAATATATAAATGCGCGAGCGAGTGCGATGTATTAGTACCGCACTAATTTCCGCAAGTATGTATACAGTATTAGAGTGCATGCTTATACGCAGCCGTTGGTCCGCATTGTTTGGAACATGTTGCCTTTAAGGATGAAACACACCAAGAGCAAGGTAGCATGTTCCAAACCATTCACACTATCGGCTGTATATGAGAGTGTACACCAAGCAGCGCAGCAGTTTGTTTTGTTTTCGTTGGAAAATCGCAATGTGTCAATTTTATCAAGATTTTGAGTAGAGAACACAACATAGAGCAGAAATTGATGCTGTTGGGTTTGGAACCTGGCGCCGCCAGATGCAATTTCATTCAATATATTTTCTTTAAATGTCTATACATATTTGTACAAAAACTATGAGTTTGACTCATTAAACAATCTAATAAGCCAATATAACTCCTTTGCTGCCTAGTGGTATATTGTATATACCACAAATATACAAGGAGTTGCCTTTGACTTTCGAGTCAAACGGTTTATATTTTTTCGATTTTTTTTTTTTTATTTCTAAATTTTTTAAATTGTAAAATAATTGTAATTGGCAACAGAGCAAAATCTAAATGCACAAAATAAAACATTCCATCGCTGACATAAAGATTAAAAGACCACTATCGAAAGGCCTCACAGCGAATTTATAACCCGTTTACCAAAGCATCAGAAGATATGAGCCACATTATACACCAAGAAGAGTCAAATACAAATTATCAAATATGGGTTCACCTATTTAAATGGAACATATGTAAATCGTATATTAAGGGTGTATTCTAGGAATAAATAAGAAAAAAAATACACGAACAAAATTATTCCAAGAAATATGTGCAGAAGCAACAAGTACTGGGTTCTTTGTTAAAATTGTACAGTCCACCCTGACCTCCTTATCTCATTATGAATGAGCAACTATTGCTCAAAATGAGATGTGTTAGATTTTGAGTGGATTAAAGTTAATAAAAATTGTTATTGTGAATTAAAATTATAAATAAATAAATAAATATAAATACATAAATACATACAAATTTAAAATTAATGCCTAACTACCTTATGGAATACTAAGCTATATCAGGGGCGGTATGTTGTACCATCACTTCGAATCGAAAAAAGTCGAATTCGAAAAAATAAAAGTTGTATCTTTTTTGCTTTTCGAAAATGATACAACATACCGCCATTCGACTTTTTTCGAATTTCGATTCGAAGTGATGGTACAACATACCACCCCATGTTTCAAATGCAGTACTGCTACCACCCTCTTCTCCTCTCTCATCTCTCAATAAGAAAATGGGGCGGTATGTTGTACCATCACTTCGAATCGAAATTCGAAAAAAGTCGAATGGCGGTATGTTGTATCATTTTCGAAAAGCAAAAAGATACAACTTTCAGTTTTTCGATTCGATTTTTTTCGAATTCGATTCGAAGTGATGGTACAACATAAGGCCCATGGTTTTTTAAATTTGCTTTGTGCATTACATTTATGATCAGAATTGAACAAATTAAGAAAAAAATCCAAAAAAATGCTTGGTTCGCATAGCGGCCCGGAAAGGGTTAAAATTGCTGCTCGTTGCTGCTGCTTGTTGTGTTTCATTCTTAATGAGGAAAATAATGTTGAGCAAGCCCAACTCGTCAACGTGCCATATTGACATTTCACAAAAAAAATCAAGGTCAAACATCTATTTGATAAACACTTTCACTCACCTTATCAACAACACTGTGCAATTATATATATACATATATCCCATTTCCTGCCAAACAAACATTATTGTTTCAATTTAAGTTCAAAACCACAAATGTGTGTGTAGAAAATGATAGGTTGTAATGTCTTCCGGATTTTAACGGATCTTAGTTAAATCGGAATTACTTTTGAAAAAAACATTATAGGTAGGTAATTTGATAACATATAATTAATTATATAACATGTATTAATTATTTGTTTTTGATAAGATATTAATGATTTTACTATTATTATAGTTATAGTGTTATTTTTCAGACGAAAACGATTTAAGTGAAATAAATGTGTATGTAGGTTCAAAATATGTACATATGTACAAAAAAAATTTTGACATGAATCTTTTTCATTACCGACACAATTGTGATGGCAGGCAGGAAAAGGGATATGTACATAAGGCTAATTATTATATAAATCTACACATACACAAAATGTATATTAGATAATCATTTACTTAAACAAAATCAGTTAATTATACCCAAACGCGGTGGAATACCAAACAACACGTTGCACTTGGAATTTAACACTACCTAACTGTGTACAGTACTTATGCAACCAACAACAAATCCCCATAATTATAATCTTCGATTTCCGGTAAACAATAAACCAAACATTTAATCCAAGTACAATACAAATATTAGAATATTATTAACCAAAAACTAATAAATAAACAATAAAAATTTCACTTAAATTTCTTGGTAAAATTAAAATAAACAAAAAACTTACATATTCTTATTGAAGGTTAAGAGGTTAACATAAGAATACGAGGAGTATACCAATGAAGTGCCTTAATTTTTAATTAGATGGATATTTTTCTATACTTTAATCTTCATTCCAATGTAAATTCTAATCAAATTTAGTAAATCTTATCAAAATAATGAGTGGCAGCTATCTAGTCTAGGGCAAATTAAGTTTTTTATAGCACTAATACGGGCTTTTACTTACGTTAAATTTTTCAACTGGTTTATCCTAATTATGTAGTTTTATTAGTGTAACGCCACTTTGTTTAATGAATAATTTATTATGAGAATTATACACACTTATTATTTGTATTATTAATATATTTTATAACATTTTCTTTTAATAATATTCTTATGGTCATTCACGTCTTTCGGCCACACAGAAAAAGTACTTGAGATCTGTCAAAAGTAGAAAGAGTGTGTTTAATATTATACCGTGGTAAATAAATATTATTATTTTTTATGATCGGCGCTCCATCTTTCGGCGGTTGATAAAACTAAATTTTCAATAATCAAAATAGATAAAATCGACATTTCAACATAACATCCATTGTGTCAAGTTGTGAGAACTGTGAATTGGAAGAAGCAAAATACTAAAAAAAATTGGAAATCTCTAAATAAATTATTAGTGCTATTAAATTTATTGTAAAAAGTTTCGCGACAATCTACAACATGGGTGATAATGAACAAAAAGCCATGCAACTTATGGCCGAGGCTGAAAAAAAGTTAAATTCAAAAGGATTTTTCGGACAATTTTTTGGGTGAGTTGCTGATTTTCTTTTCGTCGTGCATTTATTGTTTGACATGTCAAAAAAATTATTTATACAATTGGAAATTTATCATGTGCTAATATTCTATTAAATGTATGATTCATCTGCAGAAGCTCATCATCGCGGGTGGAAGATGCAATAGAATGTTATCAAAGGGCTGCGAATATGTTTAAAATGAGCAAAAAATGGAATCAGGCGGGTCAGGCATTTTGTGAAGCAGCCAATTTACATGCCAAGGGCGGTAGTCGGCATGACGCGGCAACAAATTATGTAGATGCATCAAACTGCTATAAGAAAACCGATACAAATGAGGCTGTCTCCTGTTTATTAAAAGCCATCGATATTTACACTGATATGGGCCGATTCACTATGGCTGCAAAACATCATCAGACTATTGCCGAAATGTACGAAAACGAAGCGAATGACTTGGTACGTATTTGTTAAATTTATTTAAATTCAGTTAAACGAAAATTTTTATATATTACACAGCAACGGGCTGTCCAACATTACGAACAAGCCGCAGACTATTTCAAAGGGGAGGAATCAACAAGTTCGGCCAATAAATGTATGCTTAAAGTTGCACAATACGCTGCACAGTTAGAAGATTATGAAAAGGCTATTCAAATATATGAACAAGTACGTATCAATCGAAAACACATTTTAAATTACGTAATCATTAATAATTGTATCAATATTCTTTAAAGGTCGCTGGATCATGTCTAGAAAGTTCATTATTGAAATATAGCGCAAAAGAATATTTCTTCCGTGCGGCATTGTGCCATTTGAGTGTAGACATATTAAATGCAGAGCATGCTCTCGAAAAATATTCACAACAGTATCCCGCTTTCCAGGATTCGCGAGAATATAAATTGGTGAAAGTAAGTATATCGTCTAGCATGACTCATAACTAGACGAAGTCAATAACCTGTACATTTTCAAAATATGGAAATCTATTATTTTTATTTTCACATTAGACTTTATGCGAACAATTAGAAGAACAAAATATTGAGGGATTCACTGAAACCGTTAAAGACTACGATAGCATTTCAAGGTTGGATCAATGGTATACAACGATTTTGTTGCGAATTAAGAAGCAAGCCAATGATAATCCTGATTTACGATAAATTCAAATAAACTTCCATCAATTTTTGATAATTTCGAATTATAAATCAACAAAATATAAAAGGTAAAACGTTTATAAATAATAAAATGTACACCTTTTTATCGTTTTACCCACCAAAAAATAAACCATTCTCTATATAAATAAATAAATCAGCAATTTTAATTTTTGTTATACATTTTTTTTGTTAATAATAAATATATTTTACTGTTTATATTTTTTGTTTTTATTTTTAAGGAAAAAATATAAATAATTTTTTAATTTAATTCTCAAAGGTAAAAATTTAAAACTTGTGTATATTTATTTTTCACAAAAAATTACATTAATTACGATGAATAAAATCGCGAAATTGTTAATTTATTTATGGTGTTGTGATATCACCAAAATCTAATGTATTTTGCTTTGAATTACATTAGAAGAAAAGATGAACAGTAAATTTATGGGATTGAATGTTTAACAAAACAAATAACACATATTAATAAGAATTTATTTATTTTCTTTGCACTAATATTTTAATTAGGTACATTTATTATTTAAATAGTGTAGGCATATATACATAAATTACTCCTAATTATTATCTTTCTTTTTATTACTTAATTAAATTATTAAACATTATTTTTAAGTTTATTCTGTCCGACAAGAATTTTGTGTTTTCAAAATTTTAAACTAAAAAATACATTCCAAATTTAATTTTAATTAAAAACGATAAAATTAAATTAAAAAAAATATATTAAATTCAATTACCTATGTAATAAATAATAAACTAAGTACTAAATATATATTATTACCTAATTAAATTATATGAATAATTATAAATAAAAACTTTAGTAATTTCATTCAGACAGATAAATTTATTTATTAGATTTATAATGATTATTAATAATCATTAATTGATTTAATAATTAAACAAAAATCAATATACATATACATATATATATTTATTGCTTTTATGTGTTTCATTGCAATAAAACTGAATAAATAAATAAAACTAAAATTTGATTAAAAAGAAAAGCATACCACATCTTGGAATATAATTTTTTGTAGTTTTTATTTGTAGTGTATCAGCTGAAAAATAAACCAATTTTGAATAGTTGAACCGAAAATTTAGGGGTTTCAATCACTTTCTCAATGGGGATTCAATCACATTTTAATGAAAATTACAAATTAGATCTTACTGAGATAACCAAAACCAAAGACCTTAGGATATAATTTATTTCAAACTTCGATTCGAAAGTCTAAGAAGATGCGTATCGATCCAACGCTATTAAATTGTTTTTTTATCGGTTGCCTGGCTATTTAACTTACTTACCTAGTAACTTTAATCAATAACCAAATTTAACTACTATTATATCCCAATCCTAATAAACTGCTCCAACGAATCAGACAACTTTGATCAATTGGGGTCTATTATGAAATTTTCGACCGCGTTTTTTTTCGACGTTGTCGAAAATTTGGTATTATGAAATTTTCGACCGCGTATTTTTTTCGACGTTGTCGAAAATTTGGTATTATGAAATATTTTCGACCGCGTTTTTTTTTCGACGTTGTCGAATTTTTGTATTATGAAATACTCGACGCGTTTTTTTTAGATAACGTCGAATATTTTTCGACAGCTCTTGAGGTGTCGAGTACATAAAAGAAAAGCGTTGTGTTGAGGAATAAAAAAAGTTTGTTAGTAAAAATAAATTAATAATTTACTAATAATTTAATTATTTAAACTTATAAAAATTTAATTAATAAAAATTACTTAATTTAAATTTAATAAAAAATAATTAACTTAAATTTAATATTTTTGATAATTCCAAACAATAAATATTAAATTTAATAATAAATTATATTTTTTTTATCAAAATGTGAGTATGATTTAAATTTTGTAAATTTTTATATTAGTGTTTTAGTTTGTTATATTAACAATAAACTTTTTTTGTGTTTTATATATAATTTTCCTTATAGGACCGGAATAAAATAGAATGAAAGAGAAAAATTTAATTTTGATCTGATTTGGTTTTTTGGTATTCACTTTTTACTATTTTGTCTTTTGAGGAATAAAGGAAAAAATTAAAAAAATATGTTTGGTCCCTTATATACGAGTAATACAATTTTTTTTGTGTTAAAACCAAAATTAAAATCTAAGCTATGTATACTAAATTATGTATTAATGAAACCCTCAAATTTACAAATAAAATGCATTTGCATAATATTTTCTTGTTTAAGCACCTTTCTTCTCAAAACACCAACGAAATAAAAATGATTTTATGCATACATAAGTAAAATGCAATTATGTATTTTCCTTCAAAATTATTCATAATACCAATTTTCGACGTTGTCGAGTTGTCGACATCGTCGAAAAAAAATTCATAATAGCGATTTTCGACGTTGTCGACTGTCGACGTTTTCGAAAAAAATACGCGCGTCGAAAATTTCATAATAGACCCCAGGTTTCCATCGTCGATAGCATAATAGTATAATACTATTTTACTATCAAGCACTGCTGCTTTACCATCGTAGGGTTTGAAATGAGCCTGTTCGAAATGTGCGTTTGATAAAAAGAATATTATTAATTTATTTGACACATATTATATAATATTAATATATAACGATAATCAGCCAACAAATTGTTTCTCATTGCGGCGAGAAAATATAATATTAAAAATGGTAATGGATAAAGCTAGGAATTTTTTTTACACTCAAATTTATAACGTTAAAAATAATATTTGCTCCGTATTATATTTTCATAGCTAGTAGGTATACTGAAATATTTTAACAAACTATTATACTATCAACTTTGGTTTTCCATCGTAATACTTTAATATTACAATACTATTATGCTTGTATACTATGACGATGGCAATCCGGAAATTAATTTATAATGAAAACAATTATTTAACAATATTTTATTTGAATACATTTATTATTGTTATTTTATAAATAATTTTAATTTACATTCGTTACAAATTTACTCATATGATATCCACCACATAACAAAACTTTCATTTATGTAATAAAAAATTGAATAAAATTAATAATAATAAAAGAAAATGAAATAAAATATGCAACTAAACACGCAGTCATTCGTTGTTTAAACAACTCCCTCAAAAAACCAAAATATCTTTTACGCTTTAAAAACATTTATGTGTGCTGGTTTCCGAATTATAAAAATTAATAATACAAAAAGCAATACGCTAAATGCTAGGACGCTATTTAAGGGCATTCGATTTTAGAGCACAAAGTAACGCTCGCAAACATGGCGCAAGCAATTTCACGCCTACTAGACAGTTTTCAAATTCAGGCCCAATACACGGTTCACGTAAGGCTCCCGAACAAATCCCTGACTCAGGTTTGATAAAAGTCGTAAAGCATAAATCAGCAATTACTTTTGGATACTTTCCATCCTGTCAGAGTGTACTTGATAATATGGATTCCATATCACAGGCATATTCAAGTACTGAACTGACGTAAATAACATAAGGTTTTCAATGTGAACGGATCGCAAAATTCTCTTCCATTACGCTTAATAATACCAAATATAAATTACCCTTTATTTATTCTTTATTTAATATATGATCAATGTGCTTATTACCTAAATGTGAGGTTACTTGAAAAAAAACTACAAGGTCATGAATACCACAACATACTCTGCTTATTTGAGCACCTAATAAAAAACTCAGAACCTCAACGCAAGAAAATCGTAATTTACAAAACGAAATAGCTTTACAGTTGTTTGTATTCAAGGGCTATTTATTACGTGCGGATCAATGATAAAATGTTGAGTGTCCAGCTAAATTCGAACAAGATTCAACTACAATAAAATCTAACGATGATAAAACAAGTCCAAAATGCGCCCATAAGCGTTAAATTGTCGTATCCTATACCCGGGAAGCTCTCCAACAGCAAACCAACACTTGATCGCATTCCTCACATAACGGTAGAACTGAAGCCGAACTAACACAAATAGAAATGAAAATAAAAAAAATTAAGGCCATTTTTGAGATGTAGATTTTAAGTTTAAATTTTATTTTCGAGAGAGCAGAATAAAACAATACAAAATTTGGTGTTTCAATATAAAATAAGGGTATAAATTAGCAATAAAAAATCTATTACGACTTAGTTTCTAGCCAGAAGCTGAAGCCGTGTATAGAACGGGCCATTGGATGGAGCTATTACCAAACGAATTGTAGTACCTGAAACAGTAAAGATTCTCGCTCCATTGGGGTGAATTCCATCAATCAATACTGTTGTTTTTGATTCTTTCTCTACATTAAATTTTAGTTAAATTAATTATATAGTTTACTAATTCAATTTAAAATCACGGATGAAAATCGAGGTTACTTGTTGCAATTGACTATATTCGAAGCCACAAAAAAG
Organism: Nephrotoma flavescens; assembly: GCA_932526605.1. NCBI lineage: Eukaryota > Metazoa > Arthropoda > Insecta > Diptera > Tipulidae > Nephrotoma > Nephrotoma flavescens. The sequence goes on along the minus strand of OW052221.1, from coordinate 138,694,726 downwards.
ATTACATTGCAGCTTCTGGAAATAAAAATTTTTAATGACAAGTTGAGCATCTAACAAGCACAAAAATATAAAAAAAATTGAGCAGTAATATATAAAAAAATTGAGCATCTAACAAGCACAAAAATAATGCAAAAAATCACTTGACGCGGAAGAATAAAACAGGATAGGAATTATTTTGCTTATATTTAAACTGTACTTCTCATTACAAATAAGGTTCTCAATCATTGGAAAGGGAATAACAAGAGCCTTTAAGTTATAGCGATGTTTTTTAAGTTATCGCAGGAAGAACTTCCAGTAATTATAAAACAGGAGAGGATGTATAGAACTGAGTTAAAATTATCCGAGAATTGTTCATATGTCAAGGGTGATATATAAGTCGAATGGAGGTATGTTGTATCATTTGCGAATCGCGATAAATGATAAAGTTTCACCATTTAAAGAATTCGACTTTTTTCGATTCGAAGTGATGGTACAACATACCGCCCCAGGTCTCCCTAACATCCTATAACACGTGTATCTCATTTAATATTCACCTTGTTGAAAGACAGCCTAAAAAGCCAACCAACTGGCGATTATTTTCTTTCAAGCTCGAGCTCCGGTGAGCCTCTACCGGTTTCACTGGATGAGAAACGTTCGCTTATAGCATGCACTGTACTTTTCATAAAATCCAGTCAAACAAGGTCGAGAGATGATGAGTCCTATGACCCAACAATACGTATTGGTGGTTTAATCTTTTAAATCTAAGGATGCTAGATATTCCAAAATATAGCTAAGAGATCTTGATTCATATTGGGATTTAATTTGGGATACCTTTCTAGCTTCACAAAAATAATATAACAATTATATAACAGTCTAATATATCATTAATTTATGTGAAGAATTTAATAGTTTTGCACGGTAGTCCTCCAACTATCTCGGTTCAGCCCTCGCTCCCTCTAGTTTCGGCATCCTATTACTCGTAGATCTTCTTCGACGTCGTCACTCCATCATAGTCGAGCTCTTCCTCTACGACATATGGTTGATGGAGTGGTTGATAATGGAACGCTCTTCTCTAATTCGGTTGGGTTTAATAAATCCAATAATATCGCAGTCTATACGGAAATGTTTAATTTTGTATCAAAAGTTTGCCAATCCGATTTTGCAGCTCGGAAAAGGTACATTTTCGGCCGAAAAGAATCACAGTTTTCGCTGGTTATATAAAAATGCCTGAAGATGGAAAAGGAAGCTGGTAAAGATTTTCCGAGTATGTGGCATGAGTAAATCTGAAATGCAAAAATTTATGTTTGTGCATAGACTCAACTAGCCGCAGGACGCTCACACGCTGGGAAAATTTCTAAACAAGTTGGGCAGCTAAGACATGCAACACTAAGCAATTGGAGTGGATCCTGAACCAGCCCCAAACTAATATTGCGAAATGAACTCAATATTGCGATACGATTAAGCAGTCGAGAAGTCGATGGTTCTGTGCCCCAGGTGCCTTGAAAGCGTAATTTCCGTATCGAAAGTGTGGGGCAATTCATCTCCACAGTGATTGCGCCTTTCGCGAAAAATAATGTTTTGATTGCAAACAGGTCTGTCATAAAGTGGTTACTGTGAGTCAGCTGCATCGACAAGACGTTTCCCATAAGCCGTGGTGTGGGCGCATAACCATCTCAACCTGAAAGTTTGTTTAGCCAACAATCGACAGCACGAAATTGAAGTTGCAAGTCGATTCCGGATCTCCGGATTATCTCCGAGGGCAATTGGAAAATGCTAAGATCATTGACCGCGTGCGAGGAGCAAGCAATGAGCGATTCGGAAAACCCAGGTATATGCTTGGGAAATTAATTGCGGCACGGGGCCACGACCGGGAGGACGCCGGTAAATGTTACGAAGCGTGCTCATTGCGACCGTCTGTAATAACTTTAAGCAAAAGATAATCGCAAAAATGGACGAGGAAAAAGAGAAAAAAAGTCCGTTGCTTTTTATTGATTACTGGGATTGTGGCTGTGCAACAAAATGAAAGCATCTTTAACATTTGAAGACGGGAACAAAACAAATCTTTCCCAATAGACCCTCGGTGTCTTTCGCAGCAGCTGAAACGATCGAATATGAGCTCACGAAATTACAATTTTTGGGAGTAGTCCGATCAATTACTCGGATTTCAGCACACCACTGTTAGCCATCATCAGAAAGAACGAACGATGCCATTTTATGCCCCAGAAAATGGAGAAAAATTAGACACTTTTTCTTTCTGAAAAGTTATTAACTTCAACTGTACTGGACTGTAACAAAAGTAGGGAGTGATCTTTAAAACAAATGGGGCATTTTCAAGGAACAGCATGGCCACCAAAAAGGTAGATATATCGTCACGTAATAGACTTTTCAAATCCCACAAATTTTGAATACACTATTTCATCTAAAATTTAATCCCTTTGAAATATTTGAACATTCAGGACTTTTTAAACGCTCTCTATATCTATCAAAACAAAACCAATAAGAAACGGCAATCTTGTAATTTTCATACGTCGTACGCACTTTATCGCACTGGAGTTCGATATTCAATCCAAAATTGATTATCGAAATGTAGAACAAGGATTGTGTTAATTATGTCGCCTTCGTTTAACCGTTTAAGCCCCAAGCAGCTGATCGCGCTGTTGAAATTTATGTCGAGAACATAAAATAAATAAATGTGGCGGAGCGATGAGAAAAAGATGAGAATTGCTTTACCTAACAAATACAAGAATCAAGTTATCTGTGTAGGAGTTTATTATCGTTGTTGCGTTTGCACCACAAATGGTTTTACGTTGTTTGTTTCGCGTTTGCATTACCTCCTGGGACTCAAACGGTTAAAGGTCAAATGTGAAATGTAACACTGAGTGTAAATAGACGACTACAAATGTTGTATCCTTAATGATTTTTTTTCTACACCCAGAGTAATATTTTTTACTCTAGGTTTTTTGATCGAGTATAACTAATTTTTAATAGTGAAAGTCATATAATATATGCCTTTTGAGTGTCATTTTAACATATAAAGCAGTGCATTTTGTTTCTGTTCCATTGATGCATAAAATGAGGGTACTATTTTCAGGTTAGGAAAGAATCAAACGAAATCGCCAAGACCATCTAGAATGGTATTACATATTGGGCGGTATGTTGTACCTTCACTTCAAATCGAAACTCGAAAAAAGTCGAATGGTGGTATGTTGTATCATTTTCGAAAAGCAAAAAAGATACAACTTTCACTTTTTCGATTCGACTTTTTTCGAATTTCGACTTTTTCGATCGAAGTGATGGTACAACATACCGCCCATTGTTATAACGAGCATGTTTTGACGCACAAAACTAATTTCAATTTTGTTTCGATTTATAGATTTGTTCACTCGGTTTCACATAAAATTATAGGGAATGAAGGTACGGTCACAACAATTTTTCCGGAACAGTTGTTAGATCCGGACAGAATCCGGAATAGTTTGAATGACATGGGGCGGTATGTTGTACCATCACTTCGAATCGAAATTCGAAAAAAGTCGAATGGCGGTATGTTGTATCATTTTCGAAAAGCAAAAAAGATACAACTTTCACTTTTTCAATTCGACTTTTTTCGAATTCGATTCGAAGTGATGGTACAACATACCGCCCATGATTGAAAATTTGGTTAATAATAGTACGGCAATGCAAGCGGAACTTTTTGTGTCGCATTATTTGAAGTTATTAAACACTTTTATTTACGTGTTATTCACGTTTATTTAGGGTTGAAAATACATGTCATCACTTTCAATTACATTAAAAATATTCAGTCACAACAATTTTTCCGGAACAGTTGTTAGATCCGGACAGAATCCGGAATAGTTTGAATGACATGGGGCGGTATGTTGTACCATCACTTCGAATCGAAATTCGAAAAAAGTCGAATGGCGGTATGTTGTATCATTTTCGAAAAGCAAAAAAGATACAACTTTCACTTTTTCAATTCGACTTTTTTCGAATTCGATTTGAAGTGATGGTACAACATACCGCCCATGATTGAAAATTTGGTTAATAATAGTACGGCAATGCAAGCGGAACTTTTTGTGTCGCATTATTTGAAGTTATTAAACACTTTTATTTACGTGTTATTCACGTTTATTTAGGGTTGAAAATACATGTCATCACTTTCAATTACATTAAAAATATTCAGTCACAACAATTTTTCCGGAACAGTTGTTAGATCCGGACAGAATCCGGAATAGTTTGAATGACATGGGGCGGTATGTTGTACCATCACTTCGAATCGAAATTCGAAAAAAGTCGAATGGCGGTATGTTGTATCATTTTCGAAAAGCAAAAAAGATACAACTTTCACTTTTTCAATTCGACTTTTTTCGAATTCGATTCGAAGTGATGGTACAACATACCGCCCATGATTGAAAATTTGGTTAATAATAGTACGGCAATGCAAGCGGAACTTTTTGTGTCGCATTATTTGAAGTTATTAAACACTTTTATTTACGTGTTATTCACGTTTATTTAGGGTTGAAAATACATGTCATCACTTTCAATTACATTAAAAATATTCAGTCACAACAATTTTTCCGGAACAGTTGTTAGATCCGGACAGAATCCGGAATAGTTTGAATGACATGGGGCGGTATGTTGTACCATCACTTCGAATCGAAATTCGAAAAAAGTCGAATGGCGGTATGTTGTATCATTTTCGAAAAGCAAAAAAGATACAACTTTCACTTTTTCAATTCGACTTTTTTCGAATTCGATTCGAAGTGATGGTACAACATACCGCCCATGATTGAAAATTTGGTTAATAATAGTACGGCAATGCAAGCGGAACTTTTTGTGTCGCATTATTTGAAGTTATTAAACACTTTTATTTACGTGTTATTCACGTTTATTTAGGGTTGAAAATAATGTGTTTATATAATGACTTTGTTAGACCTCTCTAAAGTCGGCTTCAATATTTTAACCACAATCATTTGTTTTGATTGCTATAATGAATCGTCACAATATTTTCAAACAAAACAATTTATTGCTCATGATCAGAAGCTTCAGAGATATATCGGAAAATATCAATTGTAAAATATAACGTCTTAACATCACTCGTCAAACTTAATAAAATCAGTTAGATGAGAGCAGTACAATTAAAAAAGTATACAATTCTCTGCCTTCTTCAAAGTTTGTAGCAGCCTGATACACTTCAAAGCGTTCAAATGTTATTCTTTGATGAACAAATATCACTTACATATGTATTATATTATATATACAAAACTAAAAAATGAAAAACCGTTACTATTTTATACTTGTATTAGCAAAAATATAAAACTAATAACAACAAAATTTTGATACACTTTAATTTATATGCCGCACTTATTGATTGCGACTGTATGGTCAGATATGGTTGTAGGACCGGTTTCCAATTTCTTTAATAATTTTGTCAGTATATAATACAACTAGACCCTCAAATATTTCAGATATCGCGAATTTATAGAATTGTCAACATTTAAACGTCATTATAATAAAAACATGTCATCACTTTCAATTACATTAAAAATATTCAGAAAAGGTCAACAAAAGAGAATTGCGTAAATCTTCTAAACTGCTTTGTGAAAGTTTTTGATTGGGAAAAACCAAAGATGTCTTAGAATTTTAAATAAATTTTAAGAATTAATATTTGGTTTCGGGGAAGTTATAGAATGCGGAAGTACTACAGATTATTTTAAAGTGAACATTTTATTGTTATTGGGATTCTCTGTTGGGGAATTTTATTGCTCTAAAGGTAATTGTGTTGTGTTCATCATTTAAATTAAGAAAGGATTTTAAAATTAATTATAGAGTAACTGGACTCACTGCTGTTTATACCAGGAAAACCTAATAACTTATTTTGGTTTCACACTTCGAATATCGATACTATTCTTGTATTTTTAACTCATATTTTATCATTTGGCGTATTATTTCTGTATATATTATCTGTTTGATTCACTATAAGCTACATTATGCATTGTTTACAGCACCACGAGTTCCATTGTTAAATAACCTATGTATGTAGAATAGCCTATACTACTACACATTACACAAAATACATATTATCTTGAATTAAAGTGTATTCGTTTTTTTTATACTAACCACTGTGCGTCGCACGGGAGAAATAGAATTATTTTGAACTTCGAATATTTTACAGGAAATCCCTCGACGTCGTTATAGTTGCAATCATATATCACAGGAAATTACGATGCCCTGAATTCAGTAGAGGAAGCATTATCTTCCCATTATTGCAAAGTAATAACCACCTGCCATATTAATATTTTTTGGAAGGTATTTGCCTTAATTGTAAATGTCTACTTACAGGCGGCGAGCATGGGAGTAAATATAAAACATTATAAAACATTCTGTAATGATATTACTTGAAATCCTATTTGTGGTTCATTACTTTTAGCGCTTCTTACCCATTTTCAAATTATTGAACTTCCTCCTTACAAACCTTCATATTAATTTACAATATTTCAGTTCTTTTACTTCAATTTCTTTTACAATAATTTTTCACATTACCGACCAAATGGCAGAGTAGTTAAAGCTTTGGCGTTTGGATCGTGAGGTACCGGGTTCGAATGCGGATAGGGGCAGGATGCAAAAGGGAATTTTCATCATCAGATTACGATCTGGGATAAAAAGGAACACAAGTATGACCCCCTGTCGGAGTGCAAAACTCATGGGCCGACCCATCTTCCATGTCAGTATAGGCTGGCATGGAGCTATGCAATGTGCAGATGGTAATGAAAATCGGACCCATAGCCGTACGTCCTTGATTTGGCAGGCGACTGCGTAAGGTAACAACGGAAAAAGCGGATTGATAAGAGTTGGGAGTGTTTTGGCCTCAGTACAGATTGAAAAGATTAAACACTAAAAAAAAAATTCAAATTTTAAAACTTATGGTGACCTAATTTGTTTGATGATCAATAAATAAAATATTTTAGTTAGTCTTAAATTTTATAGTAAAGCAAGTGGATAAATAAAGTTTTTGGTTTTTCCATTTGGTGAGAAAATGAACAATTTAGTTTTTGCATTCTTTCTCTGTCTCAAGCAACTTAATATAGTTGACCATGCGAAAAACATGGATTTTCGAAATTTACACCAGCAATTTTCAGTGATTGCGCCTATGCATTACCATTGCAACAGCAAGGCACAGTGGAAATTTTAGTTGCTTGAATTCTGCCTTACGAGTTCAGTCATTCACTCAGTTGGAATCATATGAGAATGCGCGAGTTAACGAACTTTATATAATAATCGTTGCTTCATTCACATTCGGCATCAGTTTCTTCACACAAAGCCGTGTTCCGTTGAACAATTTCGGTAGATCGAAATAATGGAGAAGTAGTTTTGGAGTTATTGGTTATTGATGAACCGTCTTTCAAAAATAGTATATATGTGGTGAAATTCTAGGTGGCTCCAAAGAATTAAGAAACTATTGGATAATTGACAACTTCATCCTCACAACAACACATTGACAACTTGATCCTCACACTTTCCCGATATTTCACATGTCATGGCATCAATTGGAAATTTCCCGAAAAACAAAAACATCGTGAAGTAAATTGACACACATATTTGTAGATAGTGTGATTTTCGAAACAAGTTTCCAAAAATGAGACGCTTGATAGGCAGGTATTTAGTTCATCAGTGAGCGTTGTACGTGGAATTACTGGCAAACTTTGACGAAAATCACCTGCTAGCAATATAAGAGCTCGCAGTATAAATTAAGAAGAAATATTTTTCCAGTTCCTCCGGGTGCATCAAGAAAAATAATCCCTCCATTACCGTTTGCATCGATAGTTCTATGTGCTTGAAAAAAAGTTGGTCCTCGTAGTTCATGAAGCAGCATTCACAAATAATAACACTCAGTACTATTTGGATCAACATTATAAACTCGACCCAATGTATCAGAACCAAGTATTCTAGCACACTCAGCAACTTTGCTGGAGGAATTGTACTTTGCTTAGAATATGGAACGTTTTTACGAATGAATCTGTTTTACGCAATTGAAAAGTGGTTGTTAATTTTATGTTCGGTGATTGCGCAGCTCCATTTTTTAAGTCTATGCGCGACTGTTTAGTATTATGTGTTTGGCGAGCTGCCAAACAGCTTCATTACTGCTGATGGTATGTCTTATTTGAAATAGTGTGACTTCATCGAATAGTAAATTTTTATGCGAAGTCCAAAAACTGCTATATATATACTGCCTTCGTTGACATACTTAACATACATTTCAATTTAATTGAATTAACTGAGTTGCAGTACTCAACATTATTATGGACTTTAAATGTTGCCGACAGTAATGAAGTGTTAAGGAACAATATAGTAATTATGGACATTAAGATTCATTTGTTCACTTTGATAGTGGCTGTTTCTGAAAGACCTGTTATGAGATCCATGAGTTGTATGAGTATTTGTTTGATAACATCACCTGCAAGATTATGCCGATGTATCTTTAGAGATCTTTAGAGATATACTTGTAATTGGACAGCCATCGTCCCATCGGTACCATCTTACAGGTATGTTAGTATTAGATTATACAGATACATCCATTGTCATAGCAACATTTCGATCATTAGCAATTGCATCGCGCAAGTAAATATGGTCCTCGGAACGAAGCTCGTTTTGATTCAAACGAACAAAAAAAAAGTGGTTCACTTTCGATTTTAGCGTACATATCAACAACGAACTGGAGGAAAAGCTCAAGGCACTTCAGTATTTGATTTGATTGTTGGACTCTAATTATAATACGATACGCTTAAAAATTCATACCGGAAACCCTTTTCGTCGTAACGGCACCTCTTGCTGGATTAGTTTGCATTACATTGCATCTTCTCCTGTCCAAAATATTATTGGATACGATCTGTGTATTTCAGTAACACGTTGTAGACTTTCATTTCGTCTACGGATAATAATATCACGTCGATCGAAATTCATTCCGACAGTAGCAACTTCGTTAATCGTTGGAGGGTTGAAGCGTTTTCCAAATAAACCAGACGATATTTAGTCGGCTCGAAGGACTACTGTGATGGCATTTGCTCTAATGCAGTTGTGAATAAGTTTACCAGAAGATTGCGTTTATGGAATAAAATCTGTAAACTGAATATTATTCCACGTTTTGTTCCGGTACTAATAGCACAACGTTGACTAGTCTCTGTCTTCTCGTTGCTCATGAAGTGGATTTTTAAAAACCGAGTCGTTGTCAGGAAGAGGAAAGAAGTGATCTCATTTTATGGTAAACTTGTCTTTGTACATTAAACGTGGGCATAAAACCTCCATCATTAACAATTTGTATAGCTCAAAAAGATGTAATTTGAAAGCATGGGTTGGACTTTCAAATATTTTGTTGAAACTGTCAGGTTCAGATAGATCATTAAGAGGACTTTTCTGTTCGAACAACACATTCAAGACCATTCATTGTGAAACTTCAAAGTATCACAATGCTAGCAAATGTTATCCATTTGCAAAACTGAAACACTGGAGTGCATGCTATACTCATGGTCTTTATCGTAATTGAAACCCGCTAACTTTAAATCAGCTCTGAAGTTTTCTATTGATCGACTATATCGTGAAAGCGATCGTTCTCCAGCCGAGATCCACGCTGTTCACTAATTTCAGCAGCTCTAAAGACGTCCTACTTCGATCGTTTTCATCCGTGTCTCACGCTGATCACTTGTTTTGCCAGCCTAGAAAAAGGTATTCTGCTTCGAACGTTTTCATGCCGTGTCTCACGACGTTCACTTGTTTCTGACACTCTTGCGGCTCTAACCTGCATCGGCCTTACTGTAACCTGCGCAATTGATCTTTGTTTCGATGGAAATTTTTAGGCAATAATGAGACGTTAATTCAATTAAAAAGTAATCATAGATTAGCGGATTTATAAACTGAAAACATAAATCTAATAAAAATGTATATTCCCTTGAAACAATATTTAGTACGAGAAAAATAGTCACCAATTATTATTTTATTCCAATGTATCCAAGTAATCGGGAATAATGGACATTTGGTACCCAAACTAGTATTAATTGAAACAAAACTATTAAAAACCATGGATATCCACTTAAGCAAGCAGACTCAAAAATGAGTCAAAAATGAAGTCGGCTCTATATGGGGGACTTCATTTATGAATCTTTTTCTCGATTCCATTTTGATTCGCTTCCGACTCAAGTGTTATATGCATTTTAGACACAATTTTGAATTAGTTTTATGATTCGTTTTAAATTCAGAAAACTAATTTATATATAAATCGGAAAGTTGAAACAGAATAGAATTGCAAAATTAACTCTTTTTCACTTCGTAAAATCGGTTCGGAATAGATTTGTCTGAGCGAATGGTTTTTAATCGCAAATATATAAAATATGCACATATTATTGAGAATAAAATATGAAATCCAAATGTAGTAAATTAAATTATTTATTAAATTTTTAAAATTAATCCACTTTTTGATACATTTTTCACAGCGTTTTTATGAGTTTACATTTCTAAAGGTTTTGTATTCTATTAATTCTACATAATACAATTAACAGGATTTAATTTCCACCTATTAAAATTATAGAATATTATAATACACAAAAGATAAATATTAAAAATAAAATTAAAATAGAACTTTTCATTAAAAAAATTAAAAATTAAAATCGAATTTCAAATTCTGCTAAAAAATATTTTTTTTAACAAAGTTACATAGTTTAGGGTTTTACCAATTTCCCTCTTGCATAATGGAACCATTTAGTTACAATTGATACAAATTCACTTGTTTTTGTTGTCGGAAACTTTTTTAACGAACATTCTGAAATTATACAAACAATTTAGGTATAAAAATGAAATGAGGAATTAAAACCGAGTTTGTACCTTTCATTAATATTCATAGCTGCATATTCCTGTATTGCTATATTTTTTTTTTGTTCATATTGCAAATTTTTTGATATACATATACAGATACATACATATACATATTATTATATAATAATTGTATTTATATACTGACTATATAAATGTAATGTATATATATATTGTACTAAAAAATATTAAATATTAACTCACCAAAAAAATACTCTTAAACAAAATGAAACTCTTCTGAAAGAATGTTAAACACAAATGATAATTTAACAGCATTAGTACAGCTATACCAAAAATTGGGTTATTCCCCTAACAATCTCATTTTTAAACATCAATACATAAAAAGTTGAAGTAAAAAGATGTGCTGCGGTAGTAAAAATACGACTCAGAAACAGTTCAATTTAAACTCAGAAAACTGAGTCAGAATGGTGCTTAAAGGGTTTGATACGTTTCACCTCAAACTGTGTTTGAATTTGAAAATGACATTACGAAAAATAAAAGATCTTTATGAAACTAGGCAATTTTACTCAGTACAAAATGTTGTGGACGAGCTTATTTCTTGTAGAAGACGTCATAGAAGAATATATGTATATATATATTCCTCGATGAAGACGTTTAAATATAAAAATAGTGCTTTTCCTTCAATTGAATATGTATTTAATATGCATTGATCATTTAAAATCATAAAGTATTGGCGATTGAAAAGGTGGCTATATAGTAGACGAAAATTTAATGTGAAATTTTAATAATGAATTGTTTTCTGAAGCTATTTAGAAAAAAACAAGGCAACGGGCAACAAAAGACAACTGTCTTTTACCTTGACGTGAAGTTTGAGCGCGATCTGTCATTTAGTTTGTTTACAACAGTGCTCTATTTTATCAGTTCATCTTCTCAAGTCTGTTTCACGATTTTTATAATGAACAAAAATATCGAACAAAGATAGAGAAAGAGAAAAAAGTCAGCCGGAGCCAATCTGGTGAATACGGTGGTTGTTTGTTATATGATATTTGTTGAGTTTTTGGTAGCAATTCGTTCACAATGATAGCCTTGTGAGATGCGTTTTCGTAGTGCAAAAACCATAAGCTTTCTTTCCACAAACCTGGCTTTTTTCACCTTCTTTCAAACGCCACTTAACGCCTAGATAATATTCTTTAACTGAGTTTTATAAGTGTGGACTATTCTTCAGCGATTTTTACGCGATCGAGTTTTTGAAGAAAATTAAGGACCTTCGAAACTAGTCGAGCAGCAACGCGTTTCATGCCCAAACAATCGTGTACAATGGTACGATCTCCACCGCTTTTGAATGCACTAAAATTACATATGCACGTGTTTTGAAGTCGATTCACCGTAAGCCTTCTGTAACATTTTTAGCGATTCGCAACACGAAATTATATTTGCTGTACAAAATTTAAGTGAAATTCTTTGTTCGATATTTTCATTCGTTATAAAAATAGCAAAACACACTTGAGATGAACTGACAAAAGAGAACACTGTAAACAAACTAAATGATAGTTCGAGCTCAAAGTTTATGTCAAGGCAAAGGGCAGTTGTGCAGAGTTAGCGATTTACAATCACTTTAACCCTTTTCCTGCTTGCCATCACAATTGTGAAGGTAAATAAAAAGAATCATGTCAAAAATTTATTTTTGTATGTGCATATTTTGGACCAACATACACATTTGTGCACTCCACTTAAATCTTTTTCGTCCGAAAAATAACACTATAACTATAATAATAGTAAAATACAGTAGAACCTCGCTTAACGAGCATAATTCGTTCCAGAATCTTTCTTGTTAAGCGAAACACTCGTTAAGCGAAACAAAATTTCCCATATAAATTAATGTAAAATACGATAATGCGTTCTATGTTAAAAAAATAGTCAAGAAATGTTATGTACATACTATATCGTTTATTCAAAGAAAATTACATTATATACATAAATGTGTGGCGATGGGAGCCAATTCTGATGAATTCTAATAATAAGATAATTATCATTAGAATTCATCAGAATTGGCTCCCATCGCCACAATTACCACGCACTAACCCCATAAATGTACACATTGTTAAGCAGCGTGAATAATTTTCATCTTTTCATCAACCTGGAATACGAATTCGATTTACAGAAAACAAAAAGCATGTAATAAGTTTATTATTTATGATACATAACTAATTCGTTTTTACTAGAAAGCTGTCTAAAGACAGTTGTTTTTGCCAACTCTTCAAAATTTGGGGGAAGGCGATACAGCATTATTATTGATGAAATTTGTAGCATGCGTAGCCACTGCCTTATTAGGGTGATGCGTCTCAATGAACGAAGCAACAGATTCCAATGCTTTTAGCATTCCTCGTATTGCGCCAGAAAATTGTTGCTTTGTTGTTACCTTCTCCTCCTTATCTGACAAACTCTCCATCACTCATTGCTGTGAAACACAATGCAACTCCATAAGTTCTTCGGTGGTCAGCTCTTGGCTGTGCTCTTCCACAAGCTCATCGGTATCATTGATATCCACCTCCAGTCCCATTATAGTTGCCAAAGATACAATCTCATTGACAACAGGATCCACACGTACTGTCTCAAACTCTTCAAAGTTACATACGGCAAGACATTCTGGCCAATGCTTCTCCCAAGCAGAAGTGAAGGTTCTTGGTAACTGCTTCCCACGCTGATTGGATCTCCTTGAGGCAGGCAATGATGAGGTCTTTCCAAAACTCTCTGAGAGTGAGATTGGTCTCTTCAGTCACTTTATAACATTGCTCGAAGAGTGCCTTATTTTGATGAATGATGCAGCAACAAGATATGCTTCAAATATTTTTTTTCATTTTCAATTCTCTTTCATAATATTTTTTACGATTCGAAACTTTCCCTCGTTATGCGAAACGTCGCTCGTTAAGCGAGTCTTTTTTTTACAATTTTTTTTGCTCGTAATGCGAATTACTCGTTATGCGAGGTGCTCGTTAAGCGAGGTTCTACTGTAATTAATATGTTATCAAAAACAAATATTAATGTTATATAATTTATATGTTATCAAATTTTAATGTTTTTTTCAAAAATAATTCCGATTAAGAGCCGTTAACATCCGGAAGACATTACAACCTGTCATTTTTAATACACACATTTGTGTGGGTTGGACTTAATGAAAATTTTTTTGTCCGGCAGGGAAAGGGTTAAGCAGGTTTTTTTAAACCACCAATTCCCGTTACTTTCTTGACATACTGTGCGCCAAAAAAAAAATCGAAACAGAATTTTTTTTCGAAAAAATAACCAAATTTGAACGCTTGTATCTTGGCGAAATAACATTTTTCAAAAAAATAATTTTGCTTCCAATTGAAGGAAATTTCTTGTCTATAATTGTCGGGTTGGACTTAATGAAAATTTTTTTGTCCGGCAGGGAAAGGGTTAAGCAGGTTTTTTTAAACCACCAATTCCCGTTACTTTCTTGACATACTGTGCGCCAAAAAAAAATCGAAACAGAATTTTTTTTCGAAAAAATAACCAAATTTGAACGCTTGTATCTTGGCGAAATAACATTTTTCAAAAAAATAATTTTGCTTCCAATTGAAGGAAATTTCTTGTCTATAATTGTCTCCTTTTCAATACTGGAATTCGTTTTATTTTATTTTGTTTTTATGACTTTTTTGAGTAAAATAAAAATTGTCCAAACGAAAAAAAAAATATGTTGCTGTTTGAAAACTCAAATTAGTCGTTTTATAGCGAATTTTGAAACCTTGAAAACGACGATGCTATTGAAATTTCTGAACCACGACTCCTTGTCGATTTATTGAATTTTTAGCGAGATTCGATCTTGCTTTGCTTGCTTTCTTCAAATAGAAATGTTCATACTTATAATACTCGGAGTACACACTTACACTACCAATGTATAGTAAATTATTTTCACAACGGTCGCTCGGATATAATAAAGTTGTATAATTCATTGGGTGACTATTGCATGCTAGGTGAACTTCAAGAATTACAGTACGATAGTAGATATTTAGTTTATAAAATAAAATTTAAATAATTTAAATAACAAAGTATTATAAAATGTCATTATTGATCATTAAACAAATAAATAAATAAAAATACGTAATCAAAAAATAAGACACGCATATCAGGCGTAATTTTGGTGGTTTAAGATCAAGAAGAAAATAAGTTTTTAGAGTAAAAAATGTGATTTATTTCAAAAAGTCTATTGCAACAAAAATCCTTTTAAGCTTTATTCAAACGTTATAAAACTAAAATCTACGAACAAAATGAAATTTTCAATATCGCGTGTTACCTCCTCTACCCGCAATATACTTCATAAATACGTTTCTCGCTAAAACTTCAAAAAATGGACAAGGAGTCGCTGTACAGAAATTTCCACAGCGTCATTTCCAAGGTTTCTAAATTCGCTATAAAACGGCTAATTTCGATTTGGAAATGAAATCTCGAGCAAGTTCGTTTACCGTCTCAAACAGCAGCATATTTTTTTTCTTTTAGAAAACTTTTACTTTATTCCAAAAAGTTATAAAAAAATAAAACTAAACGGATTCCAATATCGAAAAGAAGACAAAATTTCCTTCAATTAGAAGCAAAATAATGTTTTTAAAAAGCGTTATTTCACCAAGATACAAGCGTTCTAATCGGGGAATTTTTTCAAAACAAAAAAATTTTTTTGGCGCAGTGTATTTCTAGATTTGTTGATGCGTTAACTGCGCGCATTACAATAATACGAATACTATTCAATTTAAATTGTAGTAGGAATTGCATATTCTAGTCAAACAAATATAGCAATCGAAGTTTATGGAGAACGAGCGTCCAATAACAACCGCACTTCACTGACCAGTAAAATCTCGCAGAATAAAAAAGCGACCTAACTGTGTTCTTGCAGATTCCGAATCTTACGGTTAACTTGATTAGCAGAACAGGTAATCCATCAAGGATCCATTTAAATTGGATAAAGAAAAGGCAAGGGAATAGCAAGATTGGAAGAGGCAGTTTTCCACCTTTAAATCACGATGTTGATCGTTAACACGTTAGTGTATTTGAGAATTAATACTAATAGGAATCGATCTACACGACTGTATAATTCCAGGAAATGATCAGCTCACAATGACAACTGCATGTTGATGAAAGACTGCGGAATCTGAATAAAAAAACGGAAGCGTCGCATAAGAAATGTGACATTTTACCAATAACAATATTGGAAAGATTAGTGTTGCTCCAGAATATGTGTTGTCTCTATTAGCTGTGTTAAATGCTTAGTGGAATACCTAAGCACCTAATTCCTATAGAAAATTAGCCAATTTTCTAATGCTGTTAGTTATTCATGCGGTCTGAACTATTTTGTTAACTCCAAAATATGATATATTGAGTTTTTCTGTAGTGGGCTCTTCAGTTAAATGGGCCTCTACGAAATAACAATTACAATAAAAAATTTAAATATGTTTATTCTAAGTAATAATTAAATTTCTTAGGCAAAATAAAAAAATCATTATCTCATGAAAACAGTATTTTGGGGTCAAAACGATGATGTCGTTATAAAATATTAACAGGGCGCCTCAAAATTATATGAGCGTATTTTTCAACTGATTTACGTTTTGTTACGAACCTGGGGTGGTATGTTGTACCATCACTTCGAATCGAAATTTGAAAAAAGTCGAATGGCGGTATGTTGTATCGTTTTCGAAAACCAAAAATGATACTACTTTCACTTTTTCGATTCGACTTTTTTCGAATTCGACTTTTTTCGATTCGAAGTGATGGTACAACATACCGCCCTTGGTATAATAACTTAACAGAGTTGTAAACATTTCGTAAAAATTTGTTTGCGATTTTATAGTATACACGCTATATCCATTCTGTTTCTTTATTCTAGGCGTATTGCGTCCACAAAAAGTTTTGTATTGAACCTTGCAATAACAAGCGGTTGTTGATAAGACTTTCTCTGTTAAATATTTTGCCTCGGTAGATAATCCGTTTCAACGAGTGTTGAGACATTGCACCTTCCCATTTTGGAGCAACTTCCCAACAAGTAAATTAAATTTTATATTTACATATAAATGAACAACATAGTTTGGTGAAACGCTCATATAATTTCGAATTCATCCGAAGAACCAGACACGTCCTAAGTGTTTGGTACAATACAATGATTTAGCTATATGAAGCTGACTTAAGTGATCATTGGTACATTCATATTGTTAATGTTGATGATTTCAGAAACATCATTTTTCCTAACTTACGAACTTTCAGAGACTTTATGCCAATAACATTTAAACAATTTATAATAACGATGGGGTTATACATTTTCTGAAAGTACCTGGAAATAACTTTTACTTACAATCACTACTTGATGTTACTACATACATAAACTTATTTGAAATAAAAAACGTTAGAGGGGTGTTTGACAAAAAGAAATGTATATTCATCATTCTTATCGCAAACACAAGCATTTTTAATTGATGTTAACTATCCCCCTCGTGTTAATCCATCCAAAAATATTTTATGAAATTGTTGTTAAGTTTAAATTCTATCGAAAAATCCACATCTATCTAAACGTTATTATTTTAAAAAACGTAAAATTCACGATGCATTATCTTAGAAATATAATATTTTTTATTATGTTAACTATTAAACATAATAAATATTTCACGAGCATAATTCTGAATAAACTGGTTCTTACTATTTCTAGCTAATTAGTATTAATCTATGCATTTTCAAGGCATATCTAGATTGTTATTACACCAACACCAAGACTTTGCTTAACGCCCGTAGACTTGTGATAAACTTTGAATACTTTCAACCTACACCGACGATAGACGTAAACCGTATAGCTTTTTTTGTATCATGCGCTTCTGTGGCACTATTCTTCTAATTCCCCGGGAATAGGGAATTTGGGAAAGAATTTATATGTAATTTCTATTTAAACATTTTTTTTTCTGGCATACTGAGGTAAAATGTTAGTGTTAATTTTTTTGAAAACAAAATTAAATGGGGAGTAATTTTTCCTGCCAATTTAGATATGGAAAAATTATTCACAATTTATAAATATTTAATATTTACATCAAACTTTTGTCCTAAGTAGGCCGGAAAAAAAAATATTTGAACAGAAATTACATATAAATTCTTTCCCCAGTTCCCTATTCCCGGAAAATTACCAGAATAGTGCCACACGATGGAGAATGTGAAATTTAGAGAGAGAGAGAGAGAGAGAGAGAGAGAAAGAGAGAAAACTTATTTAGTAAAATAGAGTAGCCGTGAAAAAAAAAATTATATAAAGCACAAAAATGTTCTTTAAGGGAAAACCGTAGAAATAGTGTGATATGATATGTGAAAAACAATAAATAAAAATTAATTTACGTATACCTGCATAAAATAAGAATGTTTGTGATGCTGTACTCGTATCAGGCAGCGGAAATATTCCAGAGGAAAATACGCGATTACGATACTCGCCACAACAGGCAGCATTTTCACAAAAGAGAATTTTTCCAGCGGATTAAAATCTTTAAAATGATTAACCCCTCAAGTAAAGAAAATTGGGTAAATGAAATTTTGAAATTTTTGCAATATTCCATCTATCTCTAGAGAGGGCCTCCCATTTTTTTGGTAAAAGCTTAAGTACGAAGTTGCATCCTGATTCTTCAATATGTCTAGGCTGTGAAATGGTCAAGTTTAGTCCAGCATGAATATACCCTAGGGTATATTCATGCTGGACTAAACTTGACCATTTCATAACCAATAGTTATGAAATTTGTATCGATTCATTCTACACGATTATAATGGATTATAAAATTCATTTTGAAGGAAATTTTTATATTTGACTATGCTGGAGAGAAACCGGAATTTTTAACAATAATATTGAGTGTGAATAGGTACTCGATTGGTTAGCAAGCAAGCCAGCATGATTGAGTAGTACCAAGGAAATCATTTCAATTTTTTTTTCTTTATTTGTTTTTATTTAAATCAGTTCTAAAATACAGTTTTTATGTCTCATTTGCTGTTTAATTTTTGAAGCCGTATATTTTACTGTAACACCGCAAAAATAAACAAAACTTTTTTGAAAAATGTATTTTGGAATTTAAATTCCCTTGGTATAATTGATTGAGTAGTCAGGATTTCGGCTCGCAAATTGCTTGCTTGCTACCCGATCGAGTATCTGCCCCATCATAATTCTAATATGTATTTTGAACAAGGTTCTGAAATGATTCAATGATGGACTTTTCACTTATACTTAACTATTTACAAGTGAATATAAAAATAGTTATGCAGAATTTTGAATTAGAAAATTACGTGTCTAATAAAAAAATTAAAGGAGCTTGTCGTTAATTGTGGCTAATATCTCAAAAACTCCCGCTGATAAACAATACATCCCATTACTTTTCTAATAGCAAACGTCATTTTCAGTCCACATCAGAAATGTAGAAAATATTTATCTTTCAGAATTTTTACTATAAGTTTGTGAGTTTTTGCGGTAGAACTAGTTATTTTCAGTTTCTGGCCAATATTTCAAAAACACTTCTTGAGACTGTATCCAGAAGCGAGCCAGCTGAAACATTGGAACAAAAGTGGATAGCCAATTTACCAAATATGGAAATTCCTTTGGACATTCTAAATGTTTTGGAACTAGGTAACAAATTTTGGATCATGGTCGAAACGATCATGGTCGAAGAACGACGAGGTGGTCTAAACGATGACCAAACCAAGATTGGCGGCCAGGAAGGTTTTGCGGTGTGTTTGATGGGATTGGAAGCGAATCATATACTATGAGCACTGCCCAGCGGCCAAACACTCAATTCGGACCTGTACTAGCTGCAATTGGCCCGACTAAAGGCAGCAATCGACCGGAAGCAGCCAGAATTAGCGGAGAGGCATCGAGTTCCATCAGGACCAAGCCAGGCTTCACACATTCATGATGACCTCAGAGCTCCGGAAGCTTGGTTGAGAGGTTATTATGCATCCACCTTATAATGCGGACCAAACGAATATCATCTTTTTTGGTCCATGACAAACGCTCTTGATGATGTAAAAATGACCTGAAGAGAGGGCTTGTGAAACTGGCTTTCTCAGTTTTTTCCTAATAGGGACATGGCGTTTTGGAAAAGCAACCTAGTGAAATTGCTTTTAAAATGGCAACAAGTTAACGACAAAACGGCGCATATTGTAGCTATGTTAAATAAAGTCCCGAAATAAACGTAAAAATTGTGGTTTTGTTTTTCCAAAACCTTATATTTGCAAAAAACGAAAAAACTCATATGGAAGCTCAACCGATTTCCGCCAACATCACTGGGGCCTCCCATTTTTTTGGTAAAAGCTTAAGTACGAAGTTGCATCCTGATTCTTCAATATGTCTAGGCTGTACAGAGGTCGAATTTAGGTTAAAAACAGTTTTTTGCAAAAACTCTCAGTATAAGTTCTCATATAGAGAACAGTGAAAGTATATCATCAAATCATTCACCAGTTATTATGATACTTAGCCAAATAATTATTATGAAAGAGAGCAACCCGAAATTAACCAGCTTCAAAACCATTTGGAATCTCTTCCAAACACAGTTAACAGAAAGAATTAGTCAGCAGAACCCAATACAGAGACCAGCCCAAATAGAAGACGAACTAGATAAACTCATAAATAATATCCAAGGTGCTGCATGGGAAAACACTCCTAATAATAGTAAGGAAATGAAGCGCAATACTAGCTATCCAGAGGAAGTGGGAAAACTTCTTAAAAATAAACGAAAAGCACGGAAGAATTGGAAAAACATCGAAACCCGGAAAATAAGAGGGTATTTAACCATTTGTGTAACAAATTAATAAAAGACATTATAAATCAGTCAGTTAATAAATATATCAGCACTCTAACTGGGCAAAAAGGTACTGATTATACATTATGGAGAGCAACTAAGAATCTTAAACGACCCAAACTTCAGGTTCCTCCAATTAAAAATAAAGAAAATTGGGTCCGAAATGCAAAACAGAAAGCAGATTGTGAGCAAATCGCATTGAAGAAACATTCCAACCTTACCCCAAACAAACAGAAGAGGAAAACATCACCCCGATAAATAAACAGGATGGAATAAAAATTACACCTGTAACATTGAAAGAACTAAAATGGGAAATCAAGAATAATCTGAATGCGTATAAGGCTCCAAGATATGATCTTATAAAGGGTCAGATAATAAAGGAGTTACCGGAGAAAACGTTGAGGACACTGGTGGATATAATTAATGCAGCATTTCGACTAAGATATGTACCAAGACAATGGAAATTTGCAGAAGTAATTATGATACTTAAGCCGAATAATCCTCCGAATGATAAAGCTTCATATAGGCCAATTTCTCTGCTACCAACATTATCGAAACTATTTGAAAAGGTTCTTCTTAAAAGACTAAAACCAATCATCGAAAAAAGCAATCTTATCCCCACACATCAGTTTGGATTTAGAGAAAAACTTTCTACGATAGAACAAAAACATTTTACGATAGAACAAGTACATCGAATTACTGATGTAATCGAGAAATCGAGAAAGCAAACAAATATGCTCAACTATATTCCTTGATGTAGAGCAAGCATTCGACAAACTTCATCGAGACCTTCCGGAGCAATTTTTTAAAGAGAGGCACTTCTGAGTAAAGTATGAGAATGAATACTCCCAAAGAATAACAGCAGGAGTGCCACAAGTGAGTGTTCTTGGGCCAATCCTCTATCTCCTATATACTAGAGATATACTCTCTTCTGCTTCTGTTGTTCACTTCTGTAGTAGCATCAATGGCAACTTTTGCCGTTGCCACTGCAATACTTGCAACAGCAAAGACCAACAATGACTCCACTAGTAAACTACAGAAGGCTACTAACCAGATATGTAATTGGACAAAGAAATGGCGAATCAAATTAAATGAAGCAAAATCTATCCAAGTCAATTGTACAAACGTAAAAGTTAATCATATACAAATAATAATCAACTCGATAGTAGTATCGCATGTAAAAACTGCTAAATATCTCGGCATGACTTTAGATACTAAACTTAGATGGAAGGAACACATAAAAAAGAAGAGAGAAGAACTAAACATAAAATTTAGAAAAATGCATTGGCTCGTAGGGAGACAATCTGAACTAGCGATCCATAACAAACTGCTGCTACACAAACAAATCCCGAAACCTGTATGGGAATACGGTAGCCAACTCTGGGGTTCTACCAAGAAAACAAATATCAAAATCATTTACAAACAGTTCAAAATAAAATCCTTCGATGTATTGTTAATGCACCGTGGTACATTCGAAACGACAACCTCCATCGAGATCTAAAGATCGAGCTTGTCGCGGATGAAATTAAGCATCATGCAACAAAACACCTACAACGTTTGCAGCAGCACAAAAATCTGGACATACGCTGTATGCCAACTACCACACCATCAAGAAGACTACAAAGAACCAAACCACTAGACTTATCGCGCCCAGGAGGTCAGTAGACTTACTGTGGCGAAAAATCTGAGGAGGAGCTTCACGAAACTGGGGATAATCACTTGATTACGCCGACTAATCAAAATACTTTATTATGCAATTTAAATTACTAAAAGGGTGCAAGACTCAGTCGTAATATAAATAAATAAAAAAAAAAAAAAAAAAAATTTGTCCTTAATACCTTCCAACGTTACATAGTATATTTGTCTTAGAGAAAATTCTCCTGTATGGTTTATCTTATAGGGGTAGTACATGCAAAATACGATGTTTCCCCTGTATGTTCGGTAGAAAAATATTTTTCTGCTATGTCTTTTAATAAAATGCATTCATCGTTTTGGTCTATTTTTCCTTGATCGAATTTTAATGTCAGTATACATTAAAACACACATCTTTAAAATTTAAAGATAGTTAAACCGCTTATGACATTAAACTCACAGTTCCGAAATAATGTTCTAAATTTTAACTTCGAGTTTCCGAAGAAGGTGATTTAGTGTTTTATTTTTAACAACTTAATTCTTTCAAACAAATTTTTAAACCAACCGGAATATTTTTTATTTAATGTGCAATTCCTGGATAATTCGTCATGTACAAGTATCTTAGTCCGATTTGAATGAAGCTCATTGTAAATTAACTTAAAATTTAATTAAAGCAGAAAAAAATCATTAATAAAGTATAAAAAATGGGTTCGCGTTAAGTGAGTGTTACCTGTGATTAGTTAATTAATGCATCTTGAAGTATGTATAATCAAAAGTTACATAAAAAAATTTAATATTAAAGAAAGATTCATGAAACGTTATCCGTCCATGATCTCAGCTCATAATCGCGTTAATTAAATCAAACGAAGTAGCAAGGTAGCTGGACAGTAAACATGTGTATAGATACCGAATTTTTTTTTGCTTTGGGGTACTACCGCTTTAGGCTAAGCAATCAATTTAACTTTGGCTAACATTTACTTAGGTATGATCTAAAAATACATATTGTTAATTTTACTTGTGTAAATTAACCAGTTTCCAACGATGATCGTACACAAAATAATTTTAAATATAATTAAAGAATAGATGATGTTATTTTAGATTTAAAAAAAAATTGGAAACTCCATTTGATGATCGATAGGTTTACGTGTATAAATTAGTTTAATGTTAAATTTTCTAAATCCAATTTAACCGTCGTGAACTTTATACACATACATTAAAATTTAAAGTATTTGATCGGCTCTTGTATTGGATCGTCATAATAATCATCTATTTATCAATCAAACATCGGCGTCAATGAAATTATCGTTTAGTTTTTTTTGTTATTTCGTGTTTATACGTAAAAATTATAAAAAAAAATATTTTCAGTTTTAAAAATCTCTTCTGGCTAGGAGAATACTACAAGAAAAATATAAGATCGTAAAATAAACAACTTTTTTATTTTACCGTCAGTTCGTGTTAATATTCCAATTCGCGATCATCTCTTAAAAATATTTTTTTTTTTTTATTGTTAGAAATTCAGTATTTAGCAACGTTTTAATATCGTGATAAAAACATAACAACATTAAAATAAAATATTATAATCAAGAGTGTGACGATTTAGCATTTGAACTTTTCGAAGTTGTTTAGTTTTGATATAAGTTTAGTGATAAATATTTTTATTATATAGAAAATAAATAAAATAAAGTGATAACAACAACTACTAAATTACTGGTTTAATAATTTGTTTTTAATGATCATAGATAATTAGTAGTTTTATATATATATAAATAAATTGGAAAATAGACCGCAAAACAATACCTACAGAAAAAATGTGGATTAATACGAATAATTTGTTAAGTAAGCTCGCCATTAATTTATAATAAATTTAATTTAGTTGATAATTTTTTGCCGAAAAATTAAAATGTTTCATGGTATAATTTTTATTGTCATGTATCTAGCTATTCAAAGAAACCAAGAAAAACAAGAAATTATGTAAATTTAATAATTTATTAGTACATTCCAAAATTCGTCGATTATATAAAAGTAAAGTGTTTTCAAATTTAAATCTTTAAATAATTTTTGTGGTTAACTTTTGAAAGAAACCGTCCATAAAATACTTAACACAATTACCTTACATGTTGACCTTGGAGATATATCTTTTGTGTAACTTTTATATTACAAACACTATTTAAAAACCAAACTATATTGTCACATTTTGCCAATAATTGTTAATATTGTACAGTTGTTTTTAAAATGATTGTCGCGTTCTGAGTAATATAATTTAACATATTTTAAATATTCTTCAATGATTATCAATCGAGAATACACATAAAAAATTATAAAATCACACAAGGTTAATGATTATTTTATGTGTGTGTGTGCGCGATAATATTAATTCAAGGGAAAAAAGTTCATAGTGAAGCTTGCTTGTTTCCGATTTTGCTGTCTATGTTGATGGTACGTTATCTCGCAATTGCAAAAAAAAAACCGAAAAAAAACTTATCTTCATTTGGTTTCCTCGATATTCACTAGTAGAACAATCGTACATAGGTACTGGAAAAAGTGGGGCTCCTTGAATTTTGAATTTTGCTTTAATTAAATCAAATTAATTCGTTACATTGTGTGGGTATTACAAGTTGCATAAATGATAAAAACAATATTTTCCACAACGGGTTTAAATAAAACTATAATCAAAACGCGATTTGACAAAACTACATTTCAATCTCAGTGTTATTAATAAATGGTATTCCTCGCTTTCAAAATTGTTTATTTATTTTATTAATGAAACATCGTAAACGAGTAAATAAAACAAAATTTGTATTGAATATAATATTGTGTGCATTCCACTTTGCAATTAATGTTTGGAAATTTTGATTTAAAAAAATGACGCACGCTCGACTGTGTTATCGGTGCACTTAAACTCGGCTTTATACATGGGGCCTAAAATATAGCACCGAGGTCACTAACGTAAAGCAAAAACTTTGAAATTGTAGGTAATAAATCTGTGGTCGAAATGGGATTGCAATTTTGTATTCAGCAATCCATATTCTACCGGTAATTTAGCAACTTATTTTTAAGTCAAGTAAAAACAAACGCGCTTTTTATATAAAACATTTGGGTGTACGTTAATTTAATAAGTTTTCATAATTATTTACGTTGAATAAAAATCATTTTCCCCTTTAAAATACCCTCTTATGGAACACAGAATGAAGGGTACTGTTATTGAAGAGAAATCTTAGTTTTCCTTATAATATTGGCAAGCAGAAAACTCCCTTAGAGTCTACGCTTGTTGATCAAATAGGTTCGAGGTAAATATACACCCCCGTGTACAGCTCCAAGCATTTCTCTCTGACTCTCATCCAAGAAATATATAACTTTTTCACAAACCTATCCTAAAAACAAAGGTAAAATTTCACAATTAATGTATTATTAGGTTTATTTACCTCCTTGGATGAATTATGTTTCTTATCATTGGTTTTGCTAGAGCTTATTATTATAAAGATAGAGCTTATTATTATAATTTTGTGATTTGTTCCTGACTATTTTACTTAATACGCATTAACGGGTCACAGCAAAAATGATGCAAGCAATTTTTTTTTTATGTAAATATCCCAAAAACAAAAATAAATTTTTATTTATTATAAATTTAAATTAATTTACATTTATTGTAAGCTTCAGTATTTTATTGTTAATTTCATAAAACAAAACAAATAAAAAATTTCAATTTATAACAAAATAGTTTTTTTTTTTTTTTTTTTATTTAAATTATTACAACTGAATACAATTCATGTAGTAATTTTTCTTTCTTAATTTAGTCACTTGTGAATGAGAAGACGCCCATTGGCCGGCTCCATTTATAGGTTATTTACTGAAGTAGTCTTTGCTTTGGTGTCCTTAATCCATTAAATCAATTGGTTTTGTTCTCTGCAATCATCTTACTGCATGGGAGGTGTCCAACATACCACGAAGCTCTTCATTTACGTGTTGATAAAACCATTGTCCATGTATTACTGCAAGTTTTTTTATTTCTTCTTGGACCGTCGGGATATTTAGATCCCTATGAAGGTCATCAGTCCTAATGTACCACGGAGCGTTAACTATACCACGTAGCACTTTGTTTTGAAAAGTTTGTATTATTTTAGTGTTGGTTTTCTTTGTACAGCCCCAGAGCTGTATTCCGTAAGTCCATACAGGCTTTAGCACCTGTTGATATAATAGCAATTTATTTTCGGTTGACAATTCCGAGCTTTCCCCGAGCAGCCAATACATTTTTCGATATTTGATATTAAGTTCTTCTTTTTATTTTTAACGTGCTCTTTCCATCTGCGCCTGGTAACTAAGGTCATCCATAGATATTTAGCCTTATTTGCATACGGAATCTGCTGACCGTTAATGATTACAGGTTTGTAACTGACTTTAGATTAGTAAAATTCACATGCGTGGATTTCGATTCATTGAGCCCGATACACCACATTTTTTTCCATTTTATGATTTTGTCACATGCTTCTTGAAGTTTCGTTATCGATTCCTCGATAGTGTCTCCTACTGAGAGAACTGCAGTGTCATCAGCAAATGTTGCAACGGTAACATCGTCTAAATGAGGTAGATCTCTGGTGTAGAGTAGGTAAAGAATAGGTAAAGAATAGGTCCCAAAACACTACCCTGCGGGACTCTTGAAACTGATATTCTGGGATAAGGTTTCGTTGTTCTATGGTTTTTTTTCAATCTTTTGAGCAACAGCCTCTCAAACAATTTCGCTAGTGTTGGTAGAAGTGAAATTGGCCGATAAGATTTTCTACCATTCGGTGGCTTGCCCGGTTTCGGAATCATTATTACTTCTGCTACTTTCCACTGCATTGGCACATGTTTTTTCCTGAGGATCACATTGATTATGTGCAGTAATTTACGGGTCCCTTTTTCAGGCAGCTCCTTTATTATTTGCCCTGTTATCAGATCCTAACCAGGAGCTTTCTTTGCTTTTATGTTCTTAATTTCAGCTTTTAGTTCTTTCAATGTTACAGGCCTGATATCTTCGAAATCAGATATTCTGGGCGTATCAGTAGTGTTTTCGTAACTGGTCTGCTGACCTAGAAATTGAAATGTTTCTTCAAGATGTTCAACAAACAGGTCAGCTTTATCTTTCGCACTTCTAGCCGAATTCCCATCGTTTGTTTTGATTGGGGGA
The DNA here is from genome assembly GCA_932526605.1 of Nephrotoma flavescens. Classification (NCBI taxonomy): domain Eukaryota; kingdom Metazoa; phylum Arthropoda; class Insecta; order Diptera; family Tipulidae; genus Nephrotoma; species Nephrotoma flavescens. The sequence goes on along the minus strand of OW052221.1, from coordinate 138,667,321 downwards.
TCTGCGTTTTTGGTCGTTTTAACCCTTTTGTTGCTTTCCAGAGGGAATAGTCGGTATCTTTAGTTGGGGCTAGAGAACAAAGATATTTTCCAATTGTTTCATTTTTCACTGCTTTTATGAGTACCTTAAGTTTGATGCACAAGTTGTTTAAGGTGGTTTTATCTTGCGTCGCACGTGTATTCTGCCATTTCTTTCGGGCTTTTCGTTTTTCCTGCACTAATTCTCTTACTTCTATTGGATAAATAACGGCGTTTTCTTTCCTGGATGATAATTTGGGGGTACATTCCCAAGCCGACCATTGTATGACATCAAGGAGCCGGTCTAGTTCCTCTTCTATTTCATATTTGATTGGCACAAGTTCTATTTTTTCCTCCACTAACTGCTTAAACAATTCCCAATTTGTTTTGTTGTTTGTTAGTTGTGGTGAATTTGTTTTTTCTATTACATTTTCACTAACCGTCATAATAACAGGAGAATGATCAGATATTAGACTTTCAACATTTTCTAAGAAGATGTAGCGTTCCGATATGCCTTTAGTGATGTAGAAATCTATTAGGTCTTCGATTTTGTTAGGATCTGTTGGCCAGTACGTTGGTTTCCCTCCTGAGTAAAATTCACAGTTTGAGTATTGGCCAGCTGCAAGTAATTCCTTGCCTTTTGGAGAGGTTAATCTTGAACCCCAGAGAAGGGTCAGCTATATTTATTATCCCTAATAAATATAGCTGACCCTCCTCTTGCTCGTTCTGCAGGATGTGTGTTATGGTAACAAGTATATTTCCGGATTGATACATAGGAGCTGCTGGTAAGATGTGTTTCTGATACTAAGCATATATCAATTTTCTCTGTATTTAGAAATAGTTCTAATTCTTCTAGGTGTTGTGTTAATCCGTTTGCATTCCATATGGCTATTCTTCTTGAGTAGTTTTGATGTCTGGTTTCTGTTCCGCAATTATGAGTTGAACTATGTATTGCAGACATTATTTATTTTTAACTATTTTGGAACTAGGTATTTCCAGCAGGTTCAGTTGATTCAGAATTAACTTATTTAGTTTATTCTGTTCTTCAAGGCTATTTAGAATTGCATTCACGAATTTTTATTATATATGTATTTTACTTTGGCTTTTTGCATTATCCGCGATCCAGCGATAAAGGAAAGAAAGTATGGGGTGGTTGGGAAGTTGATTGTGTATAAGTAAGTGTCGATTATCATATTCGTTGTCACACAGATAGTGACGCTAAATGGAAGAATTTTCCTACGATTTGTGTATTTAATTCGAGAGTGCTGAAATATACCAATATACAGAACAATGACAAATAACACCATTATTTAGAATTGCTTGGCAGTGTTTTTGAAATTTTCGGTAAAGTTTGCCTCATTTTCTTTCGAATTTGAAGCGGCCTGTGTATATGTATAATTCTCCCTACGCATAGATGATTCGTTTCTTCCTCGATTCTTGTTTGGATGACTTAGAGGGGGTTTGCGTGCCCGATCCCTCATTTTTTGTAGCTGCTTGGCAACCTCACATCGTCAGTAGTTCGTGGATGCTGCCTATTACAATTTATACATTTTGCTGGTTCTTCTTTTGATAGTTTGCAAGTTTGTGTTGGGTGCTTTTCAGCACATTTCACACATCTTGGATCGCGCGCGCAATATCGTTGCGTATGGTTAAAGCCTTGGCACTTTTTACATTGTACTATTCTTGTACTGCCTCTTTTAACAGCTTCGATCTTTACTCGCATGTTGAGTATGCCAGTTATATTGTAAATGTTTTCTGTTTTCTCGGATTAATCAAACGTTAGCATGAACAGGAGAAGCCCTCTTTTTGAAACGGCTTCTAGTCGGTTCTCTCCGCTACGTCTCTCTTTTTTAATAATGTTTACGGCATCAAGGATTTTAAATCCTTTATTTTCTAGATCCTCCATTATTGAATTAATTTCACAGGTTGGATGTAGCCCTCTTGCCATGACCTTGATGGGACGATCATTTTTATTTTCGTACGTGTACCACTGATATTTTTGCGTATTCAGCTTCATTGACAAGTTTCTGTATGCGTTTGGATTTGAAGTGTTAATCTTCCACACATTATTGTTCAGAGCAGTAATTTTATACTCTTGTTCCGTAACAGTACTCATTACACTTTGGATTTCTGAGTAGTTCGTTACTCCTACTATGAAAATCGGTGATGGGGCTTTTATCTTTGTCTGTGCTTCATTTTGTTGAGCTGGTTGCCGTTCGGATGATTTTTCTACCTCATCGACATTTATTGGTGAAAGTGATTTCTCTTTTGGTTTAGCTGGTTGTTGGTCTAGAGCTATTTGTTTCTTGATGATTAACTGTTTTCTAGAAACCTCTTTTGAAGTTGATGGTAAAGTTTCTGCCATTTCTGGTGAGTGTTGAGCTTTCCTTTCCTTACTTGGTCTTTTACTCCGTTTCAACATCCAATTTGTTTCTCTTTCCAATTCTTCTTCATCCGTACCGTATAGAATGGATTGATGTCATCATCAATTGCAGGATTAGGTTTCGTCCCAAGTTCTGCACGTGTTTCAACAGCTTTTTTGAGTTCTTCATTCTCTTTCTTTAAAATTGTAAATTCTCCTTTCAATTTAGTTATAAATTCCTTTATTTCTCGTAGTTGTTCACGAAGTTCAGCATTTTCGTTCTCGTACTGAAATATATTTTCAGTTGAAGATCTTGGTGATCTTGGTAATTTGGAACTTCGTCCAAATGGGTTAAACAATAATTAGCCCACCCCAGAATCTATTGGGCCTGCGTCCGAAGAGTGTGGATTTGTCAGCATATCTGCTGCTGTACCACCTGGGGTATTACATTCTGTATTTGTTGTATTCATTGTTTGTTTTAGCCAATTTATACCACTGGCATTTAGTCCCCGGTAGCACATTTGCTACTGCCGAAGCAGTACCCACCCCCCGCGGCGTGGACGCGGCTACCTTGGTGTTACGTAGGTGTACACAGAGACAGCCGAAGCCCTCTGAGTACCCTAGGCTGAGGGGATAAAAAAATAGTAACAAAAAACAAAATTTATACGTAAAAACATGTCACATCTAAAATGAAGCAGTTTTAAAAATTCTATAAAAAATATAACTAATATTGTATAATTAATTTATTAATATTTGGTAGGACATCCATTTTGTTTTAGAACTGCTTTGAGTCTTTAAGGCAACGAATCTACGAGTTTATGTTGTACTCCGGATTTATTTTACCCCACTCTTCTAACAATGCCATTTTTAGGTTCACTAAATTATTAATCTCATGTTTTCTGAATTCGCTTTCAAGTTTAGACCGTAAGATTTCAATAACATTGATGCTCGGTGATTGGGTATAGGTCTTTTCATGACATGAGGAGTATTCCAAAGGAGCCAACTTTGAACAAATCATGGATTTGTGTGTCGGATTATTGTCGTGGTAGAACCGAAAATGGTCCTTAATATTTAAATTTTCAGCAATTTCCTCCAAATTTCTTTTTATTATGTCTAAATATACATTTTTGTTCAAATTGCCGTCGATAAAGACGGTGTTGATAAATGAAGCGTTCAATAATATGCTGAACAGTAGAAGAACTTGTTTTCACCATTTCTGCAATTTTTCTTTGAGTTTTCCCATCTTTAAACTATTTAATAACTAATTCGCGCGTTTTAATACTTGTATGGCGACCCATTTTCTCAATTATTACAAACTTTGACTTATTTGTCTATATTGACAATAATCGCACAAAATTTTGTTTAACTAATTGCGTCCCGGGAGGTAATGCAAACGCATTACAAACAACGTTATACTATTTGTGGTGCAAACGCTTCTCGTCACATTTATTTATTTTATTTTCTCGAAATAAAATTTCAACAGCGCGATCGCGCTGAACTTAAGAAGCCATGGTTATGGTGGAGTGGCAATATTACACCAAAGAAGTATTACGCTTCAACAGGTACAGTTACCCGCTTTTGAGGTTATGGAACCAATAGCCACCTCAACAATAAATTTGGAAAGGAATCTGTTACTAGTGAGGCGTGTATGTAACCCAGGTACATGACGGTGATGGAAGGAAAAAAGCCTTGTCTGGTTTCAAAAAATTGTTTGAGTGGGTGAGAGGTAAAAGTGACTTGATTGGATGTGGAGATATGAATGCACACGCGAGAATGTACACGCGAGTGTTTTGGAAAAAGCGTGAATTAATAAATAACAGGAGATGGGTTAAAGATACGAATGAGATTCTCAGAGAAAATGAAATAAATCAAAGCCAGTTGGATAGTGAAATTGAACGGGTAAATATTATTTATTTGTACAAAAGTGGTGGGAATGAAAGAAATTAAAGTGAATGTTTTAGCCAAGTGGTGGAATAATGAAGTGCAATTCTGGTATGAAAGGTAACGAATAGCCTTGCGTGAATTCAATAAGAATAGGAGCAATGAGACTAAAATTTATAATATATGGTAGAATGAATGGAATGTTGAAAAACTATTCGCACAACGAAAGAAAAAGTTGGCGGGAACTTGTATCTCGAATGACACATAAAACCACAACTAAGGATGTATGGAATTTGTTTAATAGGGTGAATGGTAAACATGCCAATGTGAAAAATGTGTTATGTATATGAGAACAGAGAAAAAGGGGATGAATTTATGAGGATAAAACTAAATGTAAGTAATGATTTGAATACATTAAGTGAAGATGAAAGTCATGTCATGTGTATAAATGAAAGAATGTATAATAAGTATGAATGGGGCGAGTACCTAAGAGTGTTAGAGTCCTCAAAATCTACCACTCCAGGGACAAACCGTGTAAGTAATAGAATGATCCAGTAGTTAAGTGGCGCAGCAAAGCGTAACTTACTTGAGATACTTGACCAAGTGTGAATGTTTTCCAAAATACCGTATAAATGGAAAGAGAGCAGGGTGGTTCCCATTCCTATATGGGATAGGGATCCGCTTCCTTCACAAGAAAGTAAAATATCTCCAACCTATATACCAGCGAGATACTCCGCATCAATGCAGAAAAACAAATCGTTCTGCAATTTGCAGACGATTTTGTAATGATTGGAAAAGGGAGAAGTAGTGATGCGGCGGCTCAAAAGGCAATAGATGAATTAATGGGGAAACTTAAAATGCAAAATCTGAGAGGGAATCCTAATAAGTGTGCGTGTATGAGTTTTAGAATGAATGTCGTAAATCTTAACATTAATGTGGATAGTAACAGAGTTGAACAAGTGAATGCATACAGATATTTTGGTATTTGGATTGACAGGCGTAAAAATTTTGGGAAACACGTGAAAATTTTGTCACATAACTGCAAAGAACGTTTAAATGTGATTAAACGAGTAAGTAAACCTAAATGGGGCGCGCAATTGATCAAAGGAGAGAAAGCATGTGCCAGAGTAGTATTGAGTGCTACTCGGAATGAAATGGAATGAAATGATATTAAGATTACAAAGTAGGGCGGTGTACAAACCAGCATATAGAGCAAGCATTACAATTGAAAATATGAATATGTTTCTAAGTATAAGCAATGCTGGTCCGCAACCCATTCCTAATAATCTTAATGTATGCATGAATATGGAGGAATTTAACAAGACGATGAATGAAGTTATTGCCAAACGAAGGAAAGGTGCAAGAGACGTACTTCGTATGCTTCAGATGAATCTGTGGAGAAAATGTGCGATCTAATTTAACGATAGAGAACTCTAACGAAAGGAATGCAGTACTCTACACTTCTTGGTACTCCTTTGAGAACTCTTTTCTATAAGGTGTTCAAAGGAAATACGCGAATGTTGCGAATAATTGGGAGAAACAGGCTAAACCATGGAAATTGAGGAGGACAAAAATTGTGATTTTTGTGGAAGTGTGGAGGATGTTGAACATCTGTTATTGGCTTGTGCAATAGACAATCAATACAGATCCAAGTTCAACATCCTTCGGGATGCAAGAAATGTAAGTGAATTAATGAATGAGGATGGTTTGGCTTAAAAAGAAATTTATGAATTTATTATAATAAGTGGAATAATAATTTAATATTAAAATAAGTAATAGACGGCAAATATGTGTATGGACGGACTACAAGGATTTCTCAGTAAAAAAATTAAATTAAGTAAGAAATGTGTAAATTTGGATTTTTGGCAACATGGCCCCTTTTTATGTAGGAGTCAAGCCTAATAATAAAAAATTAAAAAAAAAGTTAGAACTTATTTAAGCAATTTAACAACAAATACCACCAAATTCGACGATGTCGCGTAAGAATTAAGAACACCGAAGAACTATTTAAAAAATTTGTGGACGTGGAGGAAAGAAAATATCATAATTAATAAAGAACACCAATCGCAGCATCACGCCATTGAAGAGTTGTACTATGAATTGATTGCCGGTTTGAATGAATGGGAAAGACATCTGAAATGGTCAGATGAAGTGTACGGTTTTCATTAAACGACACTATCATTCGAAATGTAGCACCAGAATTGAAACTATCAGGGCTGCGGGCACCAACCACAGTACACAATAACCAGAAAGTATCAATGTTTTGCCAACACCCTCGGTGACGAACATTATACGGAAGCAAATTATATTTTGACACTAGATAAATTCAAATCGTAAAAGACACATAGCAAATAAGTTTATTCAAATGTTTTTAAACCAACCCGTTATTTCTACATTCACCTCAAAAAACTTAAGAAAGATGCACGAAGTGTCGGATAAGGTAATACGTGATTTGCAAGGCTTGAGTAATGAAGCAAATTGTCCCGATGTTTGACTACTATATATATTGTTCACCAAACTGCATGATGTTACACTTATCACTTAATGCAGCATTCCTGCGAAACTGATTTGACAGGTTTAGAGTCGTTCCTCAAATTCGACACAAATACAGCTGATGGTCTCGAATATCAAAATAAAGGTAACGAGAAACCGAGAAGTTTGAGCACACCTGCCATCCCGAGGTCTCACCTGAAAGCATTTACTAATTATAATTTAGGGGCCAATGGTCTAGATTTAATCATATAAATTTCCTGAACCCGTTGAAGGAACGTAAATGTCCGTTAACCACGCAAGTATATAGTAGTGGTATGTGTGTTTGTATTAGTGCGATGTGCGCTGTTTAATTTTCTTGAATATGACATTTCTAGATTCATTTCCATTTATTATTTAAAATTTGTAAATGCAATACAAATATGCTTTAAATAAAATTAAATTTATTTAATTATTTAATTTTAGTTTTAAAATAATTTCTAATTCTGTATTACTGCGAAAACAAAACATTCATTCAACATCGCATTAAAAAAAAAGTTAAAATATGTGCAGTTAATTTTTTTTTTAAACCCATTGACGCACACTTTCTAAATGTGTGTACTACTCAGGAACACATTTGATAACTTGCAATGATATTTCGTCGCGGAAACAAATGTATTGTGAGAATTGAAAAATATGTCGAATTATTCCTTAAAAAATGAATATTGTTTATGCAAACGTGTTAGAAATCGAAAAAACTGTATGACCGTTATAGCAGTCATTTCCGCGAACGTGTTAACTCACCACTCAAATACTTGGCGAGATGACAGAAAAGTGTGACGACGAAAGGACATAAGCACCAAAAAACTGAACCGATTTGTACCGATTCATAATTTTTGATGCCTACATTCGCAGAAAACAAACAAATACACCCACAGAAAAATTACACACACTAATATAAAATTGTATACTATACTCCTTATACATATACGAAAACGTCATGGTGGTAAGGTTTTCTTAAATATTATTTATTCTTAAATATAGTATCAGATGACGGACATAATGTTGCGATTTGCTCTTTCCGAAACATTTGTCTTAGGTGTGAGAAAATGAGTAATGATTTATTTCAACCAGTATTCTCGGAATTGTTTATATCTGGTACACTATTTGTTTAATTGGGTATCTATGCTTTTCAAGACTACACTTTTCGCTAAAATGTGTACCTACACTTTCTGTTAATGTTAAACATTTCATTTCGGTTTTTCAATATACTCTAAGTCACTTGACAGTTGGTCGAAAAGCCAAAATCGACTAAGATGATTCAACGCAACAAATAAATAAAACCACTATTTCCACTATTTAGATTGACGATAAACACCATGACATCTATATAAAGTTTCTAAAATATTTCTGGAATATCTGTGAACCTCGTCTTGCCAAGTAATTCGCTACAAATTAGTACACACCCCTATAATCATTTTAGGCAATTAAAATTGGGATAAGTAGGTTAGAGTCATAAATTCTCCAGGGAAGCCTACAGAGGGATAGATCAGGATTATATTCTGAGACTGGGCTTGAATATAGGAATAACTTAAATAAGGCTCAGTAAGTTTAGGTGTATTTAATAATTTCGAAAATGGATAGGATCCGAGGCCTAAAGTGAAAGGTACTGAAATATAAAATTAAACAATTGTATATTATAAGGGCGGCATTCCATTTAAATGTTCGACTTTTCTTTAACAGATTGTTAAATCGACGGTATCAAACATCAATGCCTGACTAACGCAAAATTGTACCCCTTTGACGTACAAAAATTTGGTCAAATTATAAAATAGATTTAAATGATGAACAAAATGTTAAACCGTACCTTTAACTTTAACGAGGCTGGAGCTCAAACATATAAGGTATGTTCGTTTATTTTTAAGCATGTGCATGGCCATACATTATGTATGAGCGTCATGTTGTGTCTGTCTGTATCTGTTTTATTCTATTATTTGTATAAATAATGTTTTGCCATTAATTCGCCATTATCAGTGGATAATAACGTTCGGTTTCCCTACAAATCAAGTAAGCAATTTTTATAGTATTGTTACGATTGGTTCGTAACATTGGATTGTGAATACCGTTAAAGATATTTCCAAATAGTGATATAGTCACTAAAACACAACAATAAGCAATTTCCCTAATTATTTATTAATACCATGCACATTTATTTTTAATGACACCACTATTTCCACTTTAACCTCACTTATTATTTATCGCACTATTCACTTGCTATTTAATCTTTCCGTGTGTTCATTGTACCCGTATTTATATACCGCGCTGAATCGAGCTTTCTCGGACTTTCAGTTCCGTTCCGGCTAAAACTGGTATAATCAGAACTAAACTGTTGAAAAACTACTTCAAATGCTACTACTTAAGCCTAGATGTCACTAATTTCACAGAAAATGTCAAAAAATTTCTAAACATCAGGGGCGGTATGTTGTACCATCACTTCGAATCGAAATTCGAAAAAAGTCGAATGGCGGTATGTTGTATCATTTTCGAAAAGCAAAAATGATACAACTTTCACTTTTTATTCGACTTTTTTCGATTTCGATTCGAAGTGATGGTACAACATACCGCCCCAGGTGAGCAATTTTCTCGGAATAAATGTCTCGCCCACGCTGAATTTTTTGCCCATTAACCAATAGACGAGATAAGACTCAATAAGACTCTATAGGTTTGACGGGCAATGAATTCAACGTCGATTAGACGTTTATTCAGAAAAATTGCTCATTTGAGGTTTAGAAAGTTAATTATATTTTTTTCTGAAATTAGTGCCATCTAAGTTTAAGTAGTAACATTAAAAAAAGTTTTACAACAGTTTAGTTGTGATTATATCAGTTTAAGCGTGGAGCAGAACCAAAAGTTCGGGTAAGATCTCGAATATTCAGCGCGGTACATAAATAAGGGTGCAATGGACACAATGAGAGAATCATTAAGGAGATCTGGTTCGCGGCAGATTAAAAAGCGAAGAGTGCAATAATAAGTTATGTTAAAGGAGAAATAGTGATGTGATTAAAAATAATTGTAAATGACAACTATAGTGAATTAATAAATAATTGTGGAAACTATTTGTTGGGGTGTTTTAGTTATTAGAGGTTTTTGGAAATTTCGTTTGAGAATATTTCGGCAATATTCCAGTAGCGGTAAGTGTGGCGTGATGTTAGCGGTGTGAATTATGAGAATTGTTGTTCCGTCAAATTATATAACAGTATTCACAGTCCAGTGATACGAACCAGATTTGATAGGCAAATTCGTAACAGTATTCTGATTTTAATTGTAGGGATGACAGAACAGTAACGATTATAGTTCTCTCGAATATGATCGCCGTCGTTGATGTTCGCTTAATTTGGTGTATGTTCGGTGCCATAAAGAAATTTTCGTAAATATTGTAACCCACAATGTATTTTGCTTTAACGTACCATACCGACTGTACTAATTTTGTATTTATTTTGTACTAAATTTCATGAAACAAACCTAGTTTATGATCTAATTTATATTCATTATTTTTAAACGAAAACCAATTTATGTGATCATTGGCATTTCAAATCTATTATATTACATTAAAAATGTGGGCCCTTATAACCTCGTACTTCTTGCGATCAAAATTGTTTAATATTTATATTAATATTATAGTTGATTGTATTTAACAGTTTCGATTATTTATTTTATCTTGTTTCTATTTCCAGAAAACTGTAATACATGTCTACTTATAATAACTATATATAGTTTAGTAAATCCAACATTGGGACAATGGCAACCACAAAATTCAAATATTATATCTGTTCAAAACCAAAATAATAATAATATACAGTCAGCGCAATTCGATCGAAATGTCCAGATAATTAAAAGCCAAGAACGCTTTGCACTAGATTTGTATTTGGTAAGCATAATAAATAAAACCTTTGATTTTATAACCTTGGATAGATAACATATCAAAAGTCCTGTGACCAACATCTCGAGCTACGAGCCTCAATAGTGATTTTGGAATAGAGGAAGGATTGGAGATTTATATTGTGGCAAATGATATTTTACTTTCTTTTACGTAGTGAAATAATCCTGAAAATTTTCGATCTCGAGATTTTTGTAGATTTACCTTTCGCTATATCGTCGAAGTCAGTAACCGAGATTGTGTGTCTGTGTGTACATACTAAATACCTGTGTCCTGATCGTGGTAAAACTTCAAACTTAAGCGTTTTTTATAAAACGGGAGATAGTAGTGGTTTTTGGCCGAAATCAGTTAACTTGAAGTTGGAGCTTCCATAGGAGATTTCTAATGTTTTATAAATATTTTGAAACAAATTACAACAAAACAATTAAGAAATAACACTTTTTAAATTAAATTTGCAACAAGACCAATCCAGGACCAATTTTCCAAAACTTAAGCGGAAATTACGATTTTTGACAAGAAACAGTTTTTCAACAAAGCTCGCCAGTTTATAGCCTAGATTTATTGAAGCTTTTCCAAAACTTAAGCGGAAATTACGATTTTTGACAAGAAACAGTTTTTCAACAAAGCTCGCCAGTTTATAGCCTAGATTTATTGAAGCTTTTCCGCAAATTTGGAGATCTCCCTGATTTTTGGTCGAAACCGGTCCACCGGAAGTGAAAGCTTTCATTCGCTTGTTGTAAATATTTTGAAAATTATATAGCATTTACGAAAAACGATTAAAAACAAAAGATTTTAAATTAAATTATGACAAATTTTACCAAAACTGAAGTTTTGATTAAAAAATCTTTATTTCACAAAAATTAAACATCTCTACAGTCGAGGGTGACTATTCGAAAAAGAACTTCATGCTTAAACTTTTTCCATTAGTTGGGAGATTCTTGCGAAAATTGGTGGAAATCTGTTTACTAGAAGTTGCAGGCTTCAATGGGAGCTTTTTAAATTTTTGCAATGATGTTGACAAAAAATGACAGAGAAATAAACGATTTAAATAAATTTAAAGAATAAATTAATTTTCAACCAACCTTAGTTGACCTTGTAGCTTTTCTGAAATTTGAACAGGGATATTGTTTTTTGATTTACAAAACATTTTTACTAAATCAAGTGGTGTATTCGACATCTATGTATACATTCGTAGTAAAAGCAAGTCGGGTGTTGGCAACAACATATTCACCCTCCCCCCCCCATTTTATTGTTTTAGTTTGTTCGTAAAAGTTGTGTATTCTCAAAATTGTTTCTAAACTAATTAACCGGATATTATAAATTTTGTCGGAAAACAAAATAAATGTCAAATCACACTTGTGCATTAGAATTATGAAACATTTCTTATAAAGTTTTTAATAAATCAATCCCTAAGTTTCTGTAATGTAGCTATCCTAGGGCTTCTATATAAGATATGCTGACATGCCGGGTGTTCCATTCTCTACCTTAAAAATCTGAGAGTGGAGAACTAACAGTCTGGCTCTTTTTTACCTCAGAATGATAGATATTCGACCGACACGCATGAAGAAAAAGGAAATTGAAAGTTAGGCCTGCTGAATACAAACAGATTAAAATAAGGCTGAAAAATAAATACAAATAAAACTAACGACGCAAAAAATGAAAATTGGGTCATTAAAAAATTAAAACAAAATAATAATTTAAACAAATTCAACTTGGTCACAATATTAAAAACTTACACGAAGCCTTCACAAGTTTCTTAACACATTGAAGACGGTATGTGATGAAAAACACATAGCCTGAATTCTTGCATATTTTGTTGAAATTACATAAATAAAAAGTGATATTTTTTTATAACACTGAATTGAATATAATGGTTCCTTATTATTCAAGTATTATAATGCACAGACCTTTAACACATGTTTGTTTATAACAACACTTCTTCGTTATAATCTTTTATGTACTTAGTTATCCTGACATACAAAATATCAGAATTTTCAATAATTATGATGGCAAACACCGTCAAATCAGGAGTGAAGAACTCGTTGTTGTTAAACTCACTATTCAAATTAGTTTTAACACGAGCTAACGGCCAATATCTGGGTGGGCCGCTATATCTGGAAACGTTTTTACATTTACACCATATCGTTTGGTCAGCTCTTGGATATCGAACAAAGCCGAAGTAGTCTTAACGTGTGAAAGAATATCAAAATTAGTATTAGACCCGAATAGGTTAAGAAGCCAGTCTGAGGTTGTCTGAGGTTACTGTTTGATTGAGGTACTATTGGCTGTAGAAGGGGAAAATTCTTTTTCAAGAGAGATAAACTTTAGGAAGATATATTACTGGAGTTCGGTTGTTAATTGATATTGCACTCATTAATCGTTATTTCGTGTTCCAAATTTACAATTTGGGTTGAAAAATTACTTTCTCCTCTGAGCTTACAAAAGTTGCACTCAGGACAACGTTGAGTTGATGGCTTTGGATGACCTTTACTAATATCGGATGAAAATTTAATGTTGTGTTGGGTTTTAACTGTTCAGAAATGAGCCTGGATACTATCAGATCAAGCTTGATACGCACAGTTTGATTCATTGAATATAATAAAGTTAGCATACATTAAAAACCAATTTTATATGTTGCACTAAAAATCACAAATAACGACGCAACCTACTACCCCCTCTAGATATCCTCAAACATTCTATATAACAAGCGCAATATAACATGCAGTATACTTGAAATAAATGTTTTAACTCGTTTTTAAAAAAAAAAAATAAGGCTAAATGTATATTCGGCTTTTAAGCGCCGTTAGGAGTGCTACATGTATCATCAGCCAAAGATTGTTTAATGAAAATAGTTTCTTTGCCTATGAGTAAATAGTTTGAACAAAAAATACAAATAAATTAAAAATTCTTGAATCTGAATGTAAATTTGCGAGTTACAGCGCATCCCCAATAGAATGCGTTGTTATATGGATTAGTTCCCCGTAATTTTTAACTGTATTTTTGTGCGCCGAATGAAAATTAAATTGTCTATTATTTCTTTCAAAATATTATGACAAATTTAAAAAATGATAAATGAGTACAAAGCAAGGCCCACTCGGGCAGCTTTGAAAAGAAGCCAATATCTAAAACCTACTTTGTCAAAACTCGCGTAAGAATATTGCTTTGGTAAAAAAAGTGGTAAATTTCGTGAATTTACCTATTTTAAATTTTTACCCAAGCATAGCAAAAATGTTTTGTTTTCTTTGTCGACATAAAACACGATACTGATATAAAATTTTATGAATACTGCACCACAATTGTGTTTCTTGAAATAATCCAAATTATAGCCTTTGACCGCTTGCCATCTAAAACATGATTTATAAACTTACTAGATGTAAATCTTATACACTTTAAGTGGACTACCTAAAATATTATTAACAATTATCTCGAAAGCACTCGTTAAAACTAAAGTTGGCATATAGCTCATGCAATGTGTAATTAAACGCTATATACATTACCGTCGCATTTTATTAGACTATTGCTAATTTTGTCGCGGGCGCCATAGTGCTATCAACTAATTTGAGATTATTATGTTGGTATCAGAATTTTTAGAACAATTATTAAATTAATTTCAACCAAATTTTAATTTGTACACGATGTTTTCTGTAAGAAATTAAATAAAAAATCGGTAAAAAGCAAATGAAATATTTTAGGGTTTATTGCTAATATTTTTCTTGTTTTGTCGCTTCTAAATTGTCGCTGGGGTTATGTTTACCAAAGCAATATTGCCGACTGGCAAATTTATTTCGTCGATGTATCTTGTCGTTGTGTCTCTGGTTCTGTTTATATCTTTTATAAATAATTAACAAATATCAGTCGTTTCTTCAATTATATTATTGAGTAAATATTATTTTCCAAAATCACCTAGTCCCACATGATGAGCTAATATTATATAAATTTGGGGATGTGCTTTGATGTATTAACAACGAAAAGAAACGTGATTAACAAACGTTACGCGCGCACCCTATACAAAATAAAATAGGATTAGTGCATTAATCTAGATCTTAATTCGTAGTCTGAGCACGATGTCACCAAAACTAATAAGTAAATGGAACTGCTATAAAGGACACATGTGTGACCGACCACTGTACATGGGAAGCGGTTGTGTTGGCTCATATTCAAAGAGTTTTGCTAATTATTCAAATATGTCTTTCAAAAATTTTACCATGCAACGGATAGAAATAGTATTACATATTAAATTCCGAAAAAAGGTTTTGCAGTTCAACATCATTGGGGGAAAAACTACGTTTTTGGTCCAGGGTTATAAGGTCAAAGAATAATACGAATAACCCTTTATTAATTACTAAATTATTTTTCAGAACTCCATTAATCAGGTGAAAAGTCAAAATTTACCACGTTACAATTTTGTAATGGCCCCCTTTTCCGTGTGGTCTTTACTCGTTTTAATAACAGAAGGTGCTAGTGGTAATACATATACGGAATTAATTCAAACGTTGGGTATACCAGATGATTTGTCCTACGTTCATAGTTCGTTTCAACAAATTCAAAGTTTCTTGAAGTATAAGAAAAATAAAATTAAATAATTAATTTAATTACTAATTTCAAAACTATTTCAGAATTAACAGTTCATTTACGGAAATATTAACATCACAGCTGTTTGCATTCGATAGTAAACTACGGGTGGAACAGGAATTTATCAATAAACTAGTAAATGATTATAATTCGGATATAATTGTTACGAATTTTGATAATAAGCGAGAAACGCTAAGTGCTGTTGAAACACACTTAGCACGAAAATCAAATGGAAGAATAGCCCAAATATTACAAGAAAGTGATTTAAATAATGCTCATATGATCATGATATCTGCACTCGTATTTAATTCACAATGGAAATTTCCGTTTAACACTTCGTTTACGAAACCAGAACAGTTTTATGACGAAAATGGAATTCCAGTTGGTACAGTAAACATGATGTTTCAACGGGGTCCTTTCCCATATACCGCTATGGTCGCGTTAAGTTCACATTTATTAGAATTGCCTTATGCAAATGGTGATCTAAGTATGATTCTAATATTGCCTATAAAGGGGTTACCAATTAGTTCGGTTGTTGAAAAATTAAAAACCGTGTCGCTCAATGAAATGTTTACGGCACTAAAAAGAGCAGAACAAGAATTTGAAGATGATGAAATTGAAGTGCATTTGCCTAGATTTAATACAAATTCCGAATTAACATTACAAGGAAGTTTAGAAAATATGGGATTACGCGATTTATTTCAACAGCATTACGCCAACCTACATAAAATTACAAAAAGCGAAACATTTTTATCAAGTTTAATTCATCGTGTTGAGATAAAAGTGAATGAAGAGGGTACATATGCCGCTGCTATAACAGCCGGGGTGTTCGCCAATAAAGCGACGCCACCTCGATTTTATGCAAATCGCCCGTTTTTCTATTTGATCGTAGAGAAACAAACGAATACACTATTGTTTATGGGACAATATGAAGATCCTCAGGCTGTCTAAGATACATACACTAATATTGTAATTCCTAAATTGTCTATGAATTTTTATTTTTTAAATAAACTAACATCAAACTATATGAGATAGATACAATGGATTTTATTTTGTGGAACTAATGGAGTATATAATAGAATAGATACTCAATCATCCATTTTCATACAATTTCTATTTAATTTGTCTATTTTTATTTTCAGAAAACTTTAAAATATTTTGCTTTCTGTTAACTGTACTTAGTTTAATTGGTCTTTCATTTGGACAAATCCAGCAAGATAACAATGCACAATCAGGGCAATTTCAACAAAATACACAGATAATTGCTGGCCAAGAAAAGTTTGCGCTAGATTTATATTTGGTAGGTAATTAAGATAGTGTCTCTGAAATAAACATTCTTAAAAATTGAAAAATCTATTTTTCAGAACTCCATAAACCAGGTGAAAAGCGCAAATGAACCACGATACAATTTTATAATGGCACCATTTTCTGTATGGTCCTTACTTGTATTAATAACGGAAGGCGCTGGTGGAAATACGTACAGGGAATTGATTGAAGCATTAGGGGTTCCAGATAATTTAACTTATATTCACAGTTCATTTAAGCAAATTCAAAGTTTTTTACAAGTTAATAGTTCATTGACCGAAATTATAACGTCACAATTGTTTGCTTTCGACATAAGATTACGGGTGGAGCAAGAATTTACCAATAAACTAATATATGACTATAACACGGACATCATAGCGGCAAATTTCAGTAAGACAGCTGAAACGCTACGTACTATTGAAGATCACTTAGCGAGAAAAACAAATGGAAAAGTGCCACGAATAATACAAGAAAGTGATTTAAATGGTGCTCATATGGTGATGGTATCGGCCCTAATATTTAATGCACAATGGAAGTATCCATTTAATATAACATCTACAAAAGAAGAACCATTTTATGATGATACGGGCCGCAACAAAGTTGGTGTAGTAAATATGATGACTCAGTTTGGACCATTCCCGTACACAGTCTTGCCACAACTTAATTCACAACTGTTAGAACTACCATACGCAAGTGGTGAACTAAGCATGATTGTAATACTACCATTAATGGGTGCGCCAATCAGTACTGTAGTCACCAAATTAAAAAATGTATCGCTAAAGCAAATGTTCGCTGAACTCCGACAAGCTGAATTAGAATTCGAGGATGACGAAGTCGAAGTTCATTTACCCAGATTTGAGACATATACCGAATTCTCGTTACAAGGAAGTTTGGAAGAGATGGGTATACATGATGTATTCTCACGAGGATATGCTAATTTACAAAAAATAGCATCGTCCACTACCACATTTCTATCAAGCTTACTACATGGTGTAAAGATAAAAGTAAACGAGGAAGGTACATATGCCGCCGCAATTACAGTTGGTACATTCGTGAATAAAATTACTCCACCCAAATTTTATGCAAACCGTCCATTTTTCTATTTGATCGTAGAGAAACAAACTAACACTTTACTCTTTATGGGCCAATACGAGGAGCCTACGCTTGTCTGATTTTTATAATTCTGATACGGGTAATGAATTTTTATATTGTATTATAGATTTTAAGAAAATGATATTATAAAAACTTCAAATATTTTTTATTTTATAATCCCTTACGAAAATAGAATGTAATTCAATAATAAAGATTTAATAAAGACAAATTAGTATTGGTTATATTTCTTATTGAAAACAAAAGCACATATTTAACATAAAATATTTAAAGCATCGTACGGAGTGAGCACTGTGATTTAATGCTCGGATACAGAACACTGTTACTTTACTAAGGTGGGTCACTATATTCATACCAATAAAATAAGAAAACATTTATTTTATCACAAACTGTCTATGGAAATGCTTAAATTGTCAAATAAAGATTGTGAAATATAAGGAGAGGACTAAACTAAGAGCTATAGCTCAGCATCGAGTAATGCGCCGTAACTGCTTCCAACTAAATTAAGGCCATACAAACTGTCAGGCTGTGATCCATCTATCGAGGGTTTGCGATAAATAGATCCGAATAAGATCACCCGTATTATTTAGGAAATGTATTCCTACTTACATGGCATGATGGCTAACTCTGTGCTGCTTGACATATATCGCAAATTACGTACAAAGGCCATTTTAGATTAGCAACATACCTATGACAAATTTACTGTTACATGAGTCTTACATAAACGTTACATAATCTCGGAAGTTAGAATCGTACCTATTCATTGTATCTGAATATAAATTGTAAATTTGTAGAGCCTAAATCAACTCTTCGAGTCTGTTACCTATAAGCTTCAGCTTCAGCTATAATAACGCTGCAAGAAACAAAGAGTGGGAAAAACTTTTGCGATTGCAACTGTGCAATCGCAAAAAAAACAAAAATTTTATAAGAAATGTAATTTGAAATTCAAAATTTCTTGGTAAAATTGATTGAGTAGCCAGGATTTTGACTAGCAAATTGCTTGCTTGCTAGCCGATCGAGCATCTACCCCCATATCTGCGTCATGGAAACACCATATATTACTATGTTTCCATGGACATGGATAAACCGAGTTAAGAGTTTCGTCGAGTTAATAACATGGCGAGCTAATCCCTATCGTTTCCATTCTAAATTTGTTTTGACAGTTCAGGCGATGTTATGTTTTTCTCAATCTTTTTATATTTTAATATGTTTTGTGAATATTTTAACCCGTGTTTATTTTAAATATATTTTTTCTTTATAATAATACTATATTTTATAATGATAGTATATATATTTTCTGAATACTATAATTTTTCCTTTGGCAGATAGAATCTCATTTAACCCAATTATCTTCGTCGAATTAAGGAGGATTAAGAAATTTAACAAAAACTCTAAATCGGCCTCGTTTCCATGATGAGATAATCATGGTTAACTCTGTCATGGAAACACCATATATGTTATGTATACAAATATAACTAAATGGGAGGCGAATAAATGCGAATGAAAATATGTTTGAAATATGTTTGAAAGGAATACACAAATATGTAAGTTGGTGCAAAACACATACAAAAATTAATTTTTGACATGGTACTTTTGCCGTACCCACACAATTGTGTTAGTAAAACACAAAAGGGATATGCAGGTCTAGATAACGTAAACACGAAAATACACTTTCATACAAATACTATGGATATTATTTTTGTTAAGATTATTTCTGACTTTATTTATATCTCGCACAAGTGACGGAAAAATAAATTTTCAGCTGCTAGGCATAAACTTTGTTTATTTACCTTTAATTTTCATAGATTGTTTTTCATTTTTAAGTTAGTTTTCATACAGAATGTTACCATTTTCTGCTATGATGACTTTAATTTGATGATCATCGCTTTGCCACATCGTCGTTCAAGAATTATATGGTTCTATTTGACATACGAGAAGTTTTGAGATATCAAAGATTTAAAAAGTTGTAGCAGTCAATTTTTTAATTAAAAGTTTTTTAGGCAATGTATTTACTGTATATTACAGTTCAATTAGTATTATTAATAAATGTCCACTAATTTGATCACCTAAATAAATTTTTCATTTAAAAATCGGCATTTTACTTTTACGATAGAACTTCGTTTCTAAATATTATTAGTTTTTGTTCTGGAAATGGTTCTATGGTTCCTTAGAACTTTATAAAACTAAGGTGTTGAAAAATTATTATTGTTTTTTCTACGTATACGTAATATAGAATTTTATTATATTTTTCGTTTCCTTTAAACATAATAAGGTTCTATGCGCTCAAAACACAATTATAAAGTTCTATATAACTTGATTTGTATGTTACGTTGGATCGATGAGATTTTTATAATTAAAGTTCCATAAATACATAGAACTTTTTGTTGAAATGAAAGGCAAAAAAACTGATAGAACTTTATAATTTTGTATATATGATCAGTTTGGTGAAAAAAATAGAAATAGTAACAGCGCCAAAAGATGCGCAGTAAGTTGCGGAAAATTTTGGTATCAAAACCTCATTTTACCCAAAAATGCCGTTTAGAACCGTATAATCCTTGAACGACGACATTTCAAAGATTTCGCATTTTGCGATTATACTTTTCCATACTAAAACAATTCGATACATGAGATATTTTGCCAGGCAAGTTTGATATCGCTTATATTTCCGTAAATACTTAAGTTTTTCTTATGATTATTCAAAGACATAATCATAATTTATCCAAGTACAGTTTAAGACTATTTTTTTCTTATATTATTCATTCTCATTCAACAACAAATTTTCATAGATATATATTTTTTTTATAAATATTATAAAAATTAAAGATAACGGAGATTTAGTTCCAAAATAATAGAATATTTGATTTAAAATAATTTTTAATATTTTTTTTTTAAATTGTAAGTAGGTTTCAGATTCCTTTATAAATTCAAGTACTTGATTATAAATAAATGGGACCATAAACGTGATCGATTTTCTTCCAAATTCAGTTCTAATATGATACGAATCATTTCTGTTACAATTTTTAGTTGCATACACATGATGAGCGTAATTAAAGTTTATATTTATTTATTTATTTTATTTATTATTTATGATTATATACAATCTGTTTTATTTTATGATTATATACAATCTGGTTACGATTTTAAAAATACATTAATATAGTATACTAAAAATTTAATTAAAAAAAAATAAAAAAAAAAAGTAAAATTAAACAAACATGAAAAATTACCAATAATTTAAAAGAACATTAGACATTAAATTCTTAAATGCATCCCTGGATAGATTAAAGTCGAAAGCCGATCGAACTTTATTAAAAGAAACACTAGATTGGTAAACAGGTTCATATTTACCGTAGTTATGCCTAATATAAGGCAGCTTAATTAGGAAATCTCTAACGCGAAGGGTCCGTAACGGAGTATATATATCGTACAACACCAAAATCTCAGGACAGTCAATTTTAGACACCAACAAGTCTCTAACCAATAACGCGCCAAATTCGATTCTGCGGATAAAGAGCGGCTCAATATTTATTAATTTACATCTACCTCGATACGGTGGGAGTATAAATATACTCCCATAATATTACACATAAATGAAGATACATTTAGGCTTTGGTACATATAAAGGGTTAATTGAAACTTATATACGACATTTATGGGCAATATCATAAATCATCTTTGCTATATAAAGGTCGGTATCCAGCTCGCGCTAAGATAAATTTTACATACAAATTTGACGTAAAATTTAGCTAGCGAAATAACAAAAAAATATTTAGCTCGCGATTTCGCAGATGCGGTACGCAGCTCACGCTAAAAGTTTGTAGTTATTTCATTCACATATAGACTGCGCTAGTGAAAACTCTACAAACGTTTTCGCAGCAATTTATCTGCCTGGAACGATAAAATTGAGATAAATTTTGACAGCACAACGTGAAAACTATATTTTTTAATGGATGATCTAAATAATTCTATAGATTACGAAAATTTTCTATAGATTACGAATGTTTCGAATATCAAGAAGAATACTTGATCGACTACGAAAAAGTGGATACAGAAAATTTAGAAAGTGTAAAAAGGAAGCCAAAACTAAAATTTTCACTTTTAATTTTAAATGTTTATAAAAATACTTATTAAATAGTCGATTGAACTATATTTTTGTTTGTTGTAGGAAAAATAAAACAAACGCCAAAATTTATCTCTACATAAACTTTTTAGCTAACAATTTATCTGTAATTTAGTGGAGACTTGTGGAGACCGCGTTAAAATTTATCTTAGCGCGAGCTGGATACCTAGCTTAATAGTGGAAATAGAATTGACAATCTGTAAAGTGAAATGAAATTTTAACGCGGTCTCCAAAAATCTATTTATTTTCGCGTGAAATAGAAATGAAATTTTATTTGGGGAATTTTTAATTTTAACGTATAAATTTGTAGACATGCATAACTTAATTTCTTTATTTTACGTAAATAATTTAAATTGAATTGACTTTAATTAAAATTTATGAATTTGTGGTATTAAAAAATTTGTTTTTGCCAAAAACAAACAAATGTCAAAATTTCGCGTGAAAATAATGTGCCGAGACATTATTTTCACATGAAAATAATTTGGAGAGTTTATGCGCGCCATCTTTGATGTATTGAACACACTTGGTTTTTTCGTTGGAGAACTGAGTACTACAAAACGAAAACAGAAATGAAATTTTTCATTTCTAATTTCACTTTGGTAAAATCGTATGGAAATTTCACGTGAAATCGAACTGAGTACTAGGCTTAACCCAACAAGTGGAGCAATTTTCTTACTTGTGATATTGATGTGATCATCCCAAAACATATGTTCGTCAAATGTAACTCCCAAATATTTGAATGAACTAACTCTGTCAATATTAATGTTACTAACTTCAAATAGAGGTAAACTCTAGTCACCGATTTATATGGTGAATGAAATACCATATATGTAATTGGTTTTAGATATATTAAAGAGCTATTAAATTTGAATTAAAATATTCTAAAAGTATGCTAAGGCCATGTTTCATATCAATCAATATACTGTCAGGATCATGGGTTTATGAAATATAAATGAAAAACAAAACTGAGGGACACCACATTTGATATCTAACATTTCACTTCCTACTCCATTTATCATCACATACTGTTTTCGATTTGATAAATAAACTTTTCAATAAATTGTAAGGAATACCACGTACGCCGTAACAGTATAATTTACTTAGAATGGTCAATACAATCAAATGCTTTCTGTAAATCCAAGAAAAGCGCCCTATCTTTTTGAATCAAAAGCAGTATATATCATACTCAAAATTTCTGCCAATGCCAACTCAGTTCCTAAACCTTTTCTAAAACGATATTGGTAGGAATAAAAAAAATATTATAATTTAAAAACGTTTTTAAACGCGAAAATATTAATTTTTCAAAAATTTTATCGAATATGGAAAGAGTAGAAATAGGTCTATAACTATTAAGTAAAGAAGAATCTCCATTCTTTAGAATAGGAATTACTTTAACGACCTTTAAACATTTGGGATATACACCAGTTATTAAAGTTTCATTAAAAATATCAGACAACATGTTCGAAAAAAACTCAGTTCTACATTTCAGCGCGCAGCTATTAATATTTTGCGGACCTCCACTTTTACCACTACTAAGCGAACAGATAACATTACAAACTTCAGCAGATGTAATTGGTGATAGAAACATGCCATCTGAAATCCATTTAATAGTTCCAAACCTGGGTATGTCTCTGTCGAAGGTAATAGATTCAAGCAATTGAAAAGATTAGCTATCTCAAAATAATCACTTACGTATCGGCCATTAAAGAAAATTTTATCAAATTTAAGAGAATCGAGATTTTTATTAAAAAATTAGTTCACGTTCTTCCATAAATCTCTCTGTTTTAAATCTGTAAACATTTTAATTCAAATTAAAAAAATTTTATTTCACAATTTAAATTTTTTCGAAAACTTTATCCATATTAAGTGTTTACCCTCCTATTTATCTAGCATTTTTTATTATGTTTTAAATTTTTTGTTGCGTTTTGGTTTGCGCAGCGCTGGTCACGTGAACCATCACCATAACATTACGAAAAATAACACTATAACTATTGTATAAAAATAATACCTAACCTATAATAATAATAAAATAATTAATGAGTTATCAAAAACAAATAATTAATATGTTATATAATTTGTTTGTTATCGAATTATAATGTTTTTTCCAAAAATAATTCCGATTTAACTAAGATCCGTTAAAATCTGGAAGACATTACAACCTGTTATTTTTTACATACACCATAGAGCTGTTTGCATACATCAAAGTCCATATATTTTGCGAGACAGAAGGCGGCCTTGAAAATGTGTGATCTCAAAACGGCGATACAACGCACTACAACAAAAAGTTACAACAACAATTTGCATTATCACACATTTTCAACTTTCTCGAGCTCGAGACAAATTTCGTGCGGCCGCCTCGACTCGTATATCTCTTTTCCGGCCAGAAAACATTTTTTTCTTGCTTCAAGCAGTTTGTAATGTTTTTTTTTCATGATTCTCTTTCGCACACGATTTTTACGTACACAAGGATAATGGCGGGCCGGAAAAGGCATATCTCTTTTCGTGCCTGCCATTACAATTGTGTGGGTAACGAAAAAGATCATGTCAAAAATTTATTTTTGTATGTATTTTGGACCAACACACACATTTGTACAATTTTTCCTGCCTGCCATCACAATTGTGTGGGTATCGAAAAAGAATCATGTCAAAAATTTATTTTTGTTTGTATGTTGGACCAACATACACATTTGTGCTTTGTACTTAAATCGTTTTCGTATGAAAAATAACACTATAACCATATATTAAATAACTTATATATAGGATGTTCGTGTTTTTTTTTTCTCTTAGCTTATTGCATGCATTTACCGTAATTAGATTTTTTGTCACGGTGTCACTTTTGTCGTTTTTTTCGAACTTTTTTCGAAAAATTGCCGTTGTTTGTTTACTTTTTTGTTTAGACAACTAAGCTAAACAGTTGAAACAGTTAAATTTAGTTTTACTTTTTCACCAGCTGTGTTGATTTTCGAGTTTTTTTTCGAACTTGTACTAAAACAGCTAACTTCACTCTTGTCTTATAGAAAAAAAATTTTGGAACACGATTTTGCAAGGCAATGTCCTATATTGATACTATTTAGTATTTGCTATAACAATAGAAAAATCAGTTTACCAGAGATTTTTCATTTTTATAAATCGAGAAACAAAAATGAGTTGAGTAAAATGTTCTGATAATTCGAATATCATGATTGTATTTGTTACTTTCACTGATATATAACTCATGGATACGGTATACATAAAAAACTGTGGTATAAAAAACAAAACTAAAAATCGTATCTAATGTGCAATAGAGGAAGCAAAATTGTATCTTCCTTGTCTAGAATTACGAATTTTCGGAAATCAAATTCAAATTATTATAGTAGACTACAAAAAAAAACAGTTGACGATGCAATGCGATATTTATTTATTTTTATTTATAGGCCCCTTACACGTTCAATATTATTGCGCAATATTTTCGTGCTAAATCAGCTATGCTACACACAATTTTGGTTTCTGGATTCAAACTATTGCGCAATAGATTTTAATTTTTAGTTTTAAACCCTTATTTTAAATTAAATCATTAAATTTTTTTGTCTTGTTTTATTCTTTTCTCTCGAAAATAAATTTTAAACAAAAATCTACATCTCAAAACTGTCCGTGATTTTTTTTATTTTCATTTCAATTTTTTCATTTCGGATTCACGGACAAAAGTTTTATTACGTAGCTGCGACGTAAAAATTTTGACCGTGAATCCGAAATGAAAAAAATTGAAATGAAAATAAAAAAATTTACGGACATTTTTGAGATGTAGATTTTTGTTTAAATTTTATTTTCGAGAGAAAAGAATAAAACAAGACAAAAAAATTTAATGATTTAATTTAAAATAAGGGTTTAAAATTAAAAATTAAAATCTATTGCGAAATAGTTTGAATCCAGAAAACCAAATTATAGTGTAGCATGGCTGAATAATGCGCAAACATTTTTTTTAGCCTAAAGACTGCTAAATATTATTTCACAATTTTTCCTTATTACGCATTTGAATATGTAATAATGCCTCTTACATCGATGCATTTTATTATAAATTCATTTTCTTCCGGTTTAAAAATGAAAATGAAATTGAAAAAATAAAACGATTTTTTGACAACCGATAGGATATATTGCACAATACTGGCTTCACACTACACAATATATTGTACAAACTTCAATAAATATTAAAATAAGTTAATTTTATACAATTTATTGTGCAAAGCTACAATATTATCCTTACACGGTCAATTTTATTGTGCAATGCTCAATATTGCACAATAGCATTGAACGTGTAAGGGGCCTATTACGTTTGATTTATGTCGAATTTTAAATTTGTTTTTGGCTTTGGCATGTTGTTCATTACAGATATGTACTTCATATTTCAAGGGAAAAATACGAAAAAATTATTTAAAAATTTTTTTAAAATAGGCAGCAGTGTTTAATTTATTAAATTATGATTTAAAAAATTAACAATTTTGAATATTTTTCTGTCTATCCTATGTTTATTAGGAAAAAGAAAACGACTTCGAATAATTTTCGGAATTGTTTTGGTTCCAGTGCGGCTCTTACTTTACATTTTCGTTAATACGATTTTCGAGTAAGAGGTGTATATAATACAAGCGAGTGGAATATAAAAAAAAGTTGTACCATATTTTGTTATCGTTTGCTATGGTAATTTAGTTTTATACCGTATCCATGAGTTATATATCAGTGGTTACTTTACATTGCGCACATTGGGCCTATTTAGACGTGTATGCACTACATTAGGAAATACTTATAAACTTATTTTGGAGTGGGGATATTTGTGTTGCTTCGATTTTCATATTTTCCTCAAAAAATTTTTATTGCGGAACGATTTGTTACTCACTAATACAATGAAAAAGCCATAAAATTCGGATTTTTTGTTTTTCGCTATTATTTGAAATTTGACTATTGAAGCCGAAACACGAAAATTTCAGAAAATTTAAAAATGTTGGTAATCAAAAATACTACAATTGGAAATTTTCGAACTCAAATTTCAGAAAAGCAAAACATTGTCCATCAAAGCCAACAATTTCCACAGATTTCGCCATGTTTTGCTATAGAAGATATATACAAATACCGAAGCCATAAAAATTCAGCCTCAACAGGATTACCCTTAAATTCTCCTTTACCTTCTCCTATCGACATTACAAAAAACACAACCCTTTCAAACATTCAACTACTGAAGATTTCTATTCCTATGACAACTCCCAAATTTCTCAAAAAAATGAGCCAAAACAAACCGTTTCTAAAGAGTCGCCTGAAAGATTCTTATGATATTTATTACAAATAGGTCCTTAAATTTTGATGACAATTTTATTGAATGAAAATTTACGAATAAAATACAAAAATCGTTCGACTGTCAAGTTGTTATTTTGACGTAACAGAGAAATGGTCTATACGTTTCGTCCCAAAGCAACATATGAAATAAAAATAATTTTACGCATAC
This sequence comes from Nephrotoma flavescens, assembly GCA_932526605.1. Taxonomy (NCBI): domain Eukaryota; kingdom Metazoa; phylum Arthropoda; class Insecta; order Diptera; family Tipulidae; genus Nephrotoma; species Nephrotoma flavescens. The sequence goes on along the minus strand of OW052221.1, from coordinate 138,640,078 downwards.
AAACACAAGTTGCAATTGGTGTCAACAGTTTGAGATTTTACGTCTAAGCTCAAATTGTGTGTAATGATGTGATATAATACTCGTACATACTCGTGTGGTAAGGCTGATTGTTAAGTCACAAAAACAATCATGACATTGGAATTGTCAAGAACTTTTTTACTCAATTCATTTTTATCTTTTGATTTATCAAAATGAGAAATCTATGGTAAACTTATTTTTCTATGCTATAACTATAATAAAATAATTAATATGTTATCAAACACAAATAATTAATATGTTGTATAATTTATTTGTTATCTATAATGTTTTTTTCAAAAATAATTGCGATTTAACTAAGATCCGTTATAATCCGGAAGACATTACAATCTATCATTTTTGTCATACACATTTGTGTGGGTTGAACGTAATTTGTACAAAAAAAAATTTGGTAGCAACAGGGATATACATAAATACAAATGGTATAAAACCAACATTTACATTGCGTTCAAAAGTAATCAATATTTAGACAAACCAATAGTTTTCTGACAGTTTTGTGATTCTTTTAAAATTGTTTATTTTACAATTATTTTAAAATCATTTATAAATGATTGCGACTAGAAATCAGTTAAAAGTAATTAATCCAGTATATGGTCAACTGGTTATTGGCCCACCGGGCTCGGGCAAAACAACCTATTGTCACAAAATAACTGAGTTTTATAAACAGCTCGATCGTAAAGTGGAAATTGTAAATTTGGATCCTGCAAACGAAAATATGGAATATGAGACAAACATAAATGTTATGGATTTAATCACAGTCGAAGATGTAATGGAGCATATGGATTTGGGACCTAATGGTGCGCTTATGTACTGCATTGAATATTTAGAAACAAATTTTGAGTGGTTACTGCAAAAGTTGAAGGAAGCACAGTCTAATTATTTTATGTTCGATTGCCCTGGACAGGTAGAATTATATACACATCATACATCAATGGCAAAAATTTTCTCAAAACTCGAATCATTGGGATATCATTTGTGTACCGTGCATTTGGTTGATTCCCATTACTGTTCGGAACCAACCAAATTTATATCAACTCTACTGCTATCGCTAAACACTATGCTACAAATGGGACTACCGCAAGTAAATGTATTAAGCAAGGCTGATTTATTGAAAAAATACGAATCGAAATTAGTATTTAATATAGATTTCTATACGGAAGTGCTCGATTTACAATATCTGCTTAATACACTAGATGCCACAGTGGGCATGCAAAAATACAAAAAATTGAATGCAGCTATTATCTCAATGATTGAAGATTACAGCCTCGTAACATTCCAACTTTTAGATATCAATCGAAACGAAAGTTTATTACGATTGAAAAATTCAATTGACAAGGCGAATGGATATGTTTATGGAGCTGGCGAAGAACGAAGTATAAATTCTATTTTAGCCTGTGCGGTGGGAGCTGAATCCGAAACAAATAAGATGTCTAAAGATATCGATCCATATATTAATTATAAATGAAAATAAATTTTAGTAATAAAATATTTAGCCATTGAAATTTAAAAAAATTTTATTCCCCACTTAACTTATTGCACAAAACACACTCATTATCTATATTCAACATAACGCACGTACAAAACTATATCGTACAAAATTACTGCCAAATATGGAAATATTCTGTCTCGTCGAATTTTTGTGTGTAGTATGAAAAGAATTAAATCTGTGAAGATCTTCAGTTTATCTTTAATAATTTTTTAATATAAATTGTGAAGTTTATAAATAAAAGTAAATTGCTAAACGTACACATAAGTTAATCAGATATTTGTTAAAGCAACTGAATATAAAAATAATGTCTTATTCAAATAGTGAGTGATTTTTTGAAATATTTTTATACCCACATAAAGTTGAAATTCATGTGTGTAATCAAATGCCGGGAGTTTGGTATTTCGTTTTTTTTTTGTTTCACGTTTCTAAACAGTTTGATATTGCAAATAACGATATATTGTGTTACGGTAGTAGATTAGTAAAAGAACGGTGCTTTTTATAAATTCAGAAATAAATAGTTTTTTTAGTCTATCTATGTTCAGCCAACACCCATATATGGATAAAAATTGAAAAGGTTGTTGATGCGTGATTCACTGTTTTTGTGTGATTTATCTATCATTAATTTTATTTGCCACCCTTTTATATACATTACTTCGGTTAGCTATTGGAACTACATAGCTATACAATGTTGATAAGCGAACTTTTTTTAATTTAATTCAATCGCGTTTCAAAAATAAAAAATTTGATATATATGTATTTCATATGTAGTTCTAATTATAAATATTTTTGAAACGGAAAATTTGTGCTAATTTTCTTTTCATAACATTAATTATAAAAAGATGAGAGTTGTTCGTGTTATTTAAACGATTTTAGTGTTTAATTTTGTAATTATTGTAAATAATTGTTAATACTGCATTTTTTAATTTCACAGTTGGTTTCTCCAATTGGATAGTTTCGAAGGAACACTGTAACCTACAAGTTCACAATTTGTTTGGAAAATTTTGGGTGGTTTATGAACATAAAAAATAGATCGAGCCTTTGAAATAGAAACCAATACGCCAATGCTAAGAACAATGAACTCTGAAATGGTTGTATCGATTAGATATTTAAAAATAAACCGGTAAACATTGCCAATTCAAGGTTTTTAAAGGTCACAGTAATTTAAAAAAATTTCGGTTTCCAAAAATATTGGAAACAGTAAATAAAATTAAATCGGGTTTTAACTGTTAACAGTAGGATTATAGAATTTTGTAAAGTGCCCATAATTTATCTAGGCTGAAGTAATTACTAATCCCGCTTAAAGAACCCTTAAGTTTGAAAATAAATTGGCTAATTATTGATGCACTTACAATTCTTTAGTCCCAGTCCCGTACCTTAAAGTGTTTGCACCTTGTTGGGCCCTATTACTAACTACTATACGAAAACGGAAGTACAAGATTCCTATTCAAATTTAAATAAGAATCGTACGAATCTGATACAATTCAAATATGAATTTTATATTTTCGTTTTCGTATCGTATTCAGGAATAGGGCCGCCAGACAGTTTACGTTAGAAAAAGGAAATATTTTAACGTTGGGATGACGATTTTTGGTCCTTATCTTACCTAAGATCGACCGCAAGACATATTTTTTTGTTTAGGGTTGCTGTTGCAAATTATCGAGTGTATTGGTTATGATATTTTGTAAGCACTTACAAAATTTGTATTTAAACAAATTCCGTTGTAAAAAGGAAAGAATTTATGTTTTTTACACACACAAACGGCACAAGATCCGTAGATTTTAGATAGTCTAAGAGGTTGCAAATCTTAATTAAGCAGATCACATTTTATACTTTCCTATCTTAAATAAAGGCTACTTATGAATAGAAGTCTCAAATTTTTTAACTGTACAGCTAATGTTGTTCGATTCTAATGCTCAAATGATCCTTTGAGGATTGTGATCTTATGTGATTAATGTTCTAATATGTATTTTGGACAAAATTTTTGAATCTGGCTTTGATAAATCCTACTCTGCCATTTCTTAATCGACAACTTAACGTTTCATTCAACTTAACGTTTTATTGCATGCGCTGTGCGAAATATACATTACTTGAATCAGTATTTTCGTAAATTTAAGGGGTAAATATAAAAATTCGGAGCACACAGACCTTTAGTAACTCGCTGTCGACCATTAGCGAACAAACTTCTTGAAGTACCTGGCTGTTGGTCTATTCTGGACTAGACGAAATTAAATGTTGGCTTAGAATTGGCGATTGATCTAAACGGAATAATACTTTTTCATATCCCTTTTTCAACAAAAAAAAGGCTCTATTTAAGTCCAAACCACACAAATGTGTGAATAAAAAATCATAGTATTGTAATGGTGTTTTTGATAAAACATTTCTTTTGATTTGAAGTACAACCAACAGGTTTGTGAGCATAGTTATAGTGTTTATTTTCGGAGGAAAATAAGTTTGAAAGGAAAACACAAATGTGTAAGTTGGTTGAAAACACACAAAAATAAATGACATGGTACTTTTGCCCTACCCACACAATTGTGTTACCGGGCAGCTGAAGGGATATGCGGCAATTTAGGCACAATTCAGAGGGCTCGGTTTTAATTAAAAAAAAAATATAATGCTGAACCATTTAATATTTTAATATGATCTGTACAACACAGTACAGGCAGACATCATCCAAATATATCGCAATATTCATGCAGAACTGTCAGACAGCTGGTAGTGTAAAGTAAACAGTCGAATTAGTGCGTGTTTTGTGCTGTTGGGTAGAGAAAACTCTTGCTTTCTGTAGCACATTGCTTTAGCGTTTCTATAGTCAGTAAAATCACGGTCAATATGCGTTGTATTAGGTACTAGCATTGTCTTGTGAAAACTCATCTTTAGAGAGACAGTTGGGATTAGAACAGTTTTAGAAATTATTTTATTTCGAATATCTAGAAAACTGAATGAAACTTCACTAAATTTTTTTTAGAAAAGTGAGCGTTTTTCCGGAAATATGATAATGTTCTCGGAAACGCTTTGCATCTCCTAATCAATAAACTTACAATCTTATAGCAAATTAGAAATATATATCTTACCAGTTCTTCACGAGCATACTAAACATGCAGTTGATGCAAATAGATTTTGTTTCTGTAACATGTCATGAATAATTGATTTTTGTGATTTTGGCTCAGAAGTCAGTTCGGGGAGATTGGTTCCTCTCAAAACCGCTTTTATTTCGAGGGGCAGATTTGCAACATCTAAGGTAATAAATAGATGATTAGTCTTTAAAATCGGGTTTAATGTCTCATTCAAATTTTCATTTCCTTCATTATTTTTATCATAAATAATGAATAACCTCAAATGAAATTTGAATAATTCATTAACTCTCAGATAACCCAAAAAATAGGTGTTCACGATTTCCATCAAATGTACATTGTTGCTTCTTACATCTATAGGTCAGGCGAAGAGCCGCTCATTCCTGTTTTTTATTCGAAGAAACGAAAGCTTAGTTAGTCTCTCATGTATTTAAAAATTTGTATGAAATCCGTAGCGGAGCCCATCGAGACGAATCTTATGCGCCTTATTCTTTAATTTTTTTTGACGGTGTTGAATGTTTTTATACTGCCAAGCTAAAATATGTGTCAAGGCGCTTCTTGCGGAATATGATTGTCGGAATATGATTGTCACGGTATATATTACAAAACGCCTCACTTTACTCGAAAGACGAAACTTAATCCACGAAAGCTCAGAAAATGATAAACTTGTAGCGCGAGGTAATCTAACCCACAGAGTATATTGACGTTTCTTAGAATCATAACTTCTGTGCGATGTAGAAACATGAAAGACTAGATTGTAGACGTAATTACATCGAATACTGTAACAGTAGAGTTTTCTTAACAAATTACGTTGATCTACTCAGATAATTTTGTCATATCAATGACCAGATTAGATGATTTTTGTCCTAGATCGATACTACCCCTTATTGTTGAAGCATTGTTTGTACTTCTTGTTTCGTATTTGTATTTTTCATAAATTTGAATTGCAATTACTAAAAACGGTAAACTTAGATAGCTATGTTGATGTGATGTTAATAAACACAACTAAGACCCTCTGATGGAGTGCAGAATTCAGCGCCGACCCACCGTCCAGTTAATGTACAGGTTGACATGGAGCTTGCAATGTGCAGGTGGTATACTGTAATTGTGTGAGTAGGTGAATGAGTTAATGATGTGGCGTGAATGCGTGGTATCACAATGGGCCAAAAATGGCCTAAGTGTCAAACCACTGAAACCTAACCTAACCTAACCTAGATAGCTATGTTACGACGGCCTGAAAATGCCTAAATTCACTCATAAATTCATGATAAAAACTAGTCTACCTAAGTTAGAATAAATTGATGATAGAAGCCTATATCCCTTTTCCGTCTAGAAACATTTTGTTTTGCTTCAATTTAAGTCCACCAAGCACAAATGTGTATGTAAATAACCATAGTTTGTAACATCGTTTTGTTTTTTTCTTGATTCTATTTCGTACACGATTTTACGTACACAATCGTGATCATGGGTCGGAAAAGAGATATACACAATTACTTACATGTATTCATGTTTGATATTATATTTATAATCTTTCTAATTTCATTAATTTCAATTATTTTTATTTAAATGTATTTGTATGGGTTTCATTGATTTGTAAATTTGGCTAGGAATAATAATAGCCGTGTTTTAATATTGGAGCACTATCCGGCGCCGAAGGGAAATTTTCTACTGAAACTGTTGCAGCTATTATTCACTGGTGTCGCTACTAATCAAAAAAATTAAATTGTAACAATACCACTACAATAACTTGCCAGTTCTTGTAATAATTTTGTTGGTGTATGGTAAATACAAAAAGAAATGAGAATTCCATACACCACGAAACAAAAATACATGGCAACAAAAAAACAATTTCATTATTTTTAATAAATAGTTTGAACCATTCAAGTTAAATTGAATAATACATTGTCAAAAATAAATAGGGATATTTTGTTATTGAATTATTTTAAAAAAAAATTGTTTTGAGAAAACTTTTCATTTAATAATATTCCAATTAAAGCAGCAACTTAGTTTTACACCATAACAACAAATAAAAGAAAAACAAAAATATACGAGATTTTATACTGCCGTTCTTGCATGCTTTTTTACTTTTTTAGTAAACCAAAATATGTTGAAGGGGATGGGTGTACGTCTTTGCGTATGACAACAAAATATTTTTGTTTTATTTTTGTTCAAATAAAACTTGATTTTTAATTAATACGGTGCAATAAACCAAAACAAATTTTAATCAATCAATACTAATGATAAGCCCAATTGCGTGATTTAGTTGGTTGTACATAATTACTAAAAAGCAAAAAATCCAATTCGACAATTGGATTTTTTTGTGGGCTTGTGTAAAATTTACAGTAAAGATTTAAAATTAGGATACGGTTTATCCACGATATTGAAACTTGAGAAGGTAGAATATCACACATAATAATTTTGTGTATTATGTGTGTAAAATATTCCTATGTTTCATTTTCATAATTTACAAAAAACAATCGAATATAAATAAAAATTTTATTGTAACATACAAAATATTACACTCTTTAATCTAAAATTCATTACACAAATAAAATGTATGAAATTAAGTTTACTATTTTTCTTCGGTACTGTATGTCGTGAAACAAAACCAAAACAAATAATACAAGTGCCGAGAGCCAAGAGAAATTAAAAAACTTATACGCGCACGTGTCATTGAAAAATTGTGTAGTTGTTTTATCAGTAAATTAGTAAATGAAAAGTTTCTCAGAAGGGAAATATTTTTATTGGAAATGTTTCGCAAAATATCAATAGTTATCGTGATCCTTCAGATAAATTATGTTTGTAGATAATAAACCAGATTTAGTGGGACAAGTAAAGATTTTTTTTTCATCCCATGTAAAAAATTACTATGACGCCCATGTTTTTATTTGTATTTACCTACACCAATTCATGTAATTTTTCTATATAGAAAAACGGCCTATTATTGTAGTGGTATTGATTGTAAGCTTCATGCAGTCGAATGACATTTCTACTCTTGTGTTTATGTTGTTTGAAAAAAAAAATCGCAAACATTTTAAAAGAAATAAATTGCGAAATAAATAATTTAACAATGTTTTATTAATATTTGTTCACAATAGTAATTATAGTGAATAACTTTTTAAGTTTAAAATTTGAGTGCTGTGCCTGTGTGATACTTATAAATATAAATTTTACTCCAACGAAAGCCTCTCGAACATCATTAATATTCAAAACATCGTTGCTCACAGTTGTAAATGAGTTAGATTTTATCGTCAATTTCATTAAATGTCCGAAACGGATAGTTTAATTGCTGAGGGTAGTAATGATGTGCAGGATCCAAAAGCAAGGGCTATAGCTAAAGCAAAAAAGCGTCGTCTACAAAGTTCAACCGTAACAAAATGTAAAGGAATGATAAATGGTAAACTAGATACGGTATCTTTCTTGGATCCCGTATTTGCCGATATATAATCGAATTTAAGCGATATGAATAGTTGGAATGGAGCTTTTCTAAATACGCTGGAATCGAATAACTCGGAAATTTTATTTGATTACGATAATCCGTGCTGGGATAATACACCAAATGAATTTATACTCAATGAGGACACCCGTTGAGAAAAAAAATTATTTTATGATTTACAAAAAGCTGGACGGCCCGTTAAAATTAGGACAATATTTACGGAATACAATATTAGTTATAAGCTAAGCCATGCGACATGAATAAGTACGTATTTGGCTGGAACCATCTAAGTAAGGAATCGCTCTAAGTAAGGAATCTTTTTAATTTCAGAATGCTGTAATCAACCACAGGTGATAGTAACATAAATATAGATGACAGCGATAGTGATAATGGATTTATGGGTGTGAAAATGTCGAGACGGTGTTGTGCTATTCATGCTATAATTCGCAACATAAAAACCGTATGGTCCATTATTTCGAATTTCCAAAGAATGGGTATTAGTAAGTACTATTGAATTATTTCGATCCTGTAGGTAGGTAGAGGATTTTAATCCAATGTACTATTCTTTTCTAGAGCTCAGAAATGGGCAGACAAGATCCGCCACTTAATTCGAGACAAAAAAAAAACAATGCGGCCCGTTACTGTACGAATCCCAACAATATTTGTTTCAAATATTGAACAATTTATGCCCGGAGGAGATAAGCGATTATTCGATCCAGTTAAGATAAATCACAGACGGAGGATGATATCACCTTGAGCAAAATGCCTTCAATAAGTCTGCTTTAGAGACAGGTCTTATCAATATACAAAATATTTTGATTTATAAACATAATTTATTAAAGTTTTCCTTATTTTTCACGATTTTATTATGTATTTTAAATCCTTATATACATGTTATGAAATTGAACGACTATCCGCTAACACAAGAACTGCTGTACAAAAATTAAAAATTTTTTAACGATTAAAATTTTAGTGATATAAATTTAAATTAAATTAGGCAATTAAAATTGTTCTTCTACTGAAAAATTTTTTTCAGATTTTCGGCATTGTTGCTACATGCATCCTGCGACATCGACCGAAACGGAGCTCGTACATTCGTCCAAAATTGCAAATTGTGTATTGTGATAGCACATCGATAGCGTTTAGATCACGTCCCGACTTTCTAGATATGATAATTGTACAATTTCCAAAAATCGATGGTTATCGGCCTGACCCCGTCGCAACAATACATCGTACGTATGCGGCTAAATAATTTGATCACATAGCGTACTTTAATTAATAAAAATTAAATTATATTATAAATTTAATTTTTTTTTTATAAATTTTTTTTAAAACACAATTATTTTTTATTAAAAAGAATTTCGTACATATATTTTTCTAAACAATACAAAACAAAAAAAAATTGACATACGTCAAAATTTGAAGTTTTATTTGATTTAAGGGTTGTACAAAACAAGGGAAATTTAAAGTTTCACCCTGAAATGGATAGTGCTCCCGATAGCGGCTCCCGATAAATAAGTGAGCCAAGATATTTTTTTATCGATTTTTAATTAAAAAGTTGAATAAAAAATTTTAGTTTAGAGTTAAATAAATTAATTATATGCAATAATAGCGCGCTAAATATAAGTTTTGACATAGAAAATTGGCTGCTCCGGATACAGCTATCGGGCGCTAATAAAAAAACACAGCTAATTGATTTTAAGTCATAATAACACAAAAACCACAATTCTCGATTCGATTAATTTTCTAAATATGTAATTTGTTGTTAACTGACATTCTATCGGTTATGTTTTACGTAGGATAGCATTGATTACCTACTATTTCCTCTAATTCTGTTTAAAAATTCTGTGCGGCAGTGATTTTAATATATATAAGGGGTGGTTCTAAAAGAATTTATTAAATATTACGAACTTATTTCTATTATGTAGGTACTTAAATAAATGCTTGACCATACAACTTATTTTTGTGCCACCCGGTATAAGAGACACCTACCACATTCTGCTTCTACAGATAAATAAAATGTTGTGTTTAGTTTCCGGTGAAAACAATTTTAGTTTTTTTGTCATTTTATAATTTTATTATACACCCGTCGAAATGTAAAGGGTGACAAAATGTTGAATTCTGATGAGCAAAATCATGACGTAAGTTTTTAACATTATGTAAATTATACATCGATGACGAATTATAAAATAGTAATTCAGCTTAACATTTTTAACTGTCTATTGTCAGTTGCTTATTTTGCAATATAGGAACTATTTTTATTCTAGTTGTATAAATTCAATAGGAAACAAGTGACCATAGTATGGTAATTTAAGATACGCATGATAACTATAAATTCTATTATATAACATATTTTAACCTGACAGGTTAACTAGTGAATGTGTAGTGAATGTGTGCGGTCAAAAAATAATTTTCTACCGCACAATTTACATATTATAACAGGTTAGGTACCTGTTTCTTGTTGGGTTAGGTCATGTTAGAATAATTCAAACTTTACATCTTCGAAACTTTGTAAACCTTATTATAAACGTTTTTCTTGCTACCAACCTTAATACAAATTCTTATTTTTGAGGAATAATTTCTAATCTGTTCGTAGTCTAATATCGCAATATTTGTATGTTACATAATTTTAATAATAATTAAAGAATTTATTTATATATCTTAAATTTAACCAAGTAAAAATGTTGTTTTCGTACTTGATATGAAATCTTAAGTACCTCCTATTGATATACATAGCATCTGTTCTTATTCATAATCACATCTCATTGTTTGTGTTTTTTACATTGTACGTTACGTTGTTTTTACACAAATTTCGTTTAGTTTATTTTCCAAAACATACCAAAATTAATAATTTTTTTATATTTTTTTGTAGAATATATCTATGCAACACTACCACGCACGCAGAGAGGTCAGCCGATCGTTATAGGCGGTGATCCAAAAGGGAAAAATTTTCTTTATACAAATGGAAATTCTGTTATAATTAGAAATATTGAAGTAAGTATAGCACACACACAGCATGACATTTTAATTTCTCTATAGACTTGTCACAAAATAAATATTTTACTTTCCGCCTACATTCAACCAACTTTTTATTATACATATATTTGTTTTTCTAAATTTTTCATTTTGTTGTTATTTTCAGAATCCAGCTATTTCTGATGTGTACACAGAACATTCGTGCCCCGTCAACGTTGCAAAATATTCACCAAGTGGATTTTATATTGCATCTGGTGATCAATCGGGTAAAATTCGTATCTGGGATACTGTAAATAAAGAACACATTTTAAAGAATGAATTCCAACCGATTGGTGGGCCAATCAAAGATATATCATGGTCGCCGGATAATCAGCGAATGGTTATTGTTGGTGAGGGGCGTGAACGTTTCGGGCATGTATTCATGACCGAAACGGGTACATCGGTGGGAGAAATTAGTGGTCAATCGAAACCAATAAATTCATGTGATTTTCGACCATCGCGTCCATTTAGAATTATAACCGGTAGTGAAGATAATACAATTGCAATATTTGAAGGACCACCGTTCAAATTCAAAATGACTAAGACTGACCATTCACGTTTCGTACAAGCTGTACGATATTCACCAAATGGTGCTCTATTTGCCTCTGCTGGTTTTGATGGCAAAGTGTTTATATACGATGGAACCACTTCCGATTTAGTAGGCGAAGTTGGTAGTCCAGCACATAAGGGTGGTGTTTATGCTGTTGCATGGAAACCAGATAGTACACAATTACTTACATGTTCTGGTGATAAGACATGTAAACTGTGGGATGTTGCCACTAGAGAACTTATTAGTGAATTCCCCATGGGAAATAATGTTGAAGATCAACAAGTATCTTGCTTATGGCAAGGAGATTATTTACTATCAGTATCATTATCTGGTTTCATCACTTACCTCGATGTAAATAATCCAACCAAACCATTAAGAATTATTAAAGGCCATAACAAACCAATCACTGTGTTAGCATTAAGCGACGATAGAAGCACTATATATACAGGAAGTCACGATGGTATTATTACAAGCTGGAATTCTGGGAATGGTACCAATGAGAAAGTTGCTGGAAATGGTCATGGGAATCAAGTTAACGGTATGAAAGCTTTCGGTGACTTTGTGTACACTTGTGGTATTGATGATTCACTACGCCAAATAAATGCAGAAGGAAATACATATACCGATTTGTCCGTCAAACTATCTTGCCAACCCCGCGGGATGGATATTTTCCGGGAACAAAATATCGTTGTTGTAGCATGTGTTAAAGAAATTGCAGTGCTACAAGACAATCGTAAAGTTTCGGCGGTACAAATTAATTATGAGGCAAGTAGTGTGTCGGCAAATGCTGAATCATTAGAGATTGCGGTCGGTGGTAACGACAGTAAAGTTCATGTTTATAAATTGGATGGTGTTAATTTAACATTAAAAGAAGAATTACCACACTTGGGGCCGGTTGCAGACGTTTCCTATTCACCTGACAATAAATATTTAGTTGCGTGTGATGCTCAAAGAAAAGTTGTTTTATATGGATTACCTGACTATAAGGTAAGAATATTCAATTAATATTATGTGTTATTTATTACTCATATTTCTAAATTATACTACATTGCTTACTATGTATTATCTACGGAATTAGGTGGTAAGAAATTCAAATCTACAACAAAAGCTAATAATATTAATAAAAATATATGCTTGCAATTTTATGTCATTTCAGCCACCACACAATAAAGAATGGGGCTTCCACAACGCTCGTGTTAACTGTGTCGCTTGGTCGCCAAATTCGTTATTAGTTGCCAGTGGATCATTAGACACTACCATCATTATTTGGTCCATGACTAATCCAGCAAAACATACCTTCATCAAAAGTACGTATATGTTTAATTTTATATGTTTTATTTAATGTTGGCCACTTAAAAGTGTGATATCGAAGTATTGCTAAATGTTTTAACTTATCAACATTTTGTATCATCCGCCGCGATATTTTGTTCAGAATAAATTCTTTATCGATAAAGATAAAATGGGTGCGCTCTTCTACTCGATATAGATAATAGTTGATAAGAAATTTTACGCGACAACTTTTTCAGTTACATTGTATACGAGAATTGCAAGCGATACTTGTTTGGGTGTTGATTGAATTCAAAAATATTTGAAATGTAACGAAATAACAAAAACGTCACATACATATAAAGGGTTTTCCAATAAGAGGTTTCATTTTAATATTTAAAAAAATGAGTATTTTTTAAGAGAAATCAATCAATGTTTATTTCATTGTAAAGAGGATTGCCATTACCTCTAGTGCCCAATTTTTTTTCTGTCAATAAAATTATTAAATGTAGATTTATGGCTGCTTATACCGAATCTATCATCACACCCTAAATGCTCTGTGAGCACTTTTCACATGTCCGCTGTGAGGCGCACCTGGGCTCTTAATACGAAAAAAAATATGTAAGGATTAAAAGAAACAACAATATGTATTTTGGTCATTTTTTTTATTTCACAGCTATCACACTAATCTTATTTCAAATTCAATTCAATTTCAATTCAGTGTTACATAATTCAATGTTTACAGCAATATTATGGCATTTCTATTAATTTTTATGGAATTCATAAAAGCAGTTTTTGCAACACTACAGCATGAATTTATCTTACACTTCGAGCAAGTGCATTGTGTTTCTGATTTGCATCCTGGTAGTTTACATTGACGTTTTCCGAATCTGTCCAACCACTCAGAAAAATGTCCGTATATCCGCTAAAGGTAGATATGTTTTTCTTTTCGAGAGCTATTATTACCTACCGACCGCGGCCTACTGATTTCTTTTTAAAATCGCTCGCTTCATATTCGCACAAGATAGCTGCCACTTGATTACGAAATACAGGAAGTTTTATATAAGACTTTTGAATTCCTGTTTAGTCGTTTGTGCATCAAATATCTATTGATCATGGCCAAATCCAAGAAATGATAAAAAAATCTACTTGCCCATTTCGTTGTCTTCATCCTGATATGATATCTACCTAAAAGTCCGCTCATTAGGTCTACACCATCCATATGTGCATTATATTCGTGAATTATTGTTGTACAATTAACTTCAATTCGTTGTTTGCTAGCACGATCAAAACGAACTGCCTTTGATGTACCATGTGTCATATCATCAGTCTTGAATGGCAAGACACCTACATAAGTTGAAGTTAGGCGTCGTACACATTTATTATCTTTCCATAGTGTGGTTGCACGAGGTTTATTGGCGACTTCTTTATTCGTAGGTAACTTGCAGTTACCTATTCGATTTGCACGTGGCGTTCCCAATGAATATATTCCTCTGCTGTATAGATGCACCATAAGTGGCAATGTCGTGTAAAAATTATCAAAATAAATAATGTGGTTTTGATGGTTGGGAATTATCTGTGATAATCTAGAAACTACATTAGCTGCGGCGCCTAAATCTGGTGCTCCTTGTGGTGTTAAATTACTGCTTGCTCCAGTGTACAATTCAAAGCCATATGAATAACCATAAGAATCGCAAATAACAAATAACTTCATACCCTATTTATGGGGTTTTGCTTGCATATATTGCCTTAGGTGTGATGCGATTTTCGTAGCGCACATTTGCTCATCTACACAAAGGCGTTGACACATTGGAATTGACCGGAATCGACTGTTGAAATGATCTATAATCGGTCTTACCTTGAATAAAGTGTCAAATTGTGGATTATCTTTTTGTAACATTTTAGTGGTTCATTCAAGTGTAAGTAGCGGCGTATTTCCTCGAATCTGTTTCTTGTCATGGCTCTTCTAATTGGTTCAAATGAATTTTCAGCCCAATTTTCTCTAACGTTGGGATATTTATAAATGGGCTTATAAAAAAGAATTCCAATATACGTTTGTATTTCTTTTGCGGTTGTAACGAAATTGGTTGAAATATTTGCTTGACGTGCATAAAGGTTAGTTTCATTTGCAATGTGTTTGAACAAAGCATCATCAGCAAAATATTTGAAACATTGAAATGGCGTTTTCAGTTGATACAAATGTTCAGGCAATAATTCCGTACCTTTGAACTCTATCTGCTTCTTATGAAGTTGAAGATTTTTTTTTGCCTCACAGGATGTTCTTGATTTCTAAACATTTTTTTGATCTATTTCGTGCGGTGATCTATGAAATAAAGATGCAGTTTTTTCAACCCTCGGTATTTTAGATTGCGAGGGGACTTCATTTTGAATTCTAGCATTTAAATAATCAATGTTGTTATTAGAGGGAGTGGTTATTTGAAAACAATCTTGATTCCCTCCAAAGTTGTTCGTGAACTCTGATCCTCTGGGATCTAACTCGCAAGGTGATCCAGGAATTGAAATTTCAACTTCTTCAACCCCCTCTATATTGGCCTGTGAATGATTCGGTTCAGTTTCACTTTGAATTGCATCTAAACATGTATTATTGTTGTAAATATTGAACACGTTGGAAGCACACTTCAGTGGAACATAGTCTGGATCCTCCATACTATTTCATCAGACAAATTGCCCTCAATATCAGTGTCTAACTCATCACATTCTACTGAATCGATCCATATCTAAAATGACATACATATTATTTAATTTATATTTACAGAGACCAAATCAAAATAATAAACATTTGAATTCGACACATGTTTATTACAAAAAAAACTATGATTAATTGCTCAGGTCCGCCTCAAGGCGCGTACAATCAACATAGCTAAAATGAAGAATTCCCTTGAAAAATTATACAATTGAACACGTAATATAATTGTGATAACCTCTTCGAAAAATAACACGGTCAGGAAACGGCCACATCAATATCTTCCAATTCCTGCCATAAAAATCATTAATCATAGCTCGGTAGCGCAATCCATTTACCGTAATAGTTGCACCAGCCTCATTTTCGAATAAGTAAGGTCCAATTACACCGCCAGGCCAAAAACCGCACCAAACAGTGACACGTTGAGGATGAAGGGGCTTTTCAACAATCATTCTTTCGATTTTTTGAGCCCCAAATGTGACAATTCTGCTTATTAACGTAGCCTCCGAGGTGAAAATGGGCCTCATCACTGAAGATGATTTTTCGATGAAAATCCGGATCATTTTGATGCATTTGAATCACCCAATCAGCGAAGATACGACGTTTATGGTGATCGGTCGGCTTGAGTTTTGTGTTAACTGAACTTTTTCAATGCGATGTTGAAGCGTGTATCGTACCATTTTTAGTAATGACGTAGTTTTTACTTGTCAAATGTCAAAAGATGACAGCTTCAAAATTGACAACTGCCCATATATCAGGCTATTCAAAGTGAAACCTCTTATTGAAAAACCCTGTATAAACATTTTGTTGGGGGAAATTGTAGGTGTAATATCGGGGAAAGAGATAGCATTTCCCCAGTAGTATAATTGAACGCTCAACCAGCACATAAAGATCATGTATTTAGAGCGCTCAATTGTTGGGGTGTCGACCGAAAACTCAGTTTCCCCTAAAAATTAATTTACCTCTCTTTCAATTCGACTTGAGTATATGTAACTGTTAACTGTTGGTTTACCAGAAAATAATATTTTTTTATTGTAATTTGTTGTATGTACCAAATATATATATTGTCATTCGGATACAACTACACATTTTTTAATTTTGTATACTCACTTTATTACCCCCTTTACACGGTCAGTAATAATGTCATTACCTGACCCATCATTACTTAAAAAAATTGTATTCCCACAAAATTTTCTTTACTTTTGAATCTCACACAATATACCTAATGAAGGAAGGTGAGTTGTGTTCAAACATTATAAAATTGCAATGGAAATAGGATATTTTTAGGTAATGATGTTTTGCGTTATGCCATTTTTACTGATCGTGTAATGGGTGTATATCCCTTTTGCTGCTCGATAACACCTTTGTGTGGATACGGGAAAAGTACCATGCCAAAAATTTATTTTTACCCAACTTACACTTACACATTTGTGCATTCCTTTTAAACTTATTTTCGTCCGAATAAAAAACGCTAACTATACACACAATTGTGTTGGTTGTACTTCAAATCAAGCGAAATTTTTTATCAAAAACGCCATTCTATACTATGATTTTTTACTCACACGTTTGTGCGGTTTGGACTTAAATTGAGCCATCTTTTTGGTTGAAAAAGGGATATATGTATTTCCATTTCCATCTGAAACACATTTATTAAACAAACATCGTCATACGTATGCATTGAATATTTTTCAAATCAACGAACATCAATTACCTTCAGCTGAAATCGGGAGACTGATAGAAATGAAATAACAATTTTCGAAATGAAATTAATAAACAAGAGATTAGGTGGGGGTAAAAATGCAGTGCATAAAAGAAACCGAAGCTGAGTTGCCATAGGTCAATCGTCATTTCCTCTAATTCTCCTTTATTATTATCATGAATCAATATATTTAAATGTTTTATTTCCGCCTTGGAAATAAATAAATAGCCCACATAACACAGAAAGCGAGCGATGTTAGCTACGTTTCTGAATGATCCAAACTGGGTGAGCTAAGCTCTTCGAGACCCGTTTAGCTATAACCCTTTAGTGATTTACTAACACAATTGTGCGAGTACGGCAAAAGTACCATGTCAAAAATTATTTTTTGTATGTGTTTTGAACCAATTTACACATTTGTGCATTCCTTTCAAACTTATTTCGTCTGAAAAAAAACACTATAACTATACATACAATTGTGTTGGTTGTATTTCAAATCAAGCGTAATTTTTTATCAAAAACGCCATTACATACTATGATTTTTTACTCACACATTTGTGTGGTTTGGACTTTAATTAAGCCATTTTTTTTGGTAGAAAAAGGGATAAAAGAATAAATACCAGGTGTTTAAATATGAAACCGGAATTTACCAATAAATGACGCCATCTTTCAATGTACTGTTCGACAAACCACGTCATCGGCGCTATTGGTTTCCTTTGACATCTGTCAACAACATCCATCAAATTCATAACCATACAAGTTCCATACAATCCGCCGTTCATGATTCGTTCGTCGTGATTCTTTCCTCGTTTCCTTCTCTTTCACCTACAAACCGTTGTTAGTTGGAATGGCGGAATAACGCATGTTTTTAAAAAAAATGTCGAGTTTTGTGCCTATATATTACGATTTGCGGACATCATTGAATTTTGGTTATTATTGAAGGAAACTGCTGCAGAACTACATCGAATGTTTGTCAAAGCTTACGGTGAGCATGCTCTTGGTACATTACAATGCTATGACTAATTTAATAAATTCAAAAGTGTTTTTTTGGCGTGAGAAACGAAAACGTGAAAGACGACCAAAAAAGTTTGAAGACAGTGAATTGCAAGCGTTGTTGGATGAGGATGACCGTCAAATGCAAAAACAACTCGCATATCAATTGAATGTGTCACGAGAAGCCGTCTTCGTATGTTTAAAAGCCATGGGAAATATCCAAAAGCTGGGAAAATGGGTTCCGCATAAACTGAATGGCAACTGGAAAATAGAAAAACCACTTGCGAAATGTTGCTCGCCATATACAAAAGAAAGTCAGCTCTCCATCGAATTGTGGCTGGCGATGAAAAATGGATCTATTTTGTGAATCCAAAGCGCAAATTGTCTTGGGTTAATCCAGGACAACTATCAACTGCAAGGCCAAATCGCTTTGGATGGAAGACTGCTCTGCATTTGGTGGGATCAGAAGAGTGTGACTTATTTTGAACTGCTAAAACATGGCGAAACTGTAAATACTGGACGCTACGAACAACAAATGATCAATTTGAATCGAGCTTTGCGTGAAAAACGACCAGAATATGATAAAAGGCAACACAAAGTGATTTTGCTTCATGATAATGCACCATCGCACAAAGCAAAACCGGTCATGGAAACGCTGGAAGCACTTAATTGGGAAATACTTTCACATGCGGTTTACTCGTCAGACTTGGCTCCGTACGAGTATCACTTATTTGCATCGATGAGGCACGTGCTTGCTGAAGAGTACTTCATTTCTTACGAAAATGGCTCCATAACTGCTACCCTATTAAAGAATACGTATGCGGATAAAAAAATATACGAATTCGTATGATTTGTATTCCTGGATACGAATACGTACAATTCTAATACGAATACGAAAAAGAATGATACAATATATGTGGCTGAGAAGAGACATTACAACTGGAACGGTAAAAAAGCGTTGGTGCCTCAGAGTGGACATACGACCGTAAAGTGTAAAATATTCTTAGTAAAACAACCAACAAATTGTTCTTAGTTTTTTCCGATTTATAATTTTAAATAACTTTCCGATCGTAAGAAATCCTTTCTGTAATTTTTTATGCATGTTTTGGCAGCACAAGACAATCATTTTAATTTAAAAAAATATTTTTATTATCAAATGATACACTGCTACGCAATCTACTAACCATTTTATAATGTTTTATTTTAATTAATTCTAATATTTTTTTAAAGCTCAAAATTTTACTGAAATTAGTCTATTTGTACAAAACCAAAAATTAGTTTGGTGTAGGTTTTTTGTTTGCGATATACCGGGTGTTTCTTTTAAACTGAGACGATCAAATATCACGAAAAATGGCCACTCTACGGAAAAAATGTCCATAATCAAAATTTAATCATACCGCGGGGGAAATACATTAGTGCAAAAAAATAGTCCCCCACCCCCCGCTTTGTAGGTGGGGCAGGGGTAACTTTTAAACTAAGATAGGAGGCCATATTTTTTATTGCAAATACGGATTCTACCACTAAAAGTACGTATGATTTGAATGAAATATTTTCTTCGGTGTATAGATGGCGTTGTAATCGACGAAATTCAATTTTTTCAATTTCTTCTTCTTAGAACACACGCATTCGATTCTGCAATACGTTTGAAATAAAAAACATCAGGTTTTCATTGGAAATACTCATTGGAAATAATTTGAACTTAGAAGTGAGACGGAACATGTGGTTTCAACATGATGGTTGTCCTGCACACTATTCGGTGGTGGCACGTGAAATACTTGATCGTGATTTCAATGATCGCTGGATCGGTTGAGCTGGTCCGATAAATTGGCCCGCCAGATCACCAGATCTTAGTTCGCAAGATTTCTTTTTGTGGGGCTATCTCAAAGACAAAGTTTACAAACAAGAACCAACAACACGTGAGAACATGATTGAGCGAATCAGAAATGCGTGTGCTGAAATTCAACTAAACACACTGTAACGATGTGGTTTTACCGTAGTAATATCGGTTCGCTCGCACACTAGAGATAGGGTAGTTCTTCGCCGGCTGGGAGGATTTAACAACAACGAACCGAATCACCATCGTCCAAAGCTAAATTGGTGTGCGATAATTACTACATAACAAAAAAAAATATATGTTTTAGCCCTAACGCGTAATAACTATGGCTTGGAATTGATTTGGACGGGGAGCACAATCTCACAAATTATTTCTTAATGAAACATTATTATTATGGAATTCATTTTTTTTTTTTTTATAGTACTAACATATTTTATTAATTTTATTATTAATCAAACAATCAAAATAAACCAAAATTGTCTTTTTCCTTATATAATCTAACTTAAAACTAAGGTACCTTTTTTTTACTTTTATTTTTGATTTGGTAATTACGCGTAATCCAATGATGATGAGGTTAGTGTACACTTGTCATGCCGCGGTAACCGTTGCAGCTCATAAATGTATAACCCGTTATATAGCTGGTCGAGACTCTTATTATCTTTATATGGTTTTATAATGATGATTAGCACCACTTACAGGTGAGAGCACTACACAGTCCTTGGTCGGTTTCCAGGCGCTTACTCGCACGTTTTTCTTTTAAATAACTTCTACAAACGGTCGTCTTATTTAACGGTTCAAATTTTGTTTAACTTTCGCCTTTTTAGTTATTTAAAATTTACTTGTTTTTATTAGGCATATAATGAACCGTGCCACAAAATAAAACTTTTAATCACTTTTCTGTTGGGCTCGTTCCAAATTAATCACTATTTGGTCTTTCTTTTATTATTATTCATCAACCTCTCTTCAAATCTCAGACCCGACTGCCCTTTTTATAATTTTACATGATATTTACATAAAAAAAACGGTATCTATTTTTCATTTTTAAACCTATACTATAATCTAATAATTAACTGTCCTTTAATTATATAAACTTCAAATATACCACCAAGCTAATTGTAAATTATATTATACCAAAATAATTTGTTATATACATATTATATATAAAAGAGATATTCTACAATAACAATAATATCGATAATTTTCTATGTACATACCTACATAAACACAAATTATGGGTAACTATGTACGGTGAGCGAGATTTCAATGTTACAGTACAGGTTAGATTGGAAATTCCATTCGAAATTCAAATCTAAGCTGAAAATAAAAATTTCGCCAGCCGTACTAAATGACAATATGAAATTGATATTATATAATATTACTAATTAATTATTTTATTGACGTTATTATACAACATACGTATTACTATTTTCAGACTTATTCTGTTATATCTTTGGCATGGTAAGTGCCTAATAGTTTCCCCTCGTTATTTGCCACTACATAGTTAACATTACCCTCACGTTTAACAACTTTTCCTTTTACTCTAACCGGAACAAATTTAGCGCAGAATTGCTTGCTTGAGTCGCTTTGCGGGTACGTTTTTATATAGACAGTCTGACCCACTATAAATTCTTTAGGACGAGCTCGTAAATTATATCGTCGCGCATAATTATCATAAGCGTCTCTCAGATGTTTTCGAATTTGAGTATGTATTATCGGCATTTTGTAATGGTTTGGCAAAAGATCGGGCTCGGAATCGAGTAAACAATTAGCGTCTTTCAACAGTTGATACTGTTCGGCATGGAAAATTCTATGATACCCGAACATAAGGTAATGTGGCGAATGGGTTGTTGACTGATGAATAGCATTTCTTAGGGCACACGATATTTCAGAGATGTGTATATCCCAATTTTTGTGGTTTGATTTGACATACGCACGGATGGCAGCTATTACCGACCGATTAACGCGTTCCGATGCGTTACTTTGCGGAGCGTAGTAAGCCGTATTTTGAGCACCGATG
This sequence comes from Nephrotoma flavescens, assembly GCA_932526605.1. Lineage (NCBI taxonomy): Eukaryota > Metazoa > Arthropoda > Insecta > Diptera > Tipulidae > Nephrotoma > Nephrotoma flavescens. Next base: position 138,617,968 of record OW052221.1, on the reverse strand, counting down.
CCTAACCGTTTTAGAAACTAAGAATTCTACACTTTTAAACTGGACTCCATTATCGGAAATCAAGGTTTCGGGTACGCCAAATAAGTCGAATTGCTCTTTAAGAAAAGATACTATATTTTTGGTATTGGCCTTTGGTAAAGTTTTGAGAAGCACGAACTTAGTCAACTGGTCTAAAACTATTAATATATGGGTTTTACCTGAACTAGATCTAGGGTACGGCCCTAAAAGATCAACATACAACCGCTGCCATGGCCTTTCCGCAATTTTCGTATACCCCATTAAGGGTCTGACTAACTTATTGGACGCCTTAGTAGTTTTACATATTTCACAGGAAGTAACGAACTGGTACACTTCATTACCCATTCTTGGCCAATAATAGTATCGCCGGAGCCGATCTAACGTCTTTCGTATCCCTCCATGAGCTGCATGTGGAACATCATGTTCGTTTCGTATAAGGCTGTTGGTCATGGTTGATGGCACATACAATTTCCACACCGGCAGGTCCAATAAACTTTGATTGATTTTCGGCTCAATTCGAATATACACCTTCTTATTCATGACCCTCAAATTTGGAAAGCGTTCTGGACATTCCTCGATTTGAGTCCTAAACTTCGAATAATTTCCACTTTCGAATTCTGTAGAATTTAAATCTAGACCATAGTTATGGCTTTCATCGTTTACGTCCCTCTGCAGTTCAGCTATTGTATCGCAATGTACACGTGATAGTGCATCAGGCACTACGTTGAATTTCCCCTTTTGATGTACAATTTCAAAGTCATATTGTTGGAGTTTTAAGCTCCAACGGGCGAGTCTTCCGGTCAAATCTTTCTGGGCCATTAACCATCGTAAAGCCGCGTGATCCGTTATTACTTTGAATTTGAAACCTTCTATGTAAGGCCTAAATTTACTAATGGCTTTTAGAACAGCTAGACATTCTAACTCGGAGATAGAGTAATTTTTCTCCGCCTTTTTAAGTTTGTATGATAGAAACGCAATAGGTCTTTCATCGTCGTCTATTTCCTGATACAAAACTCCTCCCAATCCTTCGGTACTAGCATCGCACCTAATACAAAATAATTTATTATAATCTGGGTTTATCAATACCGGTGTACTCGTCAACGATTGTTTAATTCGGGAAAAAGCTTCTTGACACTCGTCAGTCCAGTTAAATCTCGTGTTTTTCCTTAATAAAGCTGTAATAGGCGCCGTGATCTCGGAAAAATTTGGTACAAACCTTCTGTACCAACCAGACATCCCTAAAAATCTTCGTACTTGCTTGACAGTTGTGGGCTGGGGGTAATCACAAATGGCATTGATTTTAGTTGGGTAGGTGGTTAAACCCTCCTCACCTACGATATAACCGAGGTATTTAATTTTTCTCAATGCAAATTTACTTTTCTCCATGTTAATGGTTAATCCGGCTTCGGTAAGTTTTTCTGCGACTATTCTTAAAAGTTTTAGGTGATCGCTAAAGGTTGGTGATACTATGAGTAAATCGTCCAGATAGATAAATATTTTTTCTCTAAGCTCATGCGGAATAACAATGTCCATAAGACGACACATGGAAGCAGCCGCATTACAAAGGCCAAAAGGCATGACCTTAAATTGATACAGTTTCCTTCCTGGAATGGAGAAGGCGGTTTTATCTTTTGAGTCCTCCGTTAAAGGTACCTGCCAATAAGCGTCTTTTAAATCGATGCTCGATATGAATTTTGTATCACCAAGCCGTCCTAATAGCCCTTCGATGTTTGGCGCCGGATAGGCATCCTTTCTTGTGACTTGGTTTAGCTTCCTAGAATCTATACACAAACGTAACCTTCCATTTGGTTTCTTTACCAACACCACTGGAGAACTCCAAGCGCTTACGCTTTCCTCTATGACATCCTTTTTCAACATATCCTCGATTACTTTGTCCATTTCGGCCTGTACCGCTGGTGACACGGGATAATGCCTTTGTTTAATAGGCTCGTTTGCCCCCACATCAATTTTATGGGTAAATAAAGGAGTCCTTCCCAGCCCTTTCTCTTCGAATGTTGGGAAACTTTTCTTCATCTGCTCTAGTTGCGCTGATTGAAAATCGGTCAAGTTATGTTCGGGACTTTCTAGGTTGGTAGTATCGATGGTTTCCAATAAAGCTGGGGATATTCCAAAAGCTTTCCAAAAATTGATTCCCAGATACAATTGTCCTCTTAAGGTGGGAACTATATAAAATCGGATGAAAGCGGTTTTGTTCCTCAAACTCACGGGTACTTTAATAAAACCAATGATCGAGTTGGGTGTTCCGTCTGCTGTTCTTACTGAGGCCTTCATTTTGTGGAATTTGGCGCCTATTTGTTGAATTAAGCGTTCCGAGTTGCTACCTAATACGCTGATCGTTGCTCCACTATCCATTAAACCTTTAACCGGAATATCGTTAATTTTAACTGTGATAAAGGGTCGTGGATCATCATCTTCATCCTCAATTTCTTTTAACGAGACTGCTGCGCATTCCTTTTTGATGAGTCGCTTCATTTGCCAATAGTGGAGGATTCGCAACAAACGATTAGATTTGACCATTTTTTCTAAAGGAGCCACGGATGGATTTATGGGTGTTCTTTTCGTTAGCTGAGGGTTTGTTTTCGTATCGGAATTTAGTTTTATAGGGAGTGATCTATCGTGAACGTTGTTTATCGACGACCACTTGTCGTCATTATTCTGGGCACATTCTTGGTTCCCGAGTGCGAGGTCCCAGGGGTTGACGCGCTCGGACGTTGGTTTAACGACTGGTTTCTGCCTTTGCATGTAATACAAGCTGGCTTTATGACTCCATCCTTGCCACAACCAAAACAAAACAATCGGTCCACGACTCTGTTGCAATCCTTAAATAAGTGTCCGATGTCCCGGCAATTCCAACATATTGGGTGAGAGTCGGGCTTCGCAATCGACATTCGTTGAATAGCAGCTATATTTTCATCCATATCGGGTGACACTGGTATTTCAAGATAATTTTCATTTGCCCTCGTTACTGGTACCATTTCATAAGGTTCATTATGTACTGAAATCTCGTTGATTTGTTGATAACGACGCCGGTTAATATCGCCGAATTTTCTAGGATCATAACCTGACTGCGTCCACAACATTTCGAGACTCTTACAATGTTTTCGCAAACTCTCAATATTAGGAAATGAGTATCCGAGAACTTGTGTTTTGATTGCTGGATTCAAATTTGTCTTTATAATTCTTAATAGTTGATCTTCACTGAAAGGTATTTGTAAACGGTAATTCATCGATTCAATCTCTAACACAAAATCGTCTATAGGCAACATTCCTTGTTGTTTTTGTTGAAGTAGCAACCTTTCTTCCTCATCGCCGCCAGGATCAGAGAAACGTGAAATAAATGCCCCTTTTATATCAGACCAGTTCGCGCCCGGAAATTTTCGCAAAAATATTAGAAGCCAAGTTTGAGCAGCACCTTCTATATAATTAAAAATGACACGATGGAGTTCTTCCACCGGGAAACAATTAAGCATGGCCATATTTTCTATTTGAAAAATAAAGTCACGAATATTTAAACCCTTTCCTGTCCTATTAGTTGGAGTAAAATCTCTAAATTTGGGAACGTTCCATTTTACATGTTTGATAAACATATCTGGAGAAACATTGTGCGAAACCGACCTTTCTTTGGCTTGAATACTCTCGGGAAAATGTATCTTAGAGAAATTTGAAACAGCAAAGTTCCCGTATCTGCCAAACTGCGAAGTTGGTGGATACATGGAACTCATTGAAGGTCCGCCATAAGCCGTTTGTGACACAGCCGGTCTACCGATAGGCCCAAAACCGAACGGCTCATTGGTTTTCAAATATCCGCCGATATTCGAATATTCATTAGGTACTTCCGAAGTTGGTATATTTTCCAATCTAGGATGACTCCAAACCGTCTCGTAATCGGAAGATTTTTCCTTCGATGGATTAGTAAGTAATATACTGCTCGGCATCGACATCAGGATTGGCTCAACGTAACTCGTTGTAGGAACAGTTGCGGCATGTTGTAAAGCTAATGTGTTAATTGATGTTATGGGAACAGTAGCACTCGGTACAACAGTTTCAATAGCTTTTGAATCCTTCTCAGGTGCTTCATCATCATTACTTAAATCTTCCACTTCAACCTCCATAAATCGTTCTAACAGTTGGATGTAACGCCGTAAGTGGCCAAGAGTAGTTTCTACTTCGGGTGGATTTTTAAAGGATTGTTTCAATCGATAAATACGGTCATTAAAATGTAATGTTCGAGCTAAAGCAGTGAATAATACAGCATTCGGCGTATTTTCATTGTAATTCTTCCCTTCCTTCAATAAATCTTTCGAACGATCGATACAACACTTTATTTCTAAATCTTTTTGTTCTTTAGATACATGAGAAACGGCTGGCCTCGGTGCTAATTTATCTCCCTCTCGAGTCAACAAATCGTTTAATTTTAACGCAGCTTGTTCGTCCGTCGGGTCTATAGCTCGAACTAGACAATCTACCCTAAATTCGTCTTCTTCAAGACAATTCGCCCTCAAAAGAGCCATTGTACTTCACAGCGGTAAAAAAAAATAAATAAATTGATCGTATTGTTAACTATGTATAGATATGTATAAACTGAGATTGCACACAAATTGCGCAAAAAAAAATTTAATTTTCCGATCCTAAAATCAAATACGTATATGTTATAAAAGTTATCGTTGGCAAAATAACTTGCCAAAAGAATTTAAAGAATCAAAAATATCAAACTACTTAAATTGTTAAATAATAATCAAATTTTCCTTAAAATATAATATGAAAGAAAATTGGATTTATCAAAAAATTGTAATGAAAATTATTATATAATATCAAAAGAGACTGCTTTCCGCCGTTCAAAAAAATTCCACTGTAGCCATATTATCCGCGCACGTCTTTAACACTTTGTGGTACGCTGCGTCGTTCCAAAAAAAAAAATCAATAGTACAAAAAAATGAATTGATAAGTAGAAAGCATGATCTAACGAGTAATTTGAATAACTGCAAACCCTCATCGTTAGCATTAATGCTATCCTTCAACTATCAACGTCGGTATACCGTTGCTTGAGTAGTATACCTCTTTGTTTGCGAGAAAACTGATATCCCGTAAATCTAACGCAAACTAATAAGCGTACCCTCTATCAAGCAAAAGATAATCCGAACAAAATAAAATTAATTTGAAAATTAAATCGCGTGAAAATAAAATGAAAAAAATTAATTGGCTAAAACAGAAATACAACTAAAAATATTTTAAGAACCATGAGGTCCCTGCTCGGGCGCCATTTTGTAACGATGTGGTTTTACCGTAGTAATATCGGTTCGCTCGCACACTAGAGATAGGGTAGTTCTTCGCCGGCTGCGAGGATTTAACAACAACGAACCGAATCACCATCGTCCAAAGCTAAATTGGTGTGCGATAATTACTACATAACAAAAAAAAATATATGTTTTAGCCCTAACGCGTAATAACTATGGCTTGGAATTGATTTGGACGGGGAGCACAATCTCACAAATTATTTCTTAATGAAACATTATTATTATGGAATTCATTTTTTTTTTTTTATAGTACTAACATATTTTATTAATTTTATTATTAATCAAACAATCAAAATAAACCAAAATTGTCTTTTTCCTTATATAATCTAACTTAAAACTAAGGTACCTTTTTTTTACTTTTATTTTTGATTTGGTAATTACGCGTAATCCAATGATGATGAGGTTAGTGTACACTTGTCATGCCGCGGTAACCGTTGCAGCTCATAAATGTATAACCCGTTATATAGCTGGTCGAGACTCTTATTATCTTTATATGGTTTTATAATGATGATTAGCACCACTTACAGGTGAGAGCACTACACAGTCCTTGGTCGGTTTCCAGGCGCTTACTCGCACGTTTTTCTTTTAAATAACTTCTACAAACGGTCGTCTTATTTAACGGTTCAAATTTTGTTTAACTTTCGCCTTTTTAGTTATTTAAAATTTACTTGTTTTTATTAGGCATATAATGAACCGTGCCACAAAATAAAACTTTTAATCACTTTTCTGTTGGGCTCGTTCCAAATTAATCACTATTTGGTCTTTCTTTTATTATTATTCATCAACCTCTCTTCAAATCTCAGACCCGACTGCCCTTTTTATAATTTTACATGATATTTACATAAAAAAAACGGTATCTATTTTTCATTTTTAAACCTATACTATAATCTAATAATTAACTGTCCTTTAATTATATAAACTTCAAATATACCACCAAGCTAATTGTAAATTATATTATACCAAAATAATTTGTTATATACATATTATATATAAAAGAGATATTCTACAATAACAATAATATCGATAATTTTCTATGTACATACCTACATAAACACAAATTATGGGTAACTATGTACGGTGAGCGAGATTTCAATGTTACAACACTTCTCAGTTGTGTACAATCATTGGAAATGCGTATTAATAAGTGCATTGAAGTCGCAGGCCATCTTTTTGAACACTTATTTTAAGCTAAAATTATTTTATTCACCTGCCATTTACATTAGTAAATTGTTTTGATGACGAATTTCGAGTATTTCCAATGAAAACGTGATGTTTTTTATTTCAAACGTATTGCAGAATCGAATGCGTGTGTTATAAGAAGAAGAACTTGAAAAAATTGAATTTCGTCGATTACAACGCCATCTATCATGAACCGAACAAAATATTTCATTCAAATCATACGTACTTTTAGTCGTATAATCCGTATCTGCAATAAAAAATATGGCTTCCTATCTTAGTTTACAAGTTACCCCCGCCCCACCTACAAAGCGGGGGGTGGGAGACTATTTTTTTGCACTAATGTTTTTCCCCCGCGGTATGATTAAATTGTGATTATGGACATTTTTTCCGTAGAGTGGCTATTTTTCGAGATATTTGATCGCCTCAGTTTAAAAGAAACACCCGGTATATGCCGCAATATGCATTTTTTATATAACCTTTTTTTATATAACCATATAACACATGAAATAGAAAATTTTGTATGGGCAAAATCATAACATTCATTCTGTAGTATATAATTCTATGATTGCAACTAAATGTTATTTACGATATAAAAATTTAAAAAATTTGACATTCTGTGTGTTTACATTGTGGCTTATTTTGAAGAAAATTTTACAACAAAAAAATTTCCCTCTGCCTACACTGTAAAAATTAAAATTGTGGCCATGTTCGTATTCAGAAATACCAATTTATTTTCGTATTGTATTGAATTTTCGTATCGTAAGAAGATCCGTATCGTCTTCAGGAATAGGGCTCCTGGTTTGCCTCAAAAGAAAAACTTTTTTTTGCTTGGCATCTACGCATTGCGAGATTGATGGGAAAAATGTATAAACTAATAATGGGCAATACTTATATAAAATATGTACGCTTAATGAATATGAGTCTCGTACGCTTAATGAATCTCGTACGCTTAATGAATATCATACGATGAACGTGTACTTTTTTTAAAAAATTTCGGTATCATATTTACACACCACATACTCGTATATAAAGAATAAAGTTTCCTCGATACTTTTCAGCTAGCATATGATTCTGTTTGTGCTGCTTTGGCACAACGTTATTCAAATCATCCCGTCTGTTTGTTGGGATTGGCTACTATGGTTTTGTTTGAAGAAATATAGTCGTCACATCTAAAACTAAAAGAAAAACAAGCATACTAATAAAATTTCGATGTAATTAACATTCTAACGTTTGAAGAATACCATTCTGAATTGACCAACCCTAATTGGACGTCGAAACAAACAACATCATGAAAATTAAAATCACCGATAATTAAAAAAATCATTTGTCGGTTCGTATCAAGTTCAATAACAACACATATTCCACCTTGTATCTCAGTTTTAAAGTTAAGTCTGTACTTGCTGGGAGCGATGTATTTGAAAAGAAAATACTTCTCCGCGTCCAAACATGGTATGAGCCATTCTTTGCTAATAATTATCATAATTTACACCCCGATTTTGAAGCAAAGACACCGACTAAAAAATCGTCTTAGGCAAGACTTTTTGTGTTTGTTTTGAGTTTCATGTTAATTATGAGACTTATCGTATTCTGCGCGTAGTCCGTGACCAATAAGACCAAAAAAATTTGTGTGTTTTACGTAAGACTTTGGTCTTAGTTGGCATTGGCCTTAGAAAGATGTCTTGCGTAAGACATACAAATTTATTGGTCTCATTGGACACAGACTACGCGCAGTATACTCAAGACAAAGGCAAAAAGTCTTACCTAAGACCATTTTTCAGTCAGTGATTTTACTTCAGAATCAGAGAATTATTTTCTTGTCGCAAAAAGGTGGATGCGTTCTAAATATGTTCTAATTATTACATCTGGGTTTGAAGGGTTCTAAGGCTTGGAAATTTGTAAATTCGATTACAAATTTGCTAATCCTTATTGTGTCATTAAAATTAAATGTTATTTTAATCATTTGGGGCAAATAGTATAATTTTCTTTTAAATTATATCTTTATTACAACTGATTATGAAAGATAAATTAAAGCACACAAATTATGAAACATAAATTGCTAGGTTTGTAAATAATTTATCTTTCATAATTTGTATTCCCATTTGGAGGGTTGTAGCCCTTTGGCTAGTCCCCTTTACAGTTTTATTCTATTTTAGTCGACCCAGATTGGATGTAGTAGATCAAGAGGTTTCTTCCTTCGCAGCCGCCTTACTAGGTTTGACTCATCCAACATACGACGTATCTCAACATTTTGGTCAGATCTCTGTGGAGGTTGTCATTCCTTATGCACAACGGCGCGTTAACTATTCCACGTAGGACTTTGCTTTGGAATGACTGGATGATATTGATATTGGTTTTCTTTGTACAGTCGCAGAGTTGAACACCGTCGTAGGTCCATACTGGTTTTAGAATTTGCCGGTATAGTAGCAATTTATTATGTAAAGTTAGCTCAGAATTTCTTCCTAAGAGCCAATCCATTTTTCTGAATTTAATGTTAAGCTCTTCGTTTTTCTTTTTGACATGCTCTTTCCATTTTAGTTTCACGTCATGCCTAGATATTTTGCCGTGTTTGCATAGTTAATTTGCAGAAAGTTCAGTTCTAATGGTATGCAGTTGACGTTTTTGTTGTAAAGTTTACGTGAACAGATTTTGTTTCATTATGTTTTATTTGCCATCTCTACGTCCAGGTACTGACAATATTAGTAGCTCTTTGCAATTTGCGTGTGAGTTCTTCTATGCTATGGGTCGACATTTTCTATATTTCTGAGTATTCACCATTTAATTTAACACGAAAATGTCGGTTAGATATGTAAGATTTTAGTATTTCATAAAACTGCTTTGGTAAGTCTCTGTAATTTATATTCCGAGTCTTTATGCCATACTCTGTTGAAGAAGATACTTGAATATACTTGTTTATTTTCAAGTACATCTTCAATTATGTTTGTAATTCGATGTACTTGTTCAAATTCATTATAATTTTATTATGTCTGCTAACAGACATTTAAATAGACACTTAATAAATGCATATGTTTTTATTTATTCCACAGACGCTCATCCGCAATCACAAATTACTCGATTAGCGTGGTTGAACAACGATACGTTAATTTCAACTGGGCAAGATTGCAACACAAAAGTCTGGAATATTGAAGCAATTTAAAATGTGATTATATATTTGTATGTATATAATCTTATCAATATGATAATAAAATTTATATAGCTAAATCTATATAAATTAAAAATAAAAGATAAATGTTAATAATACCTAATAAAGATGCATTAAAAAGAATAAGGAATCATATTATAAATAGTAAATAATTGAGAATGAAATACTTCTTTATAATATTTTTTTATAAAAGTCCAATTCAACGACGTTTAAAAATTATTTATGTATAAAACAGAATAAATTTATAACTTATTAACAGAAGAAATTTTTATGTATGGATATATTTGTACTTTACAAGAAATTATACCGCTCGAGCTTTTATTTATTTAGGACCTGTTAAAAAAGGAGTAGAATTTTTGTCAACATCTACTAATTACAACCAAACTCGCACGACAATTTTAGAATAACAAAGACTAACCTTCTATCAAATTTTATTAATACTTACTGATACTTGCTCAAGTACAACGATAACATATCAAAACACCCCGCCGTAACACTTTTATGTAAATTACAATCAATTTTCTACCTATAAACCTACTTAGTGGTCCAATAACGGCAATACGACAAAAATTCTTTAATTTAGAAAGATTTGTTTTGGCATTTAAAAAACCTATTTTGTTTCTGTATTGTTTACTAACATAATTTATTTACTAAACAAATCATTTTTTGTGACTTAGTATTTTTTTCAAATTGCAATTTTGCATTTTTATTTTTATAAATTAAATTAAATTTATTTAAATTATTTTATAATTTTAATGTTACGAATAAAAACTCTTTTTCTTGTTTTTTATACATTTTTGTGTGATTTGATTGATTTTCAAATTTTCATTAATTAATTATATATAATTTTTATTTCTACGCTAAATTTATACATATATGAAAACATAAACATATACCAACACAAACATAATTTGTATTTTTTATTTGTTTTATTTTTGAATTTTATACATGTTTGTTTTTGTTTAAAGAAATTATGATGTGAGTAATTTAATTGATTATTGTAAGCGAAAAATTATGAAAAAGCAAAATAAATAAATCGAAAAAAAAATGAAAAATTGAATTGAGAAACATTTAAGTTTGTTTTTATGTATTATCTTTGAATGTTAAATGTAATTGCTTTATGGCTTTTTGACCGTAGAAAGTGGTACTTTTCCCCAGTAGTATGTGTGTTTTTTTAAAAATTTGAAAGTAACACAAATCACATTTAACTAAATAGCAATTTAATGAAAACAACAATATAGCTATGTTAAAACATTTGCTTGTAATTGATCACTTGTAATTGTCACATTCACTCTACTCAATTTATAATTATGATAATGTGGGAGGTCACACTTGGAATATAAAAGGAATCAGCAATCTAGCCAACAAAAAGTACAAAAAGTAGCGAGGCTGTACATTTGCTAACAATCGCAAGTTTAGTTTTTAATCCGTGATTTATTAATAAGGAATGTTTCTTAATTTTAGTTCTCATATTCATCATTAGTGGCATTTTGTCGACGTTATCAAATATTAGACATTTCGGTAGTGAAATTTGTGAAAATAATTTTTAATTTTAATAAAAATAATTTCAAAAAAATACCATTAAAATAGATATAAAATGTTGACCCTCAATGCAAATTAATACTAAAGTTTGCAGCCTGCCTTTTAGGATTGAAATGTCTGTTTAACGAAGACCGAGATGAATTTCCTAATTTATCACCGGAATCGAGAACGTGGTCTAAAATTTTGAATTTAAATCTGAAGTTTCATTGGTTAATTTTGATGATGGGTTTTGAAGATAAGCTGACGTTGAAGGGTCGAAGAAGAACAAGAGTTATTAATAGTGTTGAAGCCAATTTGAGGCACCACTTTCATCATTTTGTCGTTCTAAAATGTGGTCAAAACTACTTGAAACTGCCTTGCTAACCTCTTCAGTCACAATTAAAAAAGTATTTTCTCGTTAAAATTATTACCCGCATTTAAAAGAATGAGGTTTAAGAGTTGCGAAGGGTTTTGTCACCTAAAGTAAGATTCCTTAAAACATTATTCGATCGGGACATCGCCGATTCTCCCAACATCTTAATCGCTTCTTCATTGAAAACCGAATACGGACGTGAACCTATATTGTGGATTATCAAGTCAGAAAACATATAATACAATCGGAAGACCAATGCTCGCAATGCATGAGAACAGTGTGTGAACTGTGCAAATAACATAAAATATTAGCATGGAATCCCAATGGGTTATTGCAACATCAGCGGGAATTGAAAATGCTCTTCAGTATAACAATAATAACTCAGAATCTACCTACAGAACAAGCAATGGAAGTTGGACAAGAAGCAATGAACAAAAAGCAGAAGTCTTTGCTGATCACTTATAGAATATATTTCAGATTAATGAGATACTGGAGGGCGAACAAATACATTAGATGTAACTGAAGATCACGAAAACACTCTGACCTCTCTTGCGGAAGTCATTAAAGAAATAAAGGAAATACATCTAAGAAAAGTGTCAGGCCTGATAACATGAAAATCCTTAAACAGTTTTCCAAAAGCGGCATTAAGAAATTGACCACCATAATCAACAAAGCATTCAGAAACAAATATGTAACAAAGGTATAGAAATTTGCGGAAGTGATTATGATACCCAAGCCAGAAAAACTACCCAACGAAATAACGTCTCATTATGACAAAATTATTTGAAAGACTCCTATTAAAATAAATGAACCCGTCAATTGAAAGTAAAGGACTCGTCCCTATACGCCAATATTGATTTTAAGATAGACGTTCCACAATAGAACAAGTTCATAGGATAATGAACATCTTACAAAAAGCACTCGAAGAAAAGACGATCTGCTCAACAGTTTTCCTTGGCGTGGCTCATGCTCCTGGCAAAGTGTGGCAGGATAGCTGAAACTTAGGAAAGTTTTACCACCACAATTCTGTTACGTTCTTGGATCATATATACATTACAGACAGACGCTTTTGTGTTAAACAGAAAAAAGGATACTCACAAATTAAATAGATCAAAGCTGGAGTACCAAGAGGGAGTGTGTTAGGACCAGTACTATACCTTCTATTCACAAGCGATATTCCACTAACTGATAATACAGTAATGGGTATATTTACCAATGTAGCAGTGTCATATCAGAACGACAGAATTAACGTATGGACGAAGCGATGGTACATCAAGTTGAACGAATCAAAATCCGTTTGTATCGACTATATCAACAGAAAAGTAAACCAAATGCCTGAGGCACTAAATAATGTCCCTTTATCACAAAATATCTATATGAATCTAGATGCTAAATTGCAATGGAAGGTGCATGTCAAGAAGAAATGTGAAGAGCTGAGACTCAACACACAAAAAGGTGTGCTGGCTTTTGTGACGGAACTCCCAATTGTTACCACGTAATAAAACGATGCTATACAAAGCAGATATTAAAGTCCATATGGACGTATGATATTCAGCTGTGGGGATGTACTAAACCAAATATAACTAAACGGAGTAACCTGAATATCATCCAAATATCCCAAAACAAAGTACTGGTGGATATTGTTAATGCTCCTTGGAACGTACGTAATAATGACCTCCATTAAGAACTTGCATTAGAAACAGTCACCAGCGAGGTAATCAAAGCAGCAAGGAAGTATGAAGAGGGGTCCACAATCATTCAAACGTCGAAGCCAATGAACTGGTTAACGAACGAGAGATAAAAAAGGCTGAAAAGGAGAAAATCGTTTGAATTAGCTGTATAGCCAGCGCGAGTGTGGAAAATTAGGAGAAACCAATGGGAATATTCTAAGCATGTAGCAAAGTACCAAAGTAAGTTAGAAATTAAATGTTGTTAGTCAATTTTAGACTAGGTACAATGTAATAAGTTTTATGAATAAATAAAGTTAACCAAAAACAAAACTCAGCTTAGCAGGAATTTAAATAACTAGTTGAGTCAACGTTAACTCAATCCACTCCCACCACCCCCCCCCCCCTCCCCCCCCACCCCCCACTCATCATTAAAACGGTATTTTGAATTAATTTTTATTATAAATAGTATGGAGCTAATTATGAGGTTTCAGTTTAAGTTAAGTTCGATTTTTCAGCTCGCCTTAAAACAATAAACAAATCAGAACAAACCGTAAACCACTTAGTTGGTTTTCACCAATCGCTTATACTTAGTATACACATATACTTGTGCGTTTAAACGAGAAATTCTTTTAAAATTGTAAAAATAAAATATTTCAATGTTTTGGATACTATTGTACCGATTTATGAGTTCACGAAATACGTGCTATTTGATTTTTGACCTAATGCTGCTACCGCTTAGCGAAGGAAGTATTCATTCCAACTTCTCAAGTATTAATGACGCAAATTCTTTAAAAATTGTAAAAAGTAAATATTTCATATTGTATTATTTTTCTGAATTTAAAAGAATTTGTCGTTTATGCTTGAGAACTTTGAGGTGGGTTCTAATTCGTGCTAAGAGGTATCAGCTCAAAATTCAAACAGCACGTATTTCGTGAGCTCATAAATCGGTACATCATAACATTGAAATATTTAATTTTTGCAATTTTAAAAGAATTTCTCGTTTATACGAACAAAGGTACAACAATACACAATTGATTATGATTTTGAAAACCAAAAATCGAAGTTTAATATTAAATAATTTAATATCGGAGGAATATTAAACTGATATTTTACATTAAAAATGTATTCAAAATACCATTGTCTTTAATAACGGTTTGGGGCACTGGGTCAACGTTGACTCAGCCTCATACTATCGTTATTTAAGTTACTGCTAAACTGAGTGAGCTCAACACTTTTGTTTGTTCATTTCGGCACCTCATAAATACCTCATAATTCTGCATTGGTTTTTTGCCAATTTGCAAGGAGGGGGAGGCAATCTGAACAGGTCGTCAAGCTAGTCGATTATATATAAAAGTTTATTTTCATAATTTAGGGAATTTCTATATATTTTATATTTTACAAACTGATACATAATTTTATGTATCAATTTTATTTTAAATTAAATCCAGTAATGATTAAACGAGAATCTATGATCTACCCACTTCAACATTTGCACCGATTTACCACTTATCATATAATAAACACTTTATTTATTTTATTACGAAATTATCCACGTTGACTTCTTGACCGATAAATTTATTTAATCTCATCTCATTATCTTTATAACATTTCTATCTAAAACCGAATAATCATATATAACGAGATCACATAAGTTAACATAAATTAAATGATAGCACACGCAGACCTAAGTTCTAAAAATCTGCTTGTTGATTATATAATTTTTGAAGAAAATTCTCCAAATTACGGATTCTATTAATAAAAAGCAGTTCAACAAATTTCCATTCCCCAATAATAATAACAATAATAATAATCATGGCAACCAAAATAACTGAACATGTTAAGATTATTTTTAAAACCAGGCAGCATCAGTGTATCACATGTGATCCAATGTAGTTTCAAATTATATAACAATAACAAAATAAATTACAAAATTTGTGTGTTGAAAATATTCCAAAATAATTTGACACCTTAACGAAAATCGGCTACGCGAGAAATTCCTAAATAAGACAACAGCATAATTATTGTAAAACCGTGTGTCTATGATTTTCTTTTTTTAAATTACGTCAGACCTATTCAGAAAATACAAGAAAAACAATTTTTTCCGTAATATATTTTTCAGCTGACACAGGAAAAATTAAAAAAAAAATATTTACATTACTAAAACTGAAAAATAGAACAAAAGTTCCAGATTCCTAAAAATAACAACCAAAATTTACACAGAAGAAGCTGTTTTGATTGTTTACTGTCTTAAGTTTAAATTTTTTCAGGGCGCATGCCTGTATGGTGTATCTTTATGGCCAATATCTGGAAAATGTATATAAATCGGTATTCTCGTGTGAAGTACGCAAAATATTTTTTATGATTATGAGATGAGCCCACTTTAAATATGTACACTTGGGTGCAAAACAATCACACATTGTTTAATGCAGATTCAAAGTCTATTTTAATACCTATCCAGTGGTACCTTTTTTGTACTTGTACCAGGCCAACAAAGTGATTTTTTGTCAAATGCATATAGCAGGCTTTCCAATTAAATTTTAAAAATAATTAACAAGATCAATGAAATAGCATGCCATAAAATATCTCGCTCGGAATTGTGATCTTTTGCATATCAACGCTTAGCCTGAACTATCCTCTATTGATTACATCTTCAACCGGATCAAAGAAATGGATACCACACCGGAGGTAGCCGCACAAATGGTTGCACTAATTTATGCGAGGCAGCACCAAAGTGAAGTGGCTTTACAACTAAATTTGAGCCGATTCTCCGTTCGTTCATTGTGGCAGAGATATCAGGAACCTTGTGGTTTCAGACGGAGACAAGGATCTGGCCGACCTCGTGCTACAGCACAGCGAGAAATCGCCGTATGAATGCGGTCCAACTGGGACGGCGGCTCCAAGAAGTTCAAAAGGTCGAAGTCAGTCTGTGGACAGTTAGAAGACGACTACGAGAAATTAATCTGACTGCGCACACAGACCAGCAAACGGACCGAAATTGACCGCAGCCCACCGACGAGCCCGTGGTGAGTTCGCTCGAGAGCATTTGAATTTGACAGAAGAAGAATGGAGAACTGTCCAGGATGTGTTTATATGGCACCGATGGACGCGGAAGAATATACAGAATACAAGGAGAGCGATATGCACAATGTTGCATTGAAGAACGTATGGCGGTGGATCGTGCATGTTCTGGGGAGACATATCATTAGAGGCAAAGACAGATCTTGTATTCATCACACGAGCCAATACTGGCTGTCGATCAAGATAAATATCAACGGTACATTGAGGAAGTCCTCGAGGAGTACGTGGTACCTTTTGCCGGGTTTATTGGTGAAAATTTTCTGTTTATGCAGGATAACGCGAGACCGCATACGTCTGGTGTAGTATATACCAGTACCTTCAAGAGGTTGATGTGCCTGTCCTGTTATGGAGTGGCCAGCTCAAAACCCGGACCTCAATCCCAACGAACATTTATGGGAAGAGTTGAAAAGAAGGGTTCGAGCAAGAGATGTTGCTCCAACGAGTCTCCAAGAGCTGCAACAGGCGAACGTAGAGGAATGGGAGGCGATACCTCAAGATTTTATGAAAACTTTGGTGAAATCAATGCAGCATAGAATGGATGCCGTCATTCGGGCCAGAGGAGGGAATACATCTTATTACTAAAACTGTTTTTTTGTTTATTTCCATGTTTTAATTCGAATTTTACCACTAATTTTCATGCTGACAAATTCACAAAATACCTCAGATGTTTACCTCCAAAAATCAGTTTTATGGCATGGTACAAGTACAAAAAAGGTACCACTGGATAGGTATTAAAATAGTCTTTGGCTCTGCATTAAAAAAAATTAAACAAATATTGGATTTTTTTTTTTGATATTTTTGAACTTTTGTGGAAAATTGAGCAATGTGCGATTTTTTTTGCACCCAAGTGTATATTGAAAAAACATGTTACTTAAAGAAGCGAGCATACATTTGCGTAAATTAACGGAATGGTGATGAGAGACCAATCTACGTAACGTATGAATTATTTTAAGTACTCATGTTGAATTGTGTTCTGACTCCTTACACGCCAAATTCCATTTATTTATTTTTATTATTATTTTTTTATTGTAATTTGGAGACAAAAATAACCAATTCTATTCTTGAATATATATCGACGAGCACGTGGTTGATTTGCTATTAGTTTTCTTTCATTTTCCATTTTGCAACAACAACATTCCATTTCTATTGTTATATTTTATAAGAGACGAAAATTTATCGCTTGTATATTTTATAAATATATCAGCGCATTGTTATTCTGCCGCGAATTTTATCTTATAGGAATATAATTTGTTGACCGAGGGAGAATGAGGAAATCTTCCTACGTTTATAATTTTCATTTAATGAATAATGCTACGTAGCGGTTAATAATTGGCTCAGTTTTATTTTTATGTAAGTTCGTCGTCAGTCAATCCGTTCAATCTTAAATTTTATGACTTACAGAAGCTTACATGTAACTTGTTTCATTTGAGGAAATTACATATATAAAGTTGTTATATTTAAAAAAAAAAATAACAACTTTAATAAATCATATAAAGTGCAAACCAGAATAGGAGAAGCTTAGTAATGTAAAATTTTAGAATGCAGACTACAGTATGAGCATAGAAAAATAAGTTTAGAATTGCTTGGAATGTAAAGTCACAAATACAATCATGACATTGGAATTATCAGAAGTTTTTTGCACAACTCATTTTTATCTCTCGATTTATAAAAATGAGAAATCGATGGTAAACTTATTTTTCTATAATATGAGGAATAAAATATGGACAAACAAAAGAAATGATTTACTAATCAAACAATTTTGACTCATAGTTTTCTTAAAACTTTAATATTGTTAGATACAATTTACAGAAAAATTTGCACCCCATATCGATTGGCTTTCCTGATACTTTTTGCGGCACTCCTCTCATTGCTGCCAGCGTTCCTGACATATCGATCTTGTTTAAAGCTCTTCCGTTCTCTTCAAATTTACTAAAAAAGTTTCAATTGGCCTTAGTTTTGGAACATTTGGTGGGTGAACAGTCTTTAGGGATAAATTCGATTCTGCGTTGACGTAAATCAGTACGCCTATTTTGGTCCAAAAATAATAACAGAAGAGAAGAATTACTGGAACGCAATAGTGTGGAATATATATGTATTTTTGTATTAGTAACAAACAAATTTTTTCGGACGTCGCGCCACACTATTCGCAATGTTTTTATTTTAGGTTAATAATTTTATATTTTGAAAATTAACAAATTTTATATTTTATAAAAAAAAACAATTGTAAAACATTTCGTGTTCAATAAAACGACACGTAAAAATAAATTCATTTTCCTCAGATATGTAATTGGACAAAGAAATGGCGAATCAAATTAAATGAAGCAAAATCAATCCAAGTCAACTGAACAAATCTAAAAGTTAATCATATACCAATAATGATCAACTCGATAGTAGAATCGCATGCAAACACTGCTAAATATATCGGCATGACTTTAGATACTAAACTTAGATGGAAAGAACACATAAAAAAGAAGAGAGAAGAACTAAACATAAAATTTAGAAAAATGCATTGGCTCTTAGGGGGACAATCTGAACTAGCGATCCATAACAAACTGCTGGTACACAAACAAATCCTGAAACCTGTATGAGCATATGGTAACGAACTCTGGGGTTGTGCCAAGAAGACAAATATCAAAATCATACAAACAGTTCAAAATAAAATCCTGCGATGTATTGTTAATGCACCGTGGTACATTCGAAACGACAACCTCCATCGAGATCTAGAGATCGAGCTTGTCGCGGATGAAATTAAGCATCATGCAACAAAACACCTACAACGTCTGCACCAGCACGAAAATCTGGACATACGCTGTATGCTGACTACCACACCAACAAGAAGACTGCAAAGAACAAAAGCACTGGACTTATCGTGACCATGAGGTCAGTAGACCTACTGTGACAAGAAATCTGAGGAGGAGTTGCATGAAACTGGGGATAATCACTAGATTACGCCGACTAATCAAAATATTTTATTATGCAATGTAAATTACTAAATGGGTGCATGACTCAGTCGTAATATAAATAAATAAATGAAATTAAAAAAAAAACTCCAATTAGTCTCGACGATATTCATAAAAACGCAATAACCACATCATTTGGCTTAGTCGACTACACCCGAATGCCATTTTGACACAGAAATGCTGCACAATCCTTTTTGTTTATATTGACGCCATTCTCGTTGCTTCATAAGAGCGAGAAATAACCCTTACTCCATTTGGAACAAATCTTCCAAAAATTATTAAATTACTGCGTCAATATCAACATGAAAAATGTGTGGCATTTTGCCGTCCTAATTCACTCACAGGTGGCAAGTTTTTTCAAGAAATTAGAAAAATTTCTATTAGCTGATTTGTCCATTTACTGTGAAATTTCTACAGAAAACAATTGCCCGTGCGCATTCCAGAGACATTACGTTGAACTATATTTGACCGTCTGTAAATATTTCACATCGAAATGTACGAGCCACTCGAAAACTCGTCACTTCAAGACATTTTTGTCTCAGTATGAACAAAGATGTAACCCTGACTGCGAGTTCATACGACGGATAAAAATCTCGGATTTTTCTATCCCAGATTTTTTTTTCAATATTTTCAACTTTTTTATATGAAAAGAGGCGTGCCCGTTGTATAATTTACGTGATGTAATTGGTTAAAACGATGGGATAGTAAAATCCGAGATTTTTATCCGTCGTATGAATTCGCTGTGAGGGTGAAATCTTGTTTATCCTGCCAAAAATGCAAGGTACAACGTCACACCAAATCAGCTCACGGAAATTTTCAAATTACCAGGTAGATTTGAGCACAACCATTTAGATAATGTTGGGTAACTTCCACCATCTGGATTCACATGCATTTCAACTGGCGTAGATCGTTTCGGTTGAGGTCAGAAGTTTACTGCATAAAAGACGTCTCCACACAACACAAACAGTTGTAAAAACACTCGTCGAAAACTACATTTCTATCGAGCGATCAAGGCACACAGTTCGAATCCAAGCTATTCATTGAGCTTATGCCACTCTTAAGGCGCTTTCACGGTTGCATTCGTTTAAACCAAATATATTTTAAACATATATCCCTTTTGCTGCCCACTAACACAATTGTTCGGGTACCGCAAAAGTACCATGTCTAAAATTGGTTTTTGTATGCGTTTTGAACCAATTTACACATTTGTGTATTTTTTTCAAACTTATTTTCGTCCGAAAAAAACACTGTAACTATACTCACAATTGTGTTGGTTGTACTTCAATTCAAGCGAAATTTTTCATCAAAAACGCCATTACATATACTATGATTTTTTACTCACACATTTGTGTGGTTTGGACCTTAATTGAGCCATTTTTATTTTTGTTGTTGAAAAAGGGATATATTTTAAACCAATCCACAATCGTTAAAATGACGTAATTTTTTGTTCGGAGTTTTTTTTCCATCAAGTTGGATTAAATTTATCTTTTTGTCTGGATGAACAATGTGCGGAAGAGACGGCACAATATCGGTTAAAAAGAGCTAGTAGTAATTTTTCAAGAAAGGATTTTGTTTCTTTTTGTTTCATTGAAATTTGAAAAATGAAACAAATTTTGAAATGAAATGAAACAAAATTTTCATATTTCATTATGTATACGGGCCGGAAATTTGTCAGATAATTCAATAATCACAGACGAGATGATGTGGTAGCAAAATCGTTCCGACAATTTTTTGTTAACTATATGAAATCAAAAAAACAAAATTGATTAAACGCAGAATGAACAACTGAAATAATGAATGCAACCGTGAAGGCTTTAGGCTCACATCGAATGCGGACTACTGCTGTCACCGTTAACTTAAAACTGCTCTCAAAGCTCGTGCAAATACCGTCAACTGAAGCTGATATCTCAATAATTTTGTTGCGAATCCGAGCCATAGTTAAAGATGACCTAAAATGTTTACCAGCAGAACTGGTGTACGATCAAACAATAAAATTACCTGGGAAATTCTTTGTGGAACAAACATTTACACTCCAAGCTACCACTGTCACTGTGATAGATCATCTGTTCTGACGATGAACAAACTTGTCCCGATGGACACGCAAAACAACTCAAGATGACATTTGTACGAACTGCAAACTTGTGACTATGCTTTCATAGACTATGCCCTACGAATCGGCAAAGTAAGCACCAGCCTCACACCACCTTAAGAAGCACATTGTATTGCAAATCAGAGGCCACAAACAATCTGTCTCTATTGATAGACTCAAACCAGTCTATCGAATTTTGATTTCACCCGATCAAATATCGGGAGTGAAGAAAAATGTCCGCATTTTCGGGTAACACATACTTCACGTTAATAAAGATGGAGATCTTTCATCTTTACTTTGTTTATGTAGTTGACATCATCTTCAATTTTATGGCTATCGAGTTGGGGTTCTTCAAAATTTGATCCATTAACAGTGCAGTAGTAAAGGAGGCGATAATACATCCTGGTAAGGTAATTGGTGAATCTATATTGACACTGGATAAGTTTAATACGCTACTGACCAAAATAGACGCAATCACGATTTCTGCACTTTCGTTTATAATTTAAAAGCATGTTGGACACTAAGCAAGGTAATTGAAATTCATCCAAGAGGTGATGGGCGGATGAGGATTATGACACTTCTACCCATTGCAAAAAAAAAAAATCACATGCAGCGACCGATACACATATTGTGTAATCTCCATGTTCATTTTGATGAATAATTCAATTCATGGTCGGCGGAATGTTAATAATCGTTGTTTCGTCTATATTCTTCAAATTATTTGCAAATGTTTGAGTCCAAAATTATTCCTAGAACCCACATTTCATAATGATCGATACGAAAGAACGTAGTTTCTTCCAGGATGAATATATAATTTTGGCCAAAATTCACTTTAGAATCCCTATATGTAATACTGCATTTAAGAAATTGCGGAGATCCATCTATAACTTTTCAAAATTACTTATATCGAGTTATTTGACTTCGGAGGTTGGCCAATTTCACAGTTCACGGAACAGTTTTAAGATTTTATTCTGCTGGAATGTTTTCATATGTGTATAAAAATGAATTAAAAATGTCCGCTGGTTAAAAACAGGGGGCTGGGTGAGAAAACTGTTCCAAACCCGGAAGGTGTTAACTTCTTCACAGATGTTAAATAATGGATGATAAGGTTGTCCTAATAACTGTAAGATCCATAACTGTAATATCCATAAGGGGTATTCGCATTTTTACAGACAGCCACGCTTTGATTAAAGCACTAAAATCAATCGTCCTTACGACCAAAATAACTCAGAATTGTTTGTCATCAATTAACCAGATGGCAGTACTATGAAGCATCTGAGGACAATGGGCTCGCTCGCTTATTTCACCTAGCAGAACAGATGTTGAAATGTCGCTCGGTACTTGCAATTTTATGTTTTAACCCTGTTACGATCCAGATAGCGGATATTTCTGCAAAACGCGTCATATCAGCTTGGTTGTGGCTGTTACAGGAAGAAACCATACTTCGTCTTGCTTTAAGCGCAGGCACAAAATCCTGTGCGCTCTTCTGTTAAAGGGCCTAACGGACCTCTGTGGGGTGAGCGACAAGGCAATTTTACGCTTCGTTGAAAGATTGGGGTGGTTTCATAATGTGACTATACCAGACATTTAGGAAAACTAAAACTGGACCATAGCCAAACCTAGCCTTACTTTAGTGGTAACCTCGTCTATTTTCTTTAAACATGCAATTACACCAAAAATAGAATTAACTGGTCGCGTGCAATTTAAGATGTCATAAACACCACATTCGCAAATTAATAAAATCATAAATGTATCTATATCTCATTGTGTATTGAGTCGTTTAATATTCATATGCGTGATGATAATCACACGTGATTTAAAAATACCGAAACGATACTGTCTTGATCACATAATTCGGAAAGCAAAAAAAAATAATTTTTATTTCGAATCTCAACCCTGTCTGGTACCGTACCGAAAAAATATTTAGCTGGTGAAAATGCTAATTGATAAATTTATGTGTGACAAAATAATAACGATCAGCCAAAAGGTTAACAACAACAATAGAAGAAAACTGTTTGTAATAAAATATGAATAATTTTCGTATGGCTATAAAAAAAAATTGTGAGATGAATATAAATTTTGTGGTTGTTAATTTCTTTTTTAATTTTGTGATTTTTGTTTTTATTTGACAGACAACAAATGTGAATTTTATTTATTTAAAATTCTTATGGTTATTTTCTCAAATAATATTTGTTTGGCTTGTTAATTAATTTTTACGTAGGAAGTTCAAATATTACAGCGAGTAAATCTTATTTCCTTATGAAAAATATTTCGTTATATTCAAAACTATCATATGGTAGACCGAAAACTATAATTTTTAATTTTTACTTTTGTTTTTCAATTGTAATGGTGTAATTGTGATTGTTCCGGATATTGGTCTATTTTCAGCACTCTCGAATTAAATACAGAATCGTAGGAAATTCTTCCATTTGCGTCAATCTGTGTGACAAGAACTATGATAATCGACACTTACTTATACACTATCAACTTCCCAACCACCTCATTTTTTCTTTCCGTTCACGCTAGATCGCGAATAAATTTGAATTTTTGACTTAAGAATCACAACAATCAGTTTGGAACAGATGAGATTATTGATTTGGAAAAAATCAATCTTCTCATCAGGAATATTGTTTATATATATTGAACAATACCATGTAGTTTTACTACTAGCGAATTATTGCGTAGCGTACGAAATTCAATTCTTTCACATTTTCCATCTATATTCTATTTTAACAACTAACTTTTCGTATTTACGAATATTTATATTTTTACTTTGGTTTTCCAATTGTAATGGTGTATTGTGATTGTTCCGTATATTGATTTCCGGACCAATTTTGGAGTAACATTCACGGATGGCACTTTTTAATTCAATTATTGTGGAAATCATTATTGTCGTTAATTTTCATACACTTTCTCGATCAGGACCTCCCTAAGGTTTTCGATGGGATTGCAATCAGGACTACAAGCTGGCCATTCAAGAAGACTAATATTTTTCTCGAGAAACCAGAGCTTGGTCTCCTTCGGAAAATACATTATCATCCAGATAATTTAATCAGTCTCTTACAAGAGTCCAATGCACATACTGAAGTTCAATTGAGTTGCGATAAAGCATTTGGAAAGCTGCCCTTGATGGGAAAATTGTTAAATAATTTCAGGTAGCCGATAAACTTCCACGATCTATCCTCTCTGCTGTTATCATGCAATAATGTCACACCAGACTAATTTGATGCTCTATGTGCCTCAGGTCGTTTTTTTGGGCTAAATTACGAACTAAACTTTTTGATGTGATCTTACGCTATTCGCCGCCAGGTTACAAACGAATAGTCTCCTCGCGAGGTAACTTTTCAATTTAGTTGTCCAATGTCATTATTTGGTATTTAATGCAAATGTGTTATTGTGTACAAATTATATTTCATAGTTTATAATAACGTTTGCAAATAATGCAACTTTATCATCGTCCATTATTTTAATTTAATTTAATATTTCCTTTATCCACGAAAAAAGTTAATAATTTCTAGTTTTTTTAACCACGAAAAGTCAACTATTCGAAATAGTCAGGCACAGCTTGTTTTGTTGATGTTACTGCCACCTATGAATGTTTATTGTGAATTACTGAGCAATTTAGTTTAGTTCATAATTTAGTCGAAAAAATCGGTTTGAGGCACACAGCATTAGTAAATAATAAAGAAAAATTATCCTCGTTTCCAGATATAATTAATTTTATTATTTCAAGTGATTTTATCTCGAACGAATGAAAAGCAAAAATGTGTACATGATTTACTATATACAAAATTACAATCATGATATTTATAAATCATATGGGTGTGACAATTTCAACACTCCCACTCATGATTCTAATTTTTAATAACAATAACTATTAAATTGGCTGAAGTCCTAAAATACTAGAAAACATTTCATGATTAGCTCTTGCCAACGATTTGGCAAAAATATAAGCCGCTTGTTCATCAGTTGACACGTATTCCAATTCAAAAATTCCAGATGCAAACTTCTCTCTGATAAAATGGTATTGAACATCTACGTGTTTCGTTCTTTTATGAAACTCTGAATTTTTAATCAATCGTTTCGCAGACTGGTTATCCATATAGCACTTATCTCATTTGATTTTAATTCCGACATTTATCGCTTCAACCTAACCATGCTGACCAAGAAAAAAAAAACGTATCCGGAAGTTGATCGTCTTGTATCAACATCACCAGCATAGTCCGCATGGCTGTAACTTACAAATGCCAAGGCTGATCGTCCCTTTGATATACTTAAGTAAGTTTTTTGACTGCGGTGACATGAATACTCGTAGGTTTTTCCATATATCGACTTGCATTATTAACTGCAAAACAAATATTTGGTCTTGTACAAATTACCATTTGCTTGCTCTAAACTTGTTGATACATTTGAAGGTGTACTGACCGGGTTACAGTTAAACATATTAAAACGACGCAAAACCTTGTTTGCATAAGCTTGTTGGCTGACTAGAAATTAATCCGTCTGATCTATAATTCACCTCAATGCCAAGAAAACAACCTATATCCATGACTATGATATCAAACATCATTTGCAAATCCGAAATGATGATATTGATATCATTTTCATTTTCGGCTTCAATTAATCCATCGTCTATACACAAATTGCCAATATCATTTCACTGCCGTTAATGATCATTCATCGTAATGGCCTCATCAACCGAAATCACTCTGAATAGCATTCTATTCATTCGACCTTGTTTGACTCCCACTGCAATAACACTTCCATTGTTCAATATACGACATTCATCTTTGTTTTCAACAACAACCATTTCTCGCAATGTTACCGCACCAGTTGAAAATATGTTTGTATACAATGTCGGAACATACAAAATATTTGCTAAATATTTCTTGCACCAATTTTCTCCATCGAATGCCATAATATGTCACCATGGCCTTCGGATTTTAAGAATTTACCATCTCCTATTTTGACAGACGAAAAGCCTTCTACAAAACTGGTAAGCCATTCTCGTTGGTTACTCGCATATGGTGTGTTGCGCCAGAATTCAACCACCATAATTTGCTGTTACAGGTACTGTAACTCACCATCATCACAAATCAAAGCATTGCCGTTTTGTTCTTTTAATTTTTATGTAATATTTTTGGATTTTTCTTTTGATGAATCTTTTTGCCAAAGATCACTGTGGATCCACTTTTTTTTTGGAATTGGAACAGCCTTTCTTTTTAACCATTAATTCCTCAACTTTTTCAGTATTGCCACGTTGTACTTTCATTCTAGCTTCTTCTTCGAAGTCTTACAATTCAATATATGCAACACCGGTTGCTTCCGCATGCTATTGAAATATATTATAGTGAAGTTTCTGACAAACTAAAAATGACAAACAACTTTACAACAGCCCAAAAAATTAAAATCTACACTCTAAAAAAAACCTGTTATGCGAAATAAATTGTTAAAAAATAAGCCATAACAATGTGCAATAACCATTCTTTATGTTTTCTAAAAGCCAGCATATTTATGCGGAGAATTTTACGATAGAAGAAAGTCTAGTGGTGCTTAGATTGTCAATTACAAGACATCGTAGAGATGTCTAAGTGAATCGAAGTATGCTATCGTGTATAGTACTGCCTCTATTGCATCTTTTGTAGAATCCAACATAATTTTGAGTGCCATACATTTTCTATGTTGGAATCATAAAAATTCTAAGAGTCAACCATTCGAAGGCCATTGACAAGACATAGATAATAATTTATGCTTCGAGGAGATGCTTCACAATACCAAATAATGTTATACAAAGTCCTTCCCAGGAAACTATATGTTCCTGATCGAACAAACAGAATAAAATATTGATTTAAGCCACATCATCAACAAACAGCTGAAAAATGATATTGTTACGACGATTGCAAACTATAAACCAATCAAAAACAATAACACGCTATCGGAGATTGAGATTAATATTATCTTGGCAGACCAGAAACCAGAAATTCAAAGGCCAAGAAGACGATCCCCTTTGGAAGCAGCGAAAGTTAAAATACTGATAGAAGAATGGTTGCGATGGTATTTTTCACATTAACAAATCCAGGTATACACAAGGACGGATCAATGAGACTATGTATATATGTAGACTACCAAAAGCTAAATGCAAAAATAGTAAAAGACAGGTATCCCATGCCTTTAATGGAGGGCAAATTGATAGATTGCAAAATGCCAAACCATTTACTACTTTAGACATTTGAAATGGGTTTTTTGACGGCCCAGGTATTTCAAAAGGACATTACGAATTTGTGAAATGTCCATTTAGTCTTTGTAATTTTCCTGCCATAATTCAACGTATCATGAGCGCCATTTTTTAATTTCTGGCAATTGGGAATGTAATTTGTATTTACATGTATGACTTAATAATACCAGCGTAGAATAAACAAGTTGGATGAGTTACTGTAAAGAATTGAAGATGGGCGAATGTCCGACCGATTGAAAATCATTCATTATTATCGCAGAAAGAAAGTTGTCATTTTTGTTGTTTTTAATAAATGTTAATGTTTAATAAATAAATAATAAATTATGTATATAGTAATACACTATGCGAAATAGCTACAGTCACTCACAAAAGTCTACACACACCACTAAAATTTGCAAAATCGAGATAAATGAAACGAACTAAATATTGTAATATTAATTAAATAATATATATTTATTCAAAGAAAATTATTATTGAACGTGCATAGGTATTTATATAAAAAAAGATAACGGTACTTTGCAATAATTTGAGAATAAATAGAAATGTGCAACTGTATGTATACTTTTGTGATAAAATTTTATGAATTTTTTAAATTTTTTGAAAATTATTATTATTTTTTTTTAATTTTGTTTAAATAATAATTTTATTTGTTTAAATAAATTATTTAATTAATATTATAATATTTATTTCGTTTCATTTATTTCGATTTTGCAAATTTTAGTGGTGTATGTAGACTCCATATGTAGACTTGTTGTGACTGACTGTATATGGGACAAATTAATCTGTTCTGTTTTGTTCAAAACCATTTCTCTGATTTTAGTTTACAGTGTGTGGATAAATTTGTCAATACATACTCAACAAACTGAAATTTAAATTTCTTTTCGTCCCTTTTTCATATTACCGTTAAGTTAATTTATTGTTTTTAACAACCACGAGTGGAAGAAAATAGCTATATGAGACAAGTGGGTTTTTAAAAGTGTTTTATTAATTTTAATATTGTGTAGTAAAAAAAATAATTTTCGGCAGCATTAAAAAAGGAGTTAATTATTTTTTACATTAAAAGTATATTTTTTTTTACTCAAACGTAATTTTTAAAGAATTATGCCGCGAGGAACGCAACTATCGACCGATGAACGATCAAGGATCGAAAATGTAGCCACAAAACTACGGAGAAATAAAAATAGAATCTGAAACTTTTTAAAAAATCCCCAAACATATGGGACAATAAAAAGGCAAGGACCAAAACCTAAAGTTGACGCAAGAAGTAAAAGTGAAATAAGACGTCTTGTGCAGTTAGGAAAAATATGAGTCCATCCCAAATAATACGTGACTTGCGCCTGAACGTCACTAAACGAAGAATACAACAGATTTTAAAAGAGGATGGTCATCTGAAATATCAGAAACGGGTACGTAAACCTAAACTTCTGCCGCGCCGTAAATCAGCGGAACGAACGGAATTTGCTGAGAAATTAAAATTTTGACCAGATAGATAGAACTATTGGTGAGATATTCGTGAGCCACCTCAAACACGTCACCGTTATGACCTGGGGGGTGGTTTCCTATATCGGGGCAAGACTACAATTTGTTTTGTTTCCCATAAAATGAATAACAAAATGAACGCAGAGAAGTATGTGCAGTTATTAGACGACGTTTTAGTAAATTTTGGGGAGGAAATATATGGTGAGAGTTGGACATTTCAGCGGAATAATGCTTCTATACAAGCTGCTAAGTGCACCAAGTATTTTTTCCTGTCAAGAAATATACCAGTATTGCAGAGACCTGCTATTAGTCCGGACTTAAATCTAATGGAAAATCTGTGGAAAATGGGCGCCAATTTACTACTTTAGCGGAGCTTAAGACAGTCATTCTGAAAACGTTAATAAATTCAATGCCACGACGATTGATGGATGTTATTAACAACAAATAGAATCCATAAAATGCACTTTTTGTTAGTATTTTTGTTCTTAATGAATAAATTAAATAAATTCTAAGTTGTTTCCTATATAGCTATTTCCTACGACCAATAAGAATAAACCGTTATACATAACGATGTAGGTACAACGCAAACGGACCGAATCGAAATCTATATGCAATCTGCATTGGCAAATATTCTGACGTAAATGAAAATAAAATAAGAGTTTGTTTAGAAAAAACAAAAAATTTGTATTGCCCCATATAGATATTTGTGTATATTTTTTAAAACGAAATTTAAATAACATGCAAGCGTTAATACGAACAAGGGGGCTTAACTAAACGTAAGGCAGTACTCTAGGTGAGAGGGAAAATAGCTTGAGCATTGAGCAAGTTACGTTCCTCTACACAAACAAAAAAAGGATAAAAATATCTTTTTTTTTTAAATCAAGTTTTGTGTAAAGTTATAAGTAGCAATTGCCCATTTTTAAAGCGTCGGATAGAATATTTGGACTATGAAATTGAAAATGGTTACGACGAGCCGGATGAAAAAAGGTTGAAGCCGTAAAGAAGTTTTCTGGAGGAAATAAAATTAATCTGGTTGAATTCACCAGTAAAATAATTAATGAGATAGAAAAACATCATCTAGTTGATGGCGTACACGACTTGAGTAAAGCATTTGATTCTATCTGTCTTCATAAAGCACTCCAGAGTTTATTCGCTTTTGGGTTCTCACTCGATTACATAAATTGGTTCAAATCTTATCTATCAAACCGACGACAATTTGTAATAATGGGGAATGAGAAATCAAACGTTATTAAAGTTGCATCTGGGGCCCTATTCTTGAAATCGGTGGAAATTTTCGTAATCGGAATACAATTTGCTATATGCAATTCTTTATATTACTAAAATATAAAGCCGGCTACTTTAATCATATTTTTAAATTATTTGTTTTTTATTTTAAATTAAGAAACATAATTCCCCCCCCCCCCCTACTAAGGGAACAATTCCGACTGGGTAAATCGATACGGAATTATTCGCTTAGTAGGTAAATAAATAATAGAAAACTTGTATACAAATTTGAAAAAATGATTAAAGTAGCCGGCGAAAAACTTTAGAAATATAAAAAATATCATAGGAACTTGTATTCCGATTGTATTCCGATTACGGAAATTTCCACCGATTTCAAAAAATAGACCAGACCCGAAATATCTCGGTACATACTAAGGGTCTATTTTTTAAATTCAACCCGAGCAAGCAGGCGTACCCCGGGTAGTGTACACCGAGCAAAGGTTGTACTGGGTAAAATTATTCGGTGTGCATAGTGTAATAAATTGTTTTTTATTTTGACAGCGCACTGCCTGCTCGGGATGAATTAAAAAATAGGCCCTAAATGGTTCAAAAAGTTCATACGCGAGATAACTCGGGCGATCACATGTTATACTATAACATGTACTATAACTATATAACAATATTATTAATTAAATCAACTATTATTCTCTACGACCTACGTCCATCCTTCTAGGTTTGCCAGAAATTTAATGAGACAGAATTAAATTATTGATTATTTTAAATTATACTTATGATTTTCTTATATGTATATTATTTTTTCCCCTTATGTATCTTAAACAGATTTTTTTTTTGTTTAGAATATGTATGTCAAAATATTAGTTCTAGTTATAAAAAAAAATTGATTTTTTCGGTGTATTTATTTGAAAAAAAACGGTCCTTAAGGGGTTAAAAATTATTTCCAATTTATAAATATTTACACCAAACTTTTCTCCTCAGTAGGCCAGAAAAAAATATTTGAACAGAAATAACATATAAATTCTTTTCCCAATTCCTTATTCCCGGGGAATTACCAGAATAGTGCCACAGGTTAGTAAACATAAATTTACTCTGTGTAACCAAAATTTTGAGTCCTATTTTGAACTGAACTGAACTGAACTGAAAAGCTATATTGGCAATCTAAAGCATAAAACTACGACTTTTTCCAATCTGTTTATAAACTAGAAGACCTTGGTAATTTCAAAGATCCAACTCTAGTTAATACAGTACATTCATATTTACGGAAAATATTGAGCCAAAAGACATTCAGCGAGTATTATTAGGATTCGGACTAGGTTGTGGCCCTGATGGTATTCCTGCTTCATTTAAAATTTAAGTTGTCGCTGGTTCAAATAAAATTTAAGTTGTCACATCCAATATATTAAAATAGGAGATAAAAGATCGATTACAATACAAGCTACTTGGGGTGTACGACAAGGTGATAAAGCATTCTAAAATCTTGGTGTTCAAAGATGACCTGATAACCTGTCGCTGATGAGTTATTATTGTGTGTATGATGACTTTCCTGCTGGAAACTATCACTGGACGGCAAAAATATTAATTCAAAAGTACGAGGCAAATGAATTTGGCTAGAAAGCGAAGTGTGAACATTAGTCGTTGTCCTATGTCCTCCACACTTATTGAATTTCTTAAGTGTGTTTTCTGTCGTTTAGTTAACGGGGAATCATGTGGACAATAAAATTAAATGAATTGTCATCCATCCTTAAATATTTTATACACATTTTAAATCCCGTCTCTATAGCCAGGGTTTCACCCAGATTATATTTTTTCTTTCTTTTTTATTTTTATTAACGATATATGTAATAATAAAAGCGCTTAATGTTGCTGCACATGCTTGTTGTCGTTCCATTTTAACTGAAGTTTGAGAAAAATTTTGATAAAATCTTTTATGTAGTAAAGACCAAGAGTAGCTTTTGGGTAATTGTATTTTTTTTAACGTTGGTAACAAAGTTACTCAAGTTACCCAGTCTACAACCGGACAAGTAGATAAGAGATACAAAATGAATTTTCATTATCGATTACAATCGGTGATGTTAATAAACACAACTAAGACTCTCTGATGGAGTGCAGAATTCAGCGCCGACCCACCGTCCACGTCAATGTACAGGTTGACATGGACCTTGCAATGTGCAGGTGGTATACTGTAGTTGTATGAGTAGGTGAATAGATAGGGTGAATAGGTTAATGATGTGTCGTGAATGCGTGGTATCCCAATGGGCCAAAATTGTCAACCACTGAAACACCTACCCAGTTTATACAAAATGTAAGATTACATTTCGCGTGTGAATATTTATATTCAGAAAAATTCTATGACGTATTTTAACAGTTACAACATTTTTGTTTCATTTTTTAATAGTTTCTAATTTGGTTTTTCTGACACTAATTTATTAAAAACTGACGGAAAGACAGAAATTAAAAAACAACTAAAAGTTTTTTTGTTTTTATCCATGCCATCTGTTTTGGGGCCGAAGCACTCCCTGCTCTTTCGTGGTTTATTTTTTCCGTCTTACTTTACGCATCACCTGCCAAATCGAAGACGTACGGCTATAGGGCCGATTTTAAGACCATCTGCACATTGCAAGCTCCATGCCAGCCTATACTGACATGGAAGATGGGTCGGCCCATGAGTTTTGCACTCCGACAGGATGTCTTAGATGTGTTACATTTCATCCCAGATCGTAATCTGTTATGAAATTTCACTTTTGCATCCTGTCCCTATCGGGATTCGAACCCGGTACCTCCCGATCCAAATGCCACAGCTTTAACCACTGTGCCAATTGGTCGGTAAACTAAAAGTAAATTACGCTAAAGTTACTCTACATGGTCGGAAATAGATCGGGTAATTTTTTGTCAGCAAGTTACTCAAAAGTTAATATGGTCTATTTCCGAAACCGCCTTGATGTCGAATAGACATTGAAACCTTAGTAATTAATTATCAAATAAAAAACCTGTTAACGACGAGGTAAATGTTCGAGTGACGAAAGCCGAATTCAATTCACAAAATTTCTGATATCAAATTTGTGCCGAAAAAAACAATTGTATTCGATTTGTCAACGATTTTTCGGAATGTTAGTGCATTCAGCGCGTTGTTATTTAACATTCAAAAAACCGTTGACAAGTTGTTGTTTTTGACAGCTAGAAAGAAAAATGTAAACAAACGCGCCGAATGCACTAACATTCCGAAAAATCGTTGACAAATCGAATACAATTGTTTTTTTCGGCACAAATTTGATATCAGAAATTTTGTGAATTGAATTCGGCTTTCGTCACTCGAACATTTACCTCGTCGTTAAGAGGTTTTTTATTTGATATCAATGATTTTGGCAAGGCAAATTGAAAATGAATTGAATTACGGTTCGTTTATTGTTGTCAGTCGTTTTGACTTCGACTTTGAGTTCACACACACACGATAGCACACAAGTGGCCGCTACGTGTTATTGTGCCTCATACACAGATGCGCGGCATTGAAATGACCAAAACGAACAACAAAGCCATGCTAATGCAACAAATACAGAAAAAACTACACTATAGATAGTTGTATTAGGATATATGTGTACATCGTATGTGCGCACTAGTTTAATAAGTAGTGGTGCGAAAGAAAAAAATTAACATGAGATTGTTAGTGTAACCAATACAATCTTCTGTAGTTTGTTGAATATTGGCATCTCCGTTTCAGACTTTGTTCAGAGCTTAATTGTTGTTCGTTTCGCGAATAACGAATTACGCATACTCTCACACAGCTGCCGGCTGTGTGTTACGGAGTGGGAATGATTCGTTCTTCTTCTCTCGATATTCGTCACTCCAGTGGCCTGCGTCTGTGTATGAGGCACAATAGAACGTAAAACAATAGAACGAAACTGTTTCAATAAAAAAATAGAAAACAATAAAACAAAATTGTTTCTATTGAAGAATGGTTCAATACGATTTATGTTTGGAAAGTATATGCTCTTGGCCTCGAAATAGTAAAGACTTATATTTTTTCTTTTTTATGTTGAAAAGTATTGTCAGGTCTCATAATTAGGTTCAGGTAGGTAGTTTTTTTTTTATTATGTCCAGCACGATAACCTACGTTCTGTTTCTAGTGTGTGGAAGATGATTCTATTTCTTTATTATGCATGCAATTTTTCAATCTTCATTTTGTAGTCTTTTAGTAGATTTTATTTCAGAATCCTTTACCACATGCCACAAACAGGTCATGTCGGGTGTGATCTTAAGACACACCCGGTTCTCGTAGGCTATCGGCTGAACATTTGTAGTCTAGTTTTTAGTGTATGTTACAGAGTAGTAAAAATTTAGACCAGATCAGCCATGCTACACTATAATTTGGTTTTCTGGATTCAAACTATTGCGCAATAGATTTTAATTTTTAATTTTAAACCCTTATTTTAAATTAAATCATTAAATTTTTTTGTCTTGTTTTATTCTGTTCTCTCGAAAATAAAATTTAAACAAAAATCTACATCTCAAAAATGTCCGTAAATTTTTTTATTTTCATTTCAATTTTTTTCATTTCGGATTCACGGTCAAAATTTTTACGTCGCAGCTGCGTAATAAAATTTTTGTCCGTGAATCCGAAATGAAAAAAATTGAAATGAAAATAAAAAAATTTAAGGATATTTTTGAGATGTAGATTTTTGTTTAAATTTTATTTTCGAGAGAAAAGAATAAAACAAGACAAAAAAATTTAATGATTTAATTTAAAATAAGGGTTTTAAATTAAAAATTAAAATCTATTGCGCAGTAATTTGAATCCAGAAACCAAAATTGTGTGTAGCATAGCTGGATGCATGTGTTTTTGGTAGAAATTCGATTGAGTAATTCAACAATTTTTTTTGCATGTTTCTTGCTGTTTTGTCACTAACTGCATGCGGCTACCATTCATTTTTGACTCCTTAAACAATACAATAAAATATACATATTTTAGTGTGTTAGTTGGAAATAAAAGTTAATGGTAGCTAGCCTCTCGCTGAT
The DNA here is from genome assembly GCA_932526605.1 of Nephrotoma flavescens. NCBI lineage: Eukaryota > Metazoa > Arthropoda > Insecta > Diptera > Tipulidae > Nephrotoma > Nephrotoma flavescens. Next base: position 138,582,639 of record OW052221.1, on the reverse strand, counting down.
ATTCCATCTTCATGCGATGGGAGGGGAGATAAGATCTATTTTTCAAAGAAATCAACATAATGATAAAAAAATATCGATTTTATGCAAGGAGACTCAAATGTTCAATGTTTTTGGTGATTTTTTCGATCACATCAATTTGTCAGTTTTTTCATTTTTTTTGTTATGAAAAAAAAAATCACTGGTAAAAATTCTCTTAGCAATGATAATAATATGATGTATTTATATTTGTTTCATTATAATACGTTGATTCACTATCATTATGAACCGCAACGGACCGATATTAGGGTGCATTTGAGCCAAAAAATAAAATTTTGCAAAAAAATTAGTGTGGCTTTTAAGTTATGAAGGTCAATATCTAAAATATACGAGTTTTCTGGGACAAACGGTTGATGTCATATTGTAGGTGAGATTTGTGGCTAATAATCCTGAAAATATGAACCAAAAGTCTTGGGCTCATTTTTTAGCAATTCGGCCTAATGTGGCCGGGCGATTTCGCATTTTTCAGTCTTTTGGCCAAAATGACCCTCCAATCTAATTTTTTGAATTCTTCTTTTTGCTATTTGATAGCTGGCGTCAATACCTTTCCAACGATATGCATATGTTCGGGGTATGTCGAATAGATTCAGCACTGTGGACGTGGCAAAATGGCCAAAAATGGCCGTTCAGAGGCCGGCCGCGGCCAACATGGCGGCCAAATCAAAAAGTTGTAGAACAAAAATTGCTTAGTTTTTTAAGTACTACAACCCCTGAAAATATGAGATCAAATAAAAGAGGTACGGACAAACAAACATATATACCAAAGCAAGATTATATGGTGACGTCATAGAAAAATTTAAAATTGTCATAACTTTGGCCAAAATCATCCGTTTTGGACGTTTGAGGTGTCGTTGAATTAGTATTGACGTCTTCAATCATAATTTGCCAGTTAGAAAATAAATATGGCATTTTTTGGGGCAGTTATACGCGAAAAACTGATTTTTTGGGGCAATTTTTGGAAGGTCATATCTCCACTCAATGTTGGTAGAAATTCATGCTTTTATACATTATTTAGGTTTATTTTTCAAGACCTTTCCAATGGTATATAACATGATCCTGGCGGCCTCAAAGTGAAAAAGTTCGAAACTTGCTGTATAATATACTTCGTTCGACTTCCACAGCACAGTAGGTGCTTTCGTCACTCGTTTGGACTGCCGTCCAAAGTGATTTTGATAATACAGAGCTCTAAACACAATAAAAAATTCTATTAATTTCATAAATGTCTTTAATTTGTTAGTAGTTTTGTAGAAAAACTGTAAGAACTGAAACTGAAACTGAACTGAAAGAATTTTATTCTTTCATTTACAGTAATTACTACATCATATTTAATTAGATGGTAAAATTTAATAATTTTACCATCTAATTAATAGATAATAATTAATGGGTTTTTAATGTTACACTATATAATTTTCAAAATTTTAGTGCAGATTTATGGTTTTATAGTGAGTTATGATTTATTAACTCGCACCAACCAAGATTATTATTAGTTTATTAAACAAACTTATTTATTTTTATTTTTTTATTAATTCAAAAAATATGTAGGCAATCATTTTTCTTCTTGTCATCATAAATTAGTTGTCTATTATGGACGCTATTTCTTTATCTCTAGATCAGCAGACCTACAAAATTAAGTATTTTCGTGGACAAAATTAACGCATTTTTTTTGTAATAAAAAAAATCCCGCTGGCCGATTTCAGTGGAACTGGTAGGTATCAAATGATCCCAAATTTATATTTTTATCAGAAACCACGTACAATAAAGCCTACTGCAAGCCAATTAATAAAATTTTTCAAAAATGCTTAATCAAGCATGTTGTTTTAAATTCAACGCAACCAACAGTTGACAACATGTTGACTAAAATCACAGCCAACGTTATGAACATTCTAAATTCTATAAATCAAATTGGCGATGATTTCACTAGTCATGATGCCAACAGTTGACGGACCTGAATGCGCCCAATGATCGGTTTTTGTATCAGTGCATGTCAATTACTTGTAAATGCAGTACCATTATTTCTTGTAAATGTGTTCTAAAGTTAACACCTATTTTAAAATCCATTATCCAGTGACATTGTATCAGGAAGTACAAATCGCACGAAAATTTGTAATGAACCAATCTTCGGTTTCACGAATACTTAAGCAATATGGAGAGACCGGAGAATACAAAAGAAAGCCCGGACAAAGGCGTAAAAGGTGCAAAACCGAGCATGCCGAACGATTTTTAAAAATTAATTCGTTGTGAGATCGAAAGCGTACTGCTACTCAACTGAAAAATGAGTTGCTTAGTGCCCGTCAAGTGTATATTAGTGCCAGAACAATTAGACGAAAATTAAAAGAAGTGAACCTAACTCCAAAATGGCCCGTAAAAGTTCCACGGCTTCTCCGCGTTACAAATCCAGCCGTTAAGAATTTACTCATACCCATGCAAATTGGGGAACTGATCAATGGGACACTGTTGTCTTTTCAGATGATTCAGATTTTCAGAATCCAATTATAGAAACCAGATGGGCGTAATCTTGTATATAGAAGAGTTGGAGAACGCTACGCATCATGTAGCATAGTGCAAAATGTAAGCTTTGGTGGAGGTTCAATAATGTTTAAGGGTGGAATCAGCTGGGAGGGCCGTAAGGAGCTGGTGGAGACTGGTTTGAGGATGGATGCAGACTGGTATGTTCGCAACATTCTTGGCGATCACGTTTTGCCATATGTGGGCTTCATAGGTTATGTCAGTTTTGTGTTAACGCTGCAGTACACATAGTTGCAATGGTGCATCAATATCGCAAAGACATCGGCATTCGTGCACTAAACTTGCTATCATTGAGCCCATGATCTAAATCCGATCGAACACGTATGGAACATTCTAAAACGCCGTATTAGAGCTAGAAATCTCGTACCAGATTCGATAGCAGAGCTGAGTGTTGCAGCGTAAGGAGAGTGAAATCCCATTCAGCAAGAAATCATACAAAGCATTCTACTTAGTATGCCCAGAAGGATGGAAGCTTTAATAAAGGCACGGGCGAAATACTCATTATTAAATTAATCGAACTAAATTGTATAAGCTAATTTTAATGTATATCGCTATTGAAAATTTAAAAAAAATAGTTTGACACATTTAACATTTTGCAAGGACAAATAGCCGGTATAATTCCATACATTTGTGCCTCTTTTGTGAAATATATAAATTTTGGATCATTTGATACCACTACCACTGAAAATGGCCAGCGCGACTTTTTTAAAGCGCTAAAAAAAATATCCGTTAATTTTGTCTACAAGTGTATATTAGAGGACACAGTAGTATTTTAAAGAAGTCATCGGTAAGTTCCTAATTAAAAATTTCCAAATATGCAACTCGCGGTTTCTAACAAGGAATGTAAAGCCATCTCAAGATATAAACTAATACGACATTTTTATCATCAACCAGAAACATCAAACACTTTAATAAGGAATTCATCCATGTGCGATCATTGAGGATTTTTTGTTGGGGAAATTTTTTTATTGTTCCATTTCATTCAATTGGAAAATATCCAAAAAATTTGATAACCTATAAATTTTCATACCATTATCAATAATTGCTTTTATAAATAAATAAATAAAAAAGGTGTTGTTGTATTTGCCTACAAATTAAGTTAAGCAATCTGATTTGTTTTTTAATTCGTCTGAGAATATACAATACATACAATTATAAAAAGGCAAAAAAAAATTAGCGTAACAAAATTTAATTTTAAATTATAATGACGAAAATGAGGTGTGAAGAAAACTTCTTAATTTTCTTGATATTTTTTTTATTCAATGACGACGTTTTCTTATTCTTGATTTTTATTTGGATTTCAATCCAAATAAAAATAAAAAAAAATTTTAATGTCGTAAAGAAGGAACCATACGTTATATGCGAGGGGCACACAACAATCGTTCGCTATTGAAAATTTTGTTTAAACTAAAATTACAATGAGGGAATATTGGGCTTGCAGGATTACTTAAAAATAAAATAGTTTAACACGTAAAAAATGTTTGACATTAAACTTTGGTTCCGATTTTTTCATACGAAATTTCTTTACAATGCATCCTTTATCACATCGTATAAGACGAGTACTATGGCGCCACCTGTACCTCGAATTACATTTGATAATGCACCTTTGAAAAATGCGCCAGGCCCCTCACTTTTCAAAATTGTTGTCCAACAATGAAGTGTGTTTTTGTAAATTATTTCAGACTTCTTTCGTCCGGATTGCATCATCATTCGACGTCGGACGGTATCGAATGGGTAAGATACAATACCGGAAAATGTTGTTACTGCCTAAAAAGATGAAAATAATTTTGGAAAAATGTTTTAAATGGTTTAATATATAAATGACGTTTTTCTTACTTGTGCAATGGCCCAATTGATATAAAGTGGAGTGTGCTGTGGGTCGGGAAGCATCCCACGAGCTGTATCATAACAACCAAAATAGGCAGCACGATATATAATGATACCTTGCACTGATACAGAAAATCCTCTATACAGACCTACTACACCATCTGCTTTGCCAATTTTCACGAGGCAGTCCCATAAACCATTGAATTCGCGAGACCCCCCTTTACCGACATCCGCGCCCAAACTGCAATAGATAATTCAGATTATTAAGATTATAGCCCACACTACAGCAACGCACGCATTTCGACACTTACCGCGTGCGGGCAAAATCCAGTGGATACACGAAACATAAAGAAGTAGCCCCCGCAGCGCCACCAGACGCTAAATTACCGATAAAATACCGAACAAATTGCGTATTCTTGTCTATGCCGCCCATGAATATCTGCATAAAATAAAATTGGTTTAAAAATTAATACTTAAGTCATCATCGTAATACTCACTTGTTTATACTTATCTTTGAAGGCAAAATTCAAAGCTTGCGTTGGAAAGTATCGTATAACATTAGCCAAATTGCCACGCCAAAACGAAGCAAATCCTTGTTCTTTCGGAATACGAACAAAGGCATCCATGATACCCTTGTATCGGTCTTCTGGTCGAATTTGCTTTGATATTTGTTGTACTTGCAACAGTAACTTGACGCGCTCGATCGGGGCAACAAGAGTTTTTGATATTGCTGCCGATATACCACCGGCTGCAAAATCCTTAAGGAATCCGAACGGATCGGCTTTATCTGCCATTTTCGTCTATTAACTAAAAATTAAAACAAAAAAAAATTTTAGTAGACAAAAAGGTCAAGGCTACCTATCTCGTTCAATAAAATCGGAAAACCGGCAAATCAAAAAGAAAAATCGAGTACTACGATGGAAATTTGTTTAAAAGATTTATGCATTCTCGTTTTCATAATTAGTGTGAAATAGCCAAGTAGAATAAAGGTTGTTATTAAATGAGGTGTGCCGAAGAATATCTTTCTCAGGTTTTGTTGTATTTCAATAAATAAACGCACCTTTTTTCAGCATGAACATTGCCTTTCTGTTCTTATCATTTTAATCGTACGTCGGTACGAGTAGATACAAGTTTGTGATTTTAAATACAATTGAATACGACTTAAATTCTCACCAGTAATTTTTTCTCGTCCGCCGAAGACTTCCTTATTTTTTCTAATGAATTTCAAAAGAGGTTTAAAGGGCTTCATGAGGTTTTATGTTAGTAGGAAGTCATTGCAGCTGAAGGTCACAAAGAATGAAGATGGTTCCATGGATCTGATCTGAGCTAATAGTTCATTCAAAGCTTATTGCCAGTATGCTGCTGATCTTTTTAGTTTCTAAATGTAAGGGTACGCATCTTAAATCTGTCCATATTGGCCTTCAGTTTACTTCGATCCATTCAGCAGACTGCGATCGTTGACTTGATTTGATTGTACTCAAACATGAATAGTCCGTAGAAGAGGTAATCGTTTCTTTGAAACCTCAAATCACCGCCGTACGTAGTCTGTATTGGAAGTAGTCTAGTGGTGTAATCTGCACTGGTCGTTCTTACTTTAGTTGATTTTGAATTGATTCCTTATAAAAAAACGTAGGAACAAGCAAATTAGTAATGTTTTTATTTTATGTTGCTATATTCGCCCACTTTGCCAGGTCGTAACCTATCACCTTCTTTCTAACGCTGTTGACTTCATCTTTGACCTGATGGATACTCAAGATGACATCTTTGTCGTGGGTGATTTCAATCTCCCCGGTCTGAAATGGGACTATTCAGACGATAACAGTCATTATGTTGCGTCGAATGTACTAACCACCAAAGAAGCTTTATTTACTGATAATATGTTGAACTCTGGATTATTTCAGATCAGCAACGTTAAGAACAGTTTGAACAGACAGCTCGATTTGGTATTTTCATCTGGTACCTACAATAGCGTCGAATCGGAAACCAATCTCATCCTTTGTGCCATAGATGTATACCATCCTCCCATTTTAATTACATTTTGTCTGGAGCAAGGCAGTTTTAATGTCGAAACTCCGCCATGTTTTAATTTTCGTATGGCCGACTTTGTGAAACTTAATGATTTGTTGTCAAATATCAACTTTGACACCATTTTGAATGATAATAATGACATAGAAACACAAACTGTAAATTTTTATTCTGTAGTTTTTGATTGCTTTGAACAATCCATTCCGTATACTCGCAAAAAAACTGTATTGCCATCACCTCCTTGGTATAATAGCGAATTACGAGCATTACGCAACCGTAGAAACAAACTTTGGCATAGATTTCTAAGAACTAAATTGGACTCTGATCACTCTAACTATTTGATTAGTTATAATGATTTCAGTAGTTTATCGGACGAACTTTATGGGAATTACATCAGACTCATGCAGTCAAATCTTATAGCCGATCCTAAGAGTTTCTGGCGGTTTGTTAATTTGAAAAAAAAATCCGACGGATACCCTTTCACTCTGAATTATAAAGATCATTCTTCTAATGATCCTAAAATCATAACAAATCATTTTGCTAACTTTTTCAGTGTGGCTTTTGCAAACAGTGATTTTGAACCCGATGAAGATTACTTCATACACATGAATAACTGTGTTCAAACAACACTAACTTCGGTTGAAATCGATTACGAATCCGTGGTACAAAAGATTTCCAAACTTAAAGATGATTTTTCACCTGGTCCTGACGGTCTACCATCCATCGTCCTAAAGAACTGCAGTGATATTCTTGCTCAGCCGCTGACGGCACTTTTCCAAAAGTCGCTTTCACTTGGAATTTTCCCATCTATTTGGAAAAGTTCCTTTATAGTTCCGATCCATAAGAACGGCTCCAAAGCAGACATTTGTAATTACAGGCCGATTGCAAAGTTATCTTGTATTCCCAAGCTGTTCGAAAGTATTATATATGATTCATTGTACTTTTATTGTAAACCGTTGTTTTCCGACAATCAGCATGGTTTTCTCAAAGCTCGCTCCACGACCACAAACCTTGTGGAATTCACTGCACAAACATTAAATATGATTGAAGCAGGGAATGAGGTCGATGTTATCTTGACCGATTTCAGCAAGGCGTTTGACAAGATTTCCCATAAAGTTATTTTGTTTAAGCTCAGGGCTCTTGGATTTCCCCCACAATTTCTTCGTTGGGTGGGCTTTTATCATAGAATAAGTACATAAGAATGATAATTTTCTTGTATTAAAATGGCATTTGGCATATAATTGGGTACTGGCGTATAATTGCTAACGCAGTACGAGACAACGATATATTTAGGATTGTTCGCCTTTCCTTGTTACACAATATTGAAAACAAGAAAAAAACGTTCGTATTTTTTTTTGCTCGACTATCTAGTAAGCGAAAACTTTTGAATGAAGGAAACAATAACAAAACAACACAATGTGACAATGATCATACTGTAGGGTTATTAAAAACGACCGCACGATTTATTTGTTTATCTGTGTGTGTATAATGAACATTTATAAAAAATAAAATATTCTATATACATATAAAAATAATATTAAACATAGATAGATAATTATTTTTTCTATATGTGTATGCGGCTGCATATAGTTTTTTGCTTCAATTTACGAGTATGGTTGTATGTGTATAATTTTAATTTTTTATGAATTATACTTTTCGTTATTTTTCGTACTTCGTTTCCCATTTTCAATTTATGCAAAGCATACTTCACAGGAATATAATTCAAAAGTTTTCGTTTACTATATAGTCGAGCAAAAAAAAATACGAACGTTTTTTCTTGTTTTCAATATTGTGTAACAAGGAAAGGCGAACAATCCTAAATATATCGTTGTCTCGTACTGCGTTAGCAATTATACGCCAGTACCCAATTATATGTCTAATGCCATTTTAATACAAGAAAATTATCATTCTTATGTACTTATTCTATGCTCTTATCTTAAAGACCGTATTTATCAAGTTCTGTTTAGGACATCAGTATCAGCTCATTTTTCAGCAACATCCGGAGTGCCCCAAGGCAGCCATCTGGGGCCGATCTCTTTCATTCTGTCTATTAACGACGTTGCATGTTTAATTAAAAACTCAACTATATCTATATACGCCGATGACATGAAGATTTACAAACGGATTTCTAACACCACCGATAGGATCCTACTACAATCGGACCTCAATACATTTTCCGTATGGTGTGTAAAGAACAACCTTGAGCTGAACGTGGGTAAATGCCAGACAGTCACCTACTCTCGGAAGCGTGCACAGTCCACTTCTCGTGACTATTATATTAACAACGATGCTGTTACCAGAGCTAGTTCTGTTCATGATTTGGGGGTCGTTTGTGACAGCGAATTGAACTTCAGAAATCACGTCGATCGCATTGTCAATCAAGGTAACGCTGCGCTCGGTTTCATTACACGTTGGTCGAAAGAATTCGACGATCCTTATGTTACGAAGGCTGTGGTCGCCTTATCATGTGGTTCACATAAAAAGGATTGAAGCAGTTCAGCGTAGATTTCTTCGCTTTGCTTTACGCGGGCTACCGTGGGTGGACATGTTTCACCTACCTCCATACCTAGATCGCCTCAAGCTAATTGATTTACAACCACTTCATAGGCGCAGGGTTGTTGCAGACGTGGTTTTTGTTCATCAATTGCTGACCGGCAGTACCGACTCTCCTTTCCTCTTAGGAAAAATCAATCTAAATTTTAATTCACGAGCCTTGAGATCGGTACCTATGTTTCGAATCGACCATCATAGGACTGACTATGGTAAAAATGAACCTGTATCTAGGATGCTTCACGAGGCTAACCAATCTTCATTGATTTTAATATGACGAAACGCACTTTAAAACAACTTTTTTATTTAACTTGACTGGTTTGGCCTTTAATATTTTATAACTTTTATAACATTTTGTTTTGTTACATTTTATTTTGTTTTATTTATCAAATTTTATGCAATTTTATTAGTTGACTGCTACATTTTTCAATTTTAATCTGCTTGTACTAAGCAGACTCAACCTCTGTTCTCCTTCCGTCCGCGACGGGTATCGTTTTGCTTAGCTGTTCACCTAGTTTGCCTCTTAATAATCAGATTTGATTTTAATACTAATATAGATTTTCCCGCTTGCTACTTTTCTTTAATTTCACAGGTTAAGCAGTTCGATATCCATGTTTATAATCATTGGAATTATACTCAAAAAAATAATAATAATACAGATGGAGACACCCCGCGCGCGGTTGGGAGGGGTAATAGGTCGTTGGGAATTATTATTATTATTATTATTATTAATAGGCTTCCAACTCATACACCTCATGCGCAATGTTATCCCATTCCTTCCGTAGGATTTTATTCAAATTTGTAAATATGTACTTTTAATCGTGAAGCCCACACGATCCTTGATATTTCTCCAATCGACATATAAGCATATGTTTCTTCATTTTTTGTCCTTGTTATTCTGGTTACTCAACATTTTGTGGTTCACTGTGTTCATGAGTCACGTGTCGATCAACATAGGAATTTTTAAATTGAATTTTTATTAATCAACGGATTCTCAAGATGATACACCCACGATTGATCACAGCATATTAGTACATCTTGTCGGTGGAAGCGGTACTGTACAAAGAGTCCTCTGAATGTGATTACCTTGTCGAAGGATATCAAGACTTCAGACTTTATATGCAGTTATTTGTATTGAGAGAGTTACACAGGTACAACCATTGATCGTCACAGGCAATTATGATGGTTTGAAAGGTGCCATTTCAACTTGCAGTTTGACATACAAAACATTAAAATCGGAGATGTGAATAAAAAGTTACATCATTTTAAACATGAAAATAAATATTGAAAAATTCGATATGTAAGAAATGGTTCGCGTGCTTTCGTTCTGGAGATATGGATATCAAAGATGCACCTCGCTCTGGCCGACCAACCACTGGAAAAGTCAATGAAATCATGCAAATTGAAAAAATTGAAAAAATTGAAGAAGACCGGCATATAAGCAGCCATGCAATTGGTAAAGAACTAAATATTGACCAGTTTTAAACCATTTGAAAATGGCTGGCTACAAAAAAACGTTGACGTTTGGGTACCACATGAATTAGCAGTTAAAAATTTAATGAACCGGATTTCTATCTGCGAAACGCTGCTGAAACAAATTGAGCCATTTTTAAAGCGAATGATTACTGGTGATGAAAAGTGGATAACATACGACAACGTTGTGCGAAAAAGATCACGGACGAAACGAGGTGCAGCCTCCCAAACGGTACCAAAGCCAGGACTGATGCCAAGAAAGGTAATGCTGTGTGTTTGGTGGGATTGGAAAGGAATCGTGCATTATGGGGTGCTGCTACCGGGCCAAATGATTGATTCTAACCTTTACGGCTAGAATTGATCAGCAGAAAGGGCCTTGTGTTTCATCATGATAACGCTAGATCACACACATCATTGATGACCCGGTAGAAACTGGGAGAGCTTGGCTGGGAAGCGTTGGTGCATCCTCCATATAGTCCTGACCTTGCAACATCGGACTACCATTTGTTACGGTCCGTGCAGAACTATCTTAATGGTTTTACATTAAATTCAAAAGACGCCTGCGAAAATGAGTTGTCTCATTTAAAATAAGACATTTCTTTGTTTCACCCAAAAAACGCCAAGAACTATTTCTCTTACCTATTATGTATATGAAAACGTTTTGTTCTACGAAGTTCAACAGCCACAGGTAGGTTTCAGCAGCATATCTAGGATAATACGTAGAGACCTGGGGCGGTATGTTGTACCATCACTTCGAATCGAAATTCGAAAAAAGTCGAATGGCGGTATGTTGTATTATTTTCGACAAGCAAAAATTATACAACTTTCACTTTTTCGATTCGACTTTTTTCGATTTCGATTCGAAGTGATGGTACAACATACCGCCCCTGATTTCGATAGCAGTTAGTGCTTCGTACATATACTTCCCAAATGTGCCTGAAGAAGGCATTGGTTCTTTTCTCGAAAATTTCAACATCTGTAGTTAGTATATCCATTTTCCGGCAAGAACAAAATTGTTTTTGCTTCTATTTAAGTCCAAAACACACAAATGTGTGTGTAAATAACTATAGTTTGTAATGGCGTTTTGCTTTTTTCTTGATTCTCTTTCTTACACGATTTTTACGTACACAATTGTGATCACGGGCCGAGAAAGGGATATCTCGCTATGAGTGATATTCATTATCATCTCTTGTAATTGTTTGATGCAATTTTGATGTCTCTGTCAGTGTCACTCGTATAGGCGTTGGCGATCTTTTCTCTAGTTTCTTTTTAATCAAAAGTTTCTCCGATCAGCCTTGATTCGGACATATGCTGTCGTTCGTTTTTTAATTGCGTTTGTCTCTTCTTACGGAATCTGTATCTTTTAATTGAATAGCTTCAATTCCTTCTATATGTAACCGAGATCGCTTAGTATTTTAAAAGTGATTCGCTGATTGCTTTGGCTTTCTTTTTTCCCCGATCTGTTGAATTGTTGCTTTTCTTGGGATCGTTTACAAGAAAATACGGTATTTATCCGAATAAGGAGGTGACATCTGCTTACGTACTCCATGTGACCAGTCGTATTACCTACCACATCATTCCCATGAACTAGGCAAGTATTAATTACCAAAAAACATACCGATTTTCAGAGAATATAGTATGGAGAGAGGAGTCATCAGAGCCCATACAAGTGTTCCGCTTATTGACCGTCATGTTTTTGAGCCAAATTGCTAAGGACAACCACGATAGGTTTCCGAGCGTGGCAGCAATCACCGAGAGAGATTTCTACGTTGACAACCTGATAACAGGAGCAGACACATTGGGCCAACTCATCATCCGTAAAAACGAAATAACACAAATAATGAAAGCGGCAGGATTCAATTTACGAAAATGGCTATCAAATTGTCTACCTGACGGCGGAATTTCACCCGAAGGTAAAAAAAACCTATTGATAATGATTGGATGAACTCTAATGATAGACTAAAGTGCATTGGGCAACTGGGTCTCTTTATCATAACCCGCAGATAATGTATTAAAGGCCTGCAAAAGTGAAATATTGCATTAATGCACGAGCGGTGGTGGAAGCAGGTCGTCATTTTTTGGTCCTCATATGGTCGAAATTAGTATATAATCTACCCTTACATATATGTATAAAGGACTTGAAAGGGATACCAAAATGGCCAGTTTTTCGTAATATTTTCGAAGGGGTCGGTGCCATGCAAATTTTTTCTAAAATTCCGTTTTTTTTTTTTTAATTTTTCATGGGAATGACTTTAAATAAATGTTTAAATGGAATTAATTGTATGCTCGGATCTAAGGGATCGGACCCTGTAACCACATGGCTTGGTCGCAAGGCCGGTACCACCATTGCATATTAGGCTGCAGCTCGTTGTCGGCTAGGGTGGGTTACACTACTGGTCGGTACAAGCCGCCATGTTACAAAAAAAAATCTTAATAAAAAAAAATATTGTATAAATAACCATACTCTTACGAGTACATTAGCAAAAGCGTTTCTGCACCACACTGTGATCTCCATCCACCATTACTTTTACACTACATACGCATGATCTTACTTACGCGCGACAGATGGAAGAAAACGAAAAAAAAATAATCATAGCTTCGCTCGGTTAGGCGAAATAATACCAACAAAAAAAATGTAAATAAATTCAGATGACACAAACGAGGAAATCGTAGAGAACCAAAACCCCCCAAAAAAAATGTTTACAAATTCAATATAAAAAAATTGTTTCATTAAAGAAAATTCTAAGGAAATATATGAAATATTTAATAGAACAAATAAATAATAAAAAGAAAAAAAAATGCATGCAATTATAATACTTTACGCCCTTAACTGGATGAGGTTGTCCGGATGACGATGGTGTTCCTAATCTCCATAGGTGAATCGCTAACGGTGTACTCCTTTTTCCGCGTGATGATGAACTGGGGTGCAATCCGCCTTCGGTTAAAATTGTTTAAATGTCCCGCGCTCTATGTTGCGTTGATATATTTATGTACGTTATTTATACCGTTGCCGTTTGTTACTGCAAGATCTGTATAGCTGGTGGCCAAATAAATGAAAGGTTACTTAAGCTTGCCACGTAGTACTCTCATTCGTGTGTGACGTTGAACGTTAGGGCGTTGGAAAAATGTATATACAATTACAATTAGTTGGTACGCCCTAATCCCACGATTTAGTATTCACTATGCCAGTACTCGACCGTGAATATAACTGGGTATTCCCCGTTAACTGGTATACGGGTGCGCAGATGTTTCGCCTTATAGCGGTCGAAATAAAACTCGGCAGTTATCTTGTTGTCAATCAATAACAACCGATCACGCTAGAACTTTACTTTAAAAATTTTAGTAACTTTGTTTTCCGATGAAAGCACCTAACTTTATTTGTTTACAAAACAAAACAAAACTCGATAATAAACGAAATACACATTAGTTTATTTTCTAAATACGTATAGATATATTATCCATGAACACAATTTATTTGCACAAAGTTCTTTATATTATAGACTGGTTTTAATTAAAATTATTATTATTAACTTATAATGTACACTGACTAATAATTAACATCAGTGGTTATTTGTAGTCAAACTTTTTTTTTTTTTTATTATTATTATTTTTTTTTTTTTGGTAGACTTTACAATTATAACTTTTTATAAATACATGGACATTCCACTTTTCTTCGTTATATTGTTGGTTTTAAATTTTAGCTCTCGACCCTTCCTGTTCGGCAAACTCTACTCTAATCCCCTTGCAAAGCCATCATCTCTTTTCTTAATACCTCGCCGTCAATGTGTTCCCGCGCTTTTTCCCCTCTTTCACCAAATAGACACCAATACATATTTGCAATCTGTCAGCTGAATTAAATTTTCTATGTTTGTACCCCAATAAGCAGTGGTACGGTAGGTATGGAACAATGATACGGACATAGTAACGCAGGTAAGTATAAAATGCTAACTGAAAGAAAAAGATAAGTTGTAGATTACGCCGATTATTACAAAATTTAACGTCATCGTTACAACCCTTGGATGTGTAAGTCATTCTTTGTTTATGTATATTTTTTTATATAAAGCTACACGCCTTTGCCGATTTGAATCAAACTTCACACAAACATTGTTAAATACTTAAGGAAGGTCACTGAGCATTTCTCACGCCTCCTCCTCCCTCATGGGAGGGGGGGGCGCTTAACGGGTTCCAAAGTTACTATGGAGAAATGTCTAAAATTTCACGGAATGATGTCTGAAAAAATAATTCATGGTCATAGTTTGAAGATTTGATGGTGATGGTGATGATGATGTTGATGATGGATGGTGAAAGGTGGATGGTGGATGGTGTATTTTGGATGGTCGATCCTTAATGTTTATTTTTTTTTACAATACTTGGATAGTACAAATTATTGAACAATGTATTTAACCAATTCACTTTTTTTCCGCAACGCCGGATAATTCAGCTAGTCAATATATAAATTTAAATTTAATAGCAACGGCAACTTCTAAAACGGCTTCGAAATTCAGAGCTCCATTTTTTATATTGAGATTAGATAGAATTTTAAATGGGTTATCCTCAAATTGTAAAATTTTGAAATATAATTTTAAAGCCCGCGTATAAGTCTCTAATGCAGCATCAATGAACTTATTTTGTTCTCGATCATTGTGATTTAATAATACAGTTTTAACTTTGCTGACAAAATATTTATCCTGAATTCTGCATTCCAGTTGATTCTTTAGAGAACTCATAATAGAATGTCACTCTGTTACTGTAATTGATTCCCTTTGTAATATTACAAGTGATCGACACATAAAACTTAAAAAATGCGAAATGAAATATAAATACATCTCTGATCTAATAAACTTCTAAATAACTTTGACACAATTCTCTTCGCCTTGCTGCAGAAAATACCGTTTATTTGCAGGCCAGCAAGTTAAAATGCTGTCTACTGCCTTATTCCATCTAGTAGGTACATTTTTTAACATTATCGAATATTCTTCATAAATTAAAAATGTTAAAACATTCTTTTAATTCTCGTACACTGGCTGTGCTTGAAGCAAATTTCGAATAAATTTTATTGACCAATGTTTCGACATTCTACGGTATTTTTTTACAGGCATGTTTAACTGCGTTGTGTAATGCAGCTAAACATGCCAAAATTTGATTTTCCATAATTAAAGGGAGCATTGTCAGCCACAAATGACGACACATTTTCTATTTTCAAGTTTAGTTTTGAAGCGGAGGGAGTTTTCATAATCAAAAGAATAAAAACCTAATATTTTGTGTTTAATTCTGCCTTCTGGAATAAAATAAATTATGATAAAAGTGAATATATTTACGTTTTTGTTATTCGAAGCATCAGATAAAATGGAGAAGAACCCGGATTTTTGGAAACAATTTTTTTTAAAGGTTGTATGTATGTATGTATGTATTCCAATACGAAACTTTATATCAACTTTTAACGATTAGAACATTTTGTATGGTGAGATGAACAGTTTTTTTCCTTTTTCCAAACCCTTTTGTGAAACGGTTAAAATTAAAAAAATATTGAGTGGTGGGGATATAATTTATGAAGGAAACTGCGGGTTAAATGTATAGGGTTGGCAACCTTGAGTGCAGGCGACCTCGAAAATTGTTAACTTTATATTTTTCAAATTGTTTGATAATTTGCAGAACTTAAGTTCAGTAAGTCTTTCACACGTTTGTGCTACTTGATCAACCTTGCTTTGCGAAGTAACAATTTCAGCCGTGTCTTCATCATCGCCCCGACAAGCTCGGCATCTGAGTTTGAAACGTTTAGATTCTTGTCATAATTCACTTTTGTTGGTGCACGTTGACCGTCAGCTTCTTCGAAGACTGGCCTGGATCGCATCTTGGTCCTTTACGCATATTAATAGGGTTATTCGCTAATTAAAATTAGGTTTTGCTTGTTGTTCTTTTAATATGTATGCCTTAGTTTAGATTCCCCGTCCCTTAAGTACGCACATTACTGCTCTATCTTTAGCTATGCAGTGGATTTTTATTGAACCTTATGGATGGAACCACTACCTCGTTACCTTCCCGCGACCTTGCAAAGGTACACATTTGAGGATACAGGAGTAATCCCTGTATTGTAGTTAGGTATAGTTGTATCTACCATTATAGTTGATAAAGACTTTTCGATTTTGTATACATATATCTTTCTTATACTTTTAATTTCACGTGTAATAACAATTTGCATTTGTTTAGAGAAATAACAACACTACTTTTTATGTTTAGTTCACTATTTATTTACTAGCTTTTCATCATAAAACTTACTTAAATTTGCTATCACCCACAAAATTAATGTAATACACAATAAAGTAACTCAGTTATACTTACCAACCATTGTAAAGTTAATCCAATTAGTAATTACCTGAAATTAAGAATTTATTTAATAATTTTTTATAGTTAATATTAACTTATATGTAAACTTATCATTTTGTATTACTGTTCGATGTAAACACAAAAATTGTTATTGCATCTGTCATTTCCATTATGTATATTATTATTATTTAGTGTTGTACTAGAGTAGTAATACGATGAGTGCGTTTTATATTGTAACCAAATATTAAATAGTATCAATATAGGACATCGCTTGTAAAATCGTGTTCCAAAATTTTTTTTCTATAAGACAAAAGTGAAGCTGTTTTAGTAGAAGTTCCAACAAAAAATCGAAAATTAACACAGCTGGTGAAAAAGTAAAACTAAATTTAACTGTTTCAACTGTTTAGCTAAGTTGCCTAAACAAAAAAGTAAACAAACAACGGCAATTTTTCGAAAAAAAAACGAAAAAACGACAAAAGCGACACCTGTGCCAGAAAATCTAATTACGGTAAATGCGATAGGCTAAGAGAAAAAAAGAACACGAACGTTCTATTTAAATTTGTCACCTATAATCATCTTTAGTTGCATCGCTAATTTTCATCCACCAGTGTTATCTCCACGTTTAACATTATTACAAACATTTTTTGATGCCGAAACCCGGAAATTTCTATTCTATTCTATTTCAATTTATAATGCATAACGTTAATAATTTAGTGATATTTTCTACTATGCGTGAAACCCGCATCGAGCGACCACGTGTACATTTTAGAAGAAATTGTATTAACTAAACAATAAAAAGGATAGTGGATATTACAAACATTACGGATAAATTAGAAAGGTTACTTGATAGAGTTCGTAATCAAACGCTACAAGTTAAATGTTTCGCCAAAGCCATTACTGAGGAAACTAATCTTGAGGAAATTAGAACTCGTCTCGAAATTCTTGAATCAGGTACCATAAATTCATGATCTCGAAACTCAGTTACTGGAAAATGCAAATTATACTCCAGTCATCGATATTGTAGACGAAATGTATTACAAGACTCGTGCACTACTAAATCAAGCAAGTGGTTATCGCAATCGAAATACTGGTCAAACCACTCATGTTCTAAATACGGCTTTAGGACAGTTCGTTGCTCAACAAAAGGTCTATTACGAAAGCGTGAATGATTACCAACAAGTGCGGTTACCCAAAATCCATATTAAAAGTTTTCTGGAGACTACAACTATTGGACATCGTTTCACGATTTATTTAAAACCACTATGCGTGATAATGGAAATATTAGTAGTGTACATAAATTAAAAATTCTGAACAGTTTACTATCGAAGAAAGCGGACTCTTTAATCAAACATATTCCTATACGGAAAAAATTACGCCGAGGCATGGGATAATGTTGTCGTTACCATAAAATGACACCAATTATGAGTTTAATATTTCAATCATTATTTGAAATAAACTCAACTCAATATTAGTGGAACAGATTTGCATCAATTGACAGAAACTGCTGACGCAATAATTCGCGGACTTCGAGCACTGGGACCTAACACTGAAACTCGCGATCCATGGCTAATTCAAATAATGCTAAGCAAACTAGATAACGATACCAAACTACAGGGTGGCGCACGAATCGTGCTACAAAAACAAAACGTAATAACTTTTTTTCTGTGTGACTAATCGGCTTTATTTTTTTTTATTGTATAGATAATTCAATTTTATTTTTATTTAACTAATTAGTTTTGAAAATGATAGACCGTAAATGACCTCCATGCTCATTCACGCATGTGCGACACCTGATCAGAAAATTATTCATTGCGCACTGAAGGGTTGAAGTCGGGATCGCCTCAATTATTGTTGTAATGGACTGCTTCAATTCAGTCAAATTCCTTGGTTTCGTTTTAAACACCTCTTGTTTGACATAACCCCATAAAAAAAAATCTGGTGCAGTGACATAAACAAGCAATTTATGAAGTTGTTGTCTTCTTCGGCCATTTCAATAATTTTCCGGCAAAATTCCAGGCGAATAGGCAAATCCAGAGGTTTTAATTTGCTTGTAATTTGGATTTTGTACGGAAACAAGTTTAAGTCATCATGAATTATCCGTTGTAATGACCGTCTGCTAACTCCAATTTGCGCCGATAACTCTCGAGTCGAAACACTTGGATTTGCCTGAATTGATGATGCTACAGCTGCGATTGTGGCTTCGACCCGAACATAGGGATCTCGATTGTACGGTCTACGTGCGATGCTTCCAGATTCAGCAAACATGCGTACCAACCTCATAATGGTCCATCTACTCGGGGGAGTGCCGCCAAACTCCCGCCTAAATTCCCTCTGGACGGAAATGATGGACTGCAAAGCATGGTAGCGCTGCACTATCCAAATCCTCGTTTCGGTATTCCAAGCATCCATTTTAGTAAATTTAAATAATAATCTGCAAAATAAAAAAAATAAAAAACAGATTAGTCACACAGAAAAATAGTTATTACGTTTTGTTTTTGTAGCACGATTCGTGCGCCACCCTGTATTAAGGGCTAATGAATCCGTTGGCAAGTTCTTCCATACTTTCGAACCGATGTTAAAATACTTAAACCGGAGATGTGATGTTGTTGAAATCTGTAATAAATCAACCAAGAAATATACGAGTACAAGAAATATACGAGTGTCACCTACAACATCATTCGTCACTGCTAATTCAAGTAAGATACAAGAGTGCATTGCCTGCAGTAAACAACATCCGCTTTTCAAATGCCCAGTATTCAAAAATAAAAAATTTACATGAAAGATTAAGAAGAATTTATTAATCGTCCGTGAATTTAATTTATTTAAGAATTTTTTCGGCTTTTCGGACAAAATATTATTTTAATGGACACCCATACAATGTTTACGACTATTTTAGTCGCAGACTCGCAGAAAACAAAGAGGCCATTTATTAACAATATTTCTACCACAAAAGTAGAAAAAATGCACTCCCCTCCCCCAAACCTTTAACCCCAGGGCGTACTTGTGTATACAAAGAACACAAACCCTTGCAAAAATGAGAACTCCCTTAGGTAGCTTCTTGGCAGCTTGGTTTCGTACTGATAAAAAGTTGGTCTACTCATCAGGTTGCAACGACCAAACTGCAAAAATTCCACTCTTGCTTTGTACCGATAATACAAAACAAGAACATATCGATTTAGCGAATTATATATCACTAAATCAGAAAACACAGGAAATTCTCACTATGTGTGTGTAACAAGCCAACACATTTAATTAAGAAGAATTTATTATAAATAAATTAAATTCACGGACGATTAATTTTTTTATTTCGCAAAATTATATTTTTGAATATTTTAATTAAAAAATTAATTCAAAAAGTTTAAAAAATCACTCGATCGATTTCGACTTGTTAGAGTAGATACTCCTGATGATGACCTAACAAGTCGAAATCGATCGAGTGATTTTTTAAACTTTTTGAATTAATTTTTTAATTCAAATATTCAAAAATATAATTTTGCGAAATAAAAAAAACAAGTGTTTAATAAAATGTGTTTATTAAGAAATACAAATTCGTTGATCAGTGGCCAACCTTTGAAAAATAGAACACCTTGTATCAACGGTACCGCAGTAATTAAATCAATACTTAATAGAAAATTAGCCAGATGAAATTCAACAAATCATGTTATTGTTCGCCTACCACGATACTATCTATTGTAATTATCCAAATAAGTTTACGTACCGGATATTTCGACTCACAATCGTCTTTCGTGACCTAACCTTGTGTGGAACGCGTAGACCTACAGTGAAGCCCAACTTCTATTTCTATTCATGGCCTAGCAACCACAGCAGCTGGACATACGAAGGTAATGATCGATATGACCTTTTATTCTTGTATTGATAAATACATCAATATAAAACTGGCGAATTTACCAACACACTCCATTATTTGTAATTGTGAAATCCTGAATATGGAATTAGCAGTGTATCTGCTTTATTTTACCAACCAAATAAAATAGATCTTATTCTCGGTGCCGATGTATTTTAATTTATTGTATTTTAATTCGCTTAATAAATTTTAAACGACACTATTAACCTTTCTCCGAAGGATCAAACGTGAGATTCGTTTATTATACGTGATGGATAGGCATATTTCGTAATTACCAAAAAGTAGTCGTTTATGATGTTAGAGAGCCGCGGTTGGTCTTAATATATAACTTCAACATGTAATTCCACCTGAATCTGCAGATTGACTTGCGCGAGAACCCTCCTTATTTCTTGCCCGAGTTGTAAATACAAGCTAATCATCCGAGGCTTAGGGAACATTTATTTTTTCCTGATTACGATGTTAGGCCAACACAAACCCTCTTTAGAGCCTTCTGTCACGGTAGTTACACACTTGGGCTGCCCTCGTCACGGGGCTTTCTGAAGTATCATACAGAGACGGCATAGAAGATGAATCCTGTGTGGTAATCCTTCAACCTGATCACCAAGCAACATCACATAAATGGCAATTTATCGCTAAGTAGGCCTTTCGTCGGGAAAGCACAGTACATCTAAATATATATACGTAAAATAAAATAAATATCATGTAAAAAATGTATAAACATTTAGTTGTTAGCGCATCAGTTGAGTACGGCTGAACCGATTTGGCTCAATCTTTTTTTGTTGTGTTTGCAATTGCCAGTTGATGGTTCTTACGAAAGAAAATTTTGGGAACATCTATCGGAGAAGTCAGAAAATTTGGAAATTTGGAAAATAATGTTTTTTAGTTGAGAACGGTTGAACCGATTTGGCTCAATCTGTTTTTATTGCATTTGCAATTGCCGGAAGATCGTTTTTACGAAAGAAAATTTTGGGAACATCTATCCGAGAAGTCAAAAAATTCGGAAAATCGAAAAATGAAGTTTTTCTGTTGAGAATGGCTGAAACGAGTTTCCTCAATCTTTTTTTTGTTGTATTCGCAACTGTCAAGAGATGGTTCTTACGAAAGAAAATTTTGGGAAAATCTACCGGAAAAGATGAAAAATTCGGAAAATCGAAAAATAATTGCTGTATGCAAACTTCTATCGAAAACCATCGCAACACACTGCAATGTTTAGTACTGTAACTCCATTAAGTCCATTAATAATGTCTGCAAATACGTGGACGAAGGTAGCGACCTGGCAGTGTTCGGCATAGCTGCTCCGGTTGCAAATGACGAAGTGCCAAGATTCCAATTGCGGGTCATTATGTCAGTTGCTATGAGACGATTTGGCGTATTTTCTCATTTGCAATACACGAACATCATCGCACATCCTACTGTTCAACATTTGTCGGTGCACTTGGAGAATGGACAACGTGTCTATTTCTCGGAAGCTAATGCAGCACAATGAGCAGAACAACCACCAGCTACAGCACTCATAAATTTCATGAAAATTTGCCAAAGCGATCCGTTCGCACGACCTTTGCTTTAATGGGAAATATCACACTATTATACTTGGAACCCGCCGAATACCACTGTTTCTGCACCGGCAAATCAAATTCGTACATTGTTCGCCATCGTCATAGCGACATGTCATCCATCGAACGCATTTGAATTATGGAATGAATACAAAGACGAGATGGCTGACGACATTTTGCATCGAGTTCGCACTGCAACATCGAACTATGAGCTTGAAATGAACGATGATATATGCAACGTAGACATGTGCGCACTTAAGTGCGGCAGCAATTTGTCGAAATTGGGCATGCTAGCACCAATCCGTTCGATGCACGATGCACGATGCATTTAATCGTGAATTGCAACGAGAGCAAAGCGTATGATCGAGATTCAATGAGCCAAATAGTACGAACGAATTCCCGCTTTTGAACAGATAAAACCTTTCCGATTTCATTGCTTTTGGCCACAATTTGCTCGAGATAACAAATATCGTTAGCTGTTGCATATCATCTGGAATTTCAGCCACATTGCTGGCCGGTTGGCATACTCTGTATTGAAGATACAGATGAATAACCACACGAATGACAAGTCAGTGTGCTCAATTGTTAAGAACTCAGCGATGGGCAGGCTATTGTAAGAATGCAAAATCATCTATATATTATAATTTAAAAAATAAATTACACACAATTTTTTAAAACACTATATGTTTAAAAACATGTATATCAAATTCAAAACTTATAAAATATTAAATTAACTTAATCATAATTGTGATAAAAGATTTTTTATAAACAGTCAGATGACCTGGTTTCGGACGTTCGTCCTTTTTCAGATCTGGTTAATTATTCTAAACTGGTAGTTAACCAGATTTGAAAAAGGACGAACGTCCGAAACCAGGTCGTCTGACTGTTTATAAAAAATGTTTTATCACAATAATGATTAAGTTGTTTTAATGTTTTATAAGTTTTGAATTTAATATACTTGTTTTTAAACATATAGTATTTTAAAAAATTGTGTGTAATTTATTTTTTAAATTATAATATATATTGTGTGATACTAGCCACGGACATACAAAAATATGCATTTATATCAATATTACAGTACATATACGCAAAATCATCATCTGAGACGAGTGTACAATGGTAAATGGTACATAAACGATCAACCGAACGGTGAAGGAGTTACGAAGGGACCCAAGACGTTTTGGTGGAGCGATGATTTTGCCAGCCGGCGATTTTCGTCAAACGCTACCTGTCATTCCGAGATCAACATCTGCAGATGAAGAAGTTGCAGTTGACCACACGAACACGAGAGTCGCGTTACAGAACGACTCATCAACTGCTGGTTTTTCCAAACAACTGGGAATGGTCAAATTCCTGTTGATGTTTTGACAGTATTGATTTGGTTTCACTCGAATTTTTACATATTCATGAAATTGAAGAGCTTAATCACGAAAGGGTTTTCAGACATCCGCCGAAGTTATATGAATCACGGGATTGGGTCAGCGAACGAGCGATTTTGGCAGCGAAGAACAAAGATGTAGACAGTCATTACTTGATTCAAAGCCAAATCGGTGGGGAAATGCATTGTTACAAATGCATTGACTGCATGGCCAATCAAGACGTGGCAACCAACTATCCGACCGAGCTTTTGAGTGCCCTTTATTTCCCGGTAATATCACCCGATAACTTGATGCGCAAGGTCGGATCTGTGATAGATAATCATGCTGTGCAATATGAACCATCTGAAATTGTGTAACGAAGCGTGATTTGCTGTGAAGAAACTGATGAACAACGTGATTCAAGCGACGATCATCAAGGCAAATTCAAAGGAGATGATGTTCTAATTCCGACAATTCCTCTGATTCTAACTGACATTCTGTTCAATTTCAAGCGCATTTAGTTCCCCGTTCGTTTGGCGTTCGCTATGACGATTAACAAATCGCAAGGTCAATCGTTGTGCGGAATGAATTTCCGCGTTTTTCTCATGGTCAGTTGTACGTCGCGTGTTCGAGAGTTGGCAAACCATCATCATTGTTCATTTACGCTCCAGAGAACAA
Source organism: Nephrotoma flavescens (assembly GCA_932526605.1). Classification (NCBI taxonomy): domain Eukaryota; kingdom Metazoa; phylum Arthropoda; class Insecta; order Diptera; family Tipulidae; genus Nephrotoma; species Nephrotoma flavescens. Next base: position 138,558,424 of record OW052221.1, on the reverse strand, counting down.
AACAAAAAATATTGTTTACCACAATGCATTGTTTTGATTTGCGTCTGTATTCGATTTAATTTAATACCACTCGAATAAAATACATTAAATTCTTTTGAATTCCAACTGACTCTAATTGATTTCCACACTGAGAGAAAAAAAAATCCATAAAACAGCTCATTTTTCGATAGATGCGTGAGTTTGAATCGAAATTTCATTCACTTTTCACCATATTAGTGTTGAATTCGATACAAAAGTGAATGGAATGTCCACTCAACTCAATCGTCTATTGCGAATTGAGTTGAGTTGTTTGGTTTTTGCTCTCATCAAAATCAATTTTCGTGAAGGACAAAAGTACTTGCTCGGAACAAAGTAATTTGGGGCAGAACGAGGTTCGCCGGATCAGCTACTTCACTCCACATTCCATTACAAATATCTATTTCGCAAAACTTTTAGGAACAACTCCAATCAAATAAGAAAGTCATAGAAATATTTTTAAACAATCACAACAATATTAAAATAAGCAAAATCAAAAAAGTAAAATATTTTTGTAAATTTTACCTTTAATTTTATTATACGAGTAATAAATAAAATTCACACCAGCATTTAGTTTTTCTAATTATTTCGCAATCCAACAAAATTATCCTATGTTTGAGAAGAAAACTATCACTCAAAAAAAAAAAAAACAAAAATACAGATACATTTGCAATTGTACACAAATTCATTTTTAGAATTCTAATTTAAAAATAACGTTATTTTTTTTTTTTTATTTAATTTCGGAAAATTAGTTTGAAACTACAATTAAATTAGAGAAAAACGCATATACGCGAAAAAATTGAGACGATGATGATTTCGTTAGAAAATATTGGAAAATTATTTTTGGCCGTTTTTCTATAATTATATTATTTTATTTATGTGCGAGTAAATAATGCTATTACACATATAGGTATGTACCGTTAATTCGCGTTACATTATTCTATTTATTATTATTTTTTTGAATTATGTAAAAAAAAAATAAAGTAAATAAACAAAAACAAATAACTGTTGTAGAAGTAGAATTTGTACATTGCCAAAAGTTTAGAGTGGACATAAATACATTCTGGACCATGAAACATTCTACATTCTCTAATAATAACGTGTTATTTTAAATGTCATATGTACTTATTTTACTTAATTAGAACGTCGTATGTCTATTACATAAAGACACACACACACACACACACACACACACACACACACACACACACACACACACACACACACACACACACACACACACACACACACACACACACACACACACACACACACACACACACACACACACACACACACACACACACACACACACACACACACACACACACACACACACACACACACACACACACACACACACACACACACACACACACACACACACACACACACACACACACACACACACACACACACACACACACACACACACACACACACACACACACACACACACACACACACACACACACACACACACACACACACACACACACACACACACACACACACACACACACACACACACACAAAACGACAGTTCGTTTTATACAGCGTTGCGAATAAATACGAAATTTTTATTGGCAATTGAAATTCTGAGTTGTTTCATGACTAGTGGAAATTTCCAGGTGGTATATATTTTTTGAAATTTTGTAATTTTTTCTATTGAGTGCATAACGATGAGTAAATTAAATTTAATTTAAAATGAGGAACTACTAAATAATTCTTATTATACATTAAAGTTTGTTATATGAATCATCTCGTATAAGAGGGTATACCCGGCAGGGTCAGTTTTAGTGATAATGACCTTCGAAGAACAATTTTATAGTCTCTGCCACATAAAGACTTCCAAATCCAGAAATTATTAAATTTGATTGTACGATCTGTACGTTGAAAACCCACCTGACATAATTTGCTAATAAATGGTATGTGCAATCCTAACAGGTCAAGGAGTTTAAATCGATACCTACAATATAATGCGGATCGTAAATTACCATAACGAACTCACACCTCTCCGTTTGTTGAGATTAGCGCTATATTTGTATATAGTTTTGATTAAAGTTTTTTAGGAAAATTGGTACAATTTATTGAATTTTATTTTTCTGGCTCGGACTCTCGGAGTCATACAGAAATTTCAGTAAATCAAATCTCATTATAAGATTTCCTGGCCTAAATTAAAGTTTCTGTACTATCAAATTATGTTTCTGTTTTATCACTTTGGACGGCAGTCCAAACGAGTGACGAAAGCATCTACTGTGCTGGAAGTCGAACGAAGTATATTATACAGCAAGTTTCGAACTTTTTCCCTTTGAGGCCGCCAGGATCGTGTTATATACCATTGGAAAGGTCTTGAAAAATAAACCTAAATAATGTATAAAAGCATGAATTTCTACCAACATTGAGTGGAGATATGACCTTCCGAAAATTGTCCCAAAAAATCAGTTTTTCGGGTATAACTGCCCCAAAAAATGCCCCAATTATTTTCTAACTGGCAAATTACGATTGTAAACGTCAATACCAATTCAACGACTCCTCAAACGTCCAAAACGGATGATTTTGACCAAAGTTATGACATTTTTAAATTTTTCTATGACGTCACCAAATAATCTTGCTTTGGTATATATGTTTGTTTGTCCGTACCTCTTTTATTTGATCTCATATTTTCAGGGGTTGTAGTACTTAAAAAACGAAGCAACTTTTGTTCTACAACTTTTTGATTTGGCCGCCATGTTGGCCGCGGCCGGCCCCTGAATTGCCATTTTTGGCCATTTTGCCACGTCCACAGTGCTGAATCTATTCGACATACCCTGGACATATGCATATCGTTGGAAAGGTATTGACGCCAGCTATCAAATAGCAAAAAAAAGAATTCAAAAAATTATGTTAGAGGGTCATTTTGGCCAAAAAACTGAAAAATGCGAAATCGGCCGGCCACATTCGGCCAAATTGCTAAAAAATGAGCCCAAGACTTTTGGTTCATATTTTCAGGATTACTAGCCACAAATCTCACCTACAATATGACATCAACCGTTTGTCCCAGAAAACTCGTATATTTTAGATATTGACCTCCATAACTTAAAAGCCACCTTAATTTTTTGCAAAATTTCATTTTTTGGCTCAAATGCACCCTAATATCGGTCCGTTGCGGTTCATAATGATAGTGAATCAACGTATTACAATGAAACAAATATAAATACATCATATTATTATCATTGCTAAGAGAATTTTTACCAGTGACTCTTTTTTCATAACAAAAAAAAAATGAAAAAACTGACAAATTGATGTGATCGAAAAAATCACCAAAAACGTTGAACAATTTCCTTGCATAAAATCGAGACTTGTTTAATCTTTATGATGATTTCTTTAAAAAAATAGATCTTACCACTCCTCCCATCGCATGAAGATGGAATATCAGCGGGAGGGTAGCTACCATTAATTTTTGTTTTGTAACTAACAAACTAAAATATGTATATTTTATTGTATTGGTTAAGGGATCAAAAATGAATGGTATCCGCATGCGGTTAGTGACAAAACAGCAAGAAACATGCAAAAAAATTGTTGAATTACTCAATCGAATTTCTGCCAAAAACAGATGCATCTGATCTAAATTTTTACTACTCTGTAACATGCACTAAAACCTAAACTACATATGTTCAGCCGATAGCCTACGAGAACCGGTTGTGTAATAAGATCACACCTGGCATGACCTGTTTGTGGCATGTGGTAAAGGATTCTGAAATAAAATCTACTAAAATACTACAAAATGAAGATTGAAAAAATGCATGCAAAATAAAAAAATAGAATCGTCCACCACACACCAGAAACCGTACATCAGACCGTACGCTACTATATAGGCAACAAAAATGCTTATAGAGTTCGGTTCCGACCTTTCCCGTCTTTTTTATTTCATTTTTGTTTGTGTTAGTGTGATTTCACAGAAAATTTGTTTAAGCCGCAATTAAAATCAGTATCATAGGTAAATGGGGAAAGAATAGAAAAAAGTTATGATTTCTGTGAGATCAAGTGTGGAATAGAGCATTGTGCCTCATACACAGACGCACGCCACTGGAGTGACGAATATCGATAGAAGAAGAACGAATCATGCACGAACGAATCCGTAACACATAGCCGACAGCTGTGTGAAAGTATGCGTAATTCGTTCTTCGCCTCTCGCTATTCGTAATTTCAATGCCACGCGTCTGTGTATGAAGTCGTATTCATACGACGGATAAAAATCTCGGATTTTTCTATCCCAGATTTTTTTTTCAACCTTTTTGTATGAAAAAAGCGTGTCTGTTGTATAATTTACGTGATGTAATTGGTTAGAACGATGGAATAGAAAAATCCCGGATTTTTATCCGTCGTATGAATATGACTTAAGGCACAATAACACGTAGCCACTTGTGTGCTATCGAGTGTGTATGAACTGTTTTGACTGACAACAATAAAACGAATCGCAATTCAATTCATTTTCAATTTGCCGTGCCAAAATCATTGATATCAAATAAAAAACCTCTTAACGAGGTAAATGTTCGAGTGATGAAAGCCGAATTCAATTCACAAAATTTCTGATATCAAATTTGTGCCGAAAAAAACAATTGCATTCGATTTTTCAACGATTTTTCGGAATGTTAGTGCATTCGGCGCGTTTGTTTACATTTTTCTTTCTAGCTGTCAAAAACAACAACTTGTCAACGGTTTTTTCAATGTTAAACAACAACGCGCTGAATGCACTAACATTCCGAAAAATCGTTGAAAAATCGAATGCAATTGTTTTTTTCGGCACAAATTTGATATCAGAAATTTTGTGAATTGAATTCGGCTTTCATCACTCGAACATTTACCTCGTTAAGAGGTTTTTTATTTGTAAACTTTCACAGTCAGCCATCTCTGACCCCCTATAGTCATCTTTAAATGCAAGATCGGTCAACATGGCGGCGGCCACGTCAAACAACATTTTGATCTCGGAGCAAACAATAAATTGTCCTTACCTTATCGATTGTTGTGTTGTTCTGTTGCTAAAACAAAGGTAGATTTGAACGATATGACTAGATTTTTTAAATCTCATTTCAATTACACTGCAGAAAGAAATACATCCTTGAGACCATTTCTCACGATGACTCGGCAAAATTTTCTCTTTTTTTAGGATGAGACCATATACAATGTCATAGTTATCGAAAAAAATGGAGAGATGTAATTGTGGCCAACACCAGACTTTCCGTTACGACAAATGTACATAGATCACGACCGCTCTCACGCATTGCCATTTCATCATGTATAAAGAATTACAACCGAACAACGTTTATAAATTATTGAATTTTATTATCAAAATTCGGGTTCATTGAAAATGTATTTCGTGCACTTCGTCCTTTTTATGTTCATCATAATCGCCCTAATGAGCAATCAATTCAAGCCCTTGTGACAAAATTTCATACCAATTTCACGTTATTGGACATCAATCCACCAAATCGTATGTGTAGAGTGCATAGTGAGAAAAATATTGCAGCTAGTGTTGATGAAGGCGACAAAATGTCCATCCGTCGCAGAGCACATAGCAATTGGAATTGTGTTAATCGACTACGTTGAAGGTTTTACGCAAGGATTTTGGTCTAAAGGCGCATAAAATACAGCTCATCCAAAAACTGAAGTTGAACGACTTGCCGAACTTCTCGATGTTCTGGTGAGTGGGCATTAGAACATCTTGAGGAAAATCTGTTTTTTCCCGAAAAATTGTGCTCAGCACCGAAACTCAATTTTGGCAAAATGGATACGTTAACAAGCAAATGTGTCGCACTTGTTGTAACCCACAGACCATGTTTGAACTGCCAATCCACCTAGAAAAAACCACTGTTTGGTGCGGTTTATGTTCCAGTGGAATAATCGGTCCGTATTTTTTTCAAAGATGACGATGGCCGCTTCGGATTTTTTTGCCCTAAATGCAAGAACTGACTTTGGTCGATTTATGGTTTCAGCAAGATGGCGTTCATGCCACACAGCAAATTCGAAACCATGGACTTATTGTCCTATATTGTAATTTATATCCCGTTTCGGCCCGGCAAATTGCCTACCTAGATCGCGGGATTTGACTCCTCTTGACTACTTTTTATGAGGCTAAGTGAAATCTCTCGTCTATGCCAATAAACCAATAAGAATTGTAGACTTGAAAAATTTAAGTAGCTCGCATGGACCACTTAAAACCTAACCGTGATCAATTGTACATGAGATATTCTTTGAAAAGTAAATGTCAAACATTGATTTGTCGATTCAAATAAAAATTTTAAACTTTTTTGCAATTTTATTGCGTTTTTTTTTTGTCAATTTTAAACCAAACGCCTAAAAAACACTCATGCTTCTGAACGCACCAACATGCTTCAATAGTTGGCGGATCTGAAACCGGCTAATGTGCCTAAGTGACGAATTCAAAATTGATGTGTAATCATTCAATTTCCGAAAGGTATAACTAGTGGAGTAAATTCTATTATTGTGATACACAGGAGTTCAATAAATATAATTAACATCTGACTGGTTCGTGAAAGTATCCAATTGGAAAACGACGATGGGATGACGTATATTGGTGTCAACAAAACAAAGATAATAATATTTGGCTCATCAGATTTGGAAGGTAAAATTAATTCTAATTTTTATTACATTATGGTTTCAGGTTGTAGTTGACTAGACTATGGGCTTTGGTTGTCTAATTGGGCTCAAATTTATCAAGGATACCAAGAATCCAATAACTGGTAAAGAAAGAGAAGCTGCTGGACTACGAAATCAAGTCGATGATTTACAATATGAAGCAAGAAATAAGCTAGACAATCATTTGGCGAATTCATTTGAGAAACTAAAATCGCACTTTTTACCGAACAAGTGGTGCAGTGGTTAGAGATTGGGTGCATGGACCGGGAGGTACTATGTTCGAACCCCACCAGATGCCTCCGTTGATGATGTTAATAAGCACAGCTTAGACCCTCTTTTGCACTGCAGAATCCAGTGCTGGCCCACTGGCCATGTCATTGTACAAGTAGACATGGAGCTTGGAATGTTGCAGGTGGTATACTGTAAGTGAGGGGGTGGTGTGTGGGTGAATGAAAAGGTACTTAAAAGGACATTAGATCCACTGGATAATTATTACTTTTTTTTTAATATTTAAAAAGCTCGACCAACAAATATTCAAATACAACATTTAGAAGATTAGATTTAACTAAGGATTAAGAGAAAAATCGTAAATAGCGAATTAGCGAATAATCGTTTACAAGAATTGGATAAATTGCACCCAACTCATTGAAAACATTGAAGGGAAAAGCTAAAGTTGGATATACGACAATTACCTGAATTCGTCATTTTAGAAGTCGGTCTACCGCAACGAATCAATGCAGATTAAGACGTTCGAGTAAAAATAAGCATTTCTGGCCAATCGAAATGATGGAAAATGGAAAGTTAATTGCTCAATGGAAGGTGCGTGAAGATATTTCAAAAAAAATTTCTGGAATTGAAGCCTATACAATAAAACACTCTGTTACGGAGCCGACGTTTCAGTTGTTAATTTACAACTATCCTCAGGGCATAAACAAAATAACTATAAACTCATAATATGTACAAAAAGTTAAAAAATAAATATAAACTTCAAAATTAATGTAAATTAAAATATTTGGTATAATATTATTGTAAATAGTGAAAAAATTGTAAATGAATTCATTTACAATTTTTTCACTGTTTACAATAACATTATACCAAATATTTTAATTTACATTAATTTTGAAGTTTATATTTATTTTTTAACTTTTTGTACATATTATTTTTTTTTTTTTTTTTTTTTTTTTTTTTATTTATACAATATTACAACTGATTCAGAGATCATCTAGTAATTTATCTTTCTTAAATTAAGTTCTCGGGTTAAGATGAGTAACCTATTGGTTACTCATTTTATAATACTTTCTTCTAAACCAAACTGCCCAGCTCCAGAGGTTTCTGCCTTTGGAGTCTCCTCACGCCGTTAGTGGTGTCCAACATACGACGGATATCTGCATTTTCGTGTAGAGATAAGCGCTGTACGTGTTTCCTTGCATGATTCTTTATTTCATCGGTGACGTATTCCATCTTCAAGTCTCTATGGATGTTGTCATTCCTAATGTACCATGGGGCGTTCACAATCCCTCGTAGCACTTTATTTTGGAAGCATTGTATCATTTGTACATTGGTTTTCTTGGCACAACCCCAAAGCTGGATACCATAGGTCCATACTGGTTTTAGCATTTGCCTGTATAGAAGCAATTTGTTGTGTATTGAGAGCTCAGAGTTTCTACCCATGAGCCAGTACATTTTTCTATATTTGATGTTTAACTCTTCTTTTTTCTTCTTGATGTGTTCTTTCCATCTTAGCTTAGCATCGAGGGTCATGCCAAGGTATTTAGCTGTATTTGCATATGGAATTTGGTTTGAGTTGAGAACCACGGGAATACAGTTTACATTTTGATTTGTAAAGTTGACGTGTACTGATTTGGCTTCATTTAATGAGATGCGCCATTTTTTAGTCCAGTTGCTCACCGTGTTAACTGCACTTTGAAGTTTGCTTGTTGCTTCCGAAATATCTTTTCCAACTGCTAGAATAGCTGTATCGTCTGCAAATGTTGCTACTGTGGTACCTTCAATATTCGGTAAGTCTCTCGTGTAAAGAATAAACAGAATAGGTCCAAGTACGCTACCTTGTGGTATACCTGCTGATATTCTTTTTATTTCAGAGTACTCATTTTCAAATTTGACTCTAAAGTGTCGATCAGCTATGTACGATTTAAGAATTTGATAAAATTGCTTAGGCAGGTCTCGATGCAGTTTAAATTCAAGCCCTTGGTGCCAAACTTTGTCGAAAGCTTGAGCTACATCTAAGAAAATACTGGAGCATATTTTCTTATTCTCGAGTGCATCCTCAATGACATCCGTTATTCTGTGAACTTGTTCAACTGTAGAGTGGTTTTCTCTAAACCCAAATTGGTGTGGTGGAATTAGGCATCTCTCTTCTATTATAGGTTTGAGTCTTTTCAGCAACAGTTTTTCAAATATTTTTGATATGATTGGAAGTAGTGATATCGGTCTATATGATTTTTTATCGTTTCCTGGTTTGCCTGGTTTAGGAATCATTATTACTTCGGCCACCTTCCATTGTCGTGGAACATATTTCAATCTGAAAGCTGCATTAATTATTTGATTTAATTTACGCAAACCTTTCTCGGGAATGGCTTTCACAATTTGCCCAGTTATTAAATCATAACCTGGAGCTTTTCTAATACTTAAGTTACTATTGATTTCAGTTTTAAGCTCCAATAAAGTCACATGCCTTATGTCAAGATCATCTGCTTTGTTTACGACTGTTGTATTTTCATTTGCTGTTTGCCTCGGCAACGGTTGAAAAGTCTCTTCTAAATAAGCAGCAAATAGAGAGACTTTCTGTTTGTCACTTTTAGCCCATGAACCGTCATCGCATTTGATAGGCGGCACATGCATTTTGGATCTTTTTAGTCCCTTCGTTGCTTTCCAAAGCGAGTAATCGTCATCCTTTAATTCAGAAAGACCTCGTAGTCGCTTAGTAATGCTTTCGTTCTTTATTTCTTTTATTAGTTGTTTTAATTTGTTGCACAAAAAATTTAGAATAGTTTTGTGTTGCGGTGCACGAGAGTGCTGCCAGATTTTGCGAGCTTTCCGTTTCTCCCTAAGTAGCTCTCTGACTTCAAGAGGATAGTTATGTTTCATTATAGCGTTGGTAGGAGAAATCGGTGAACTTTCCCAAGCCGCTTGTTGGATGATGTTATTAAATATTTCTAGTTGATCTTCCAACTGCACCTTCGTTCTAATTGGTTCGCCGAGATTTGTTCGATCTTCTACTAATTTCTTAAATAGTTCCCAATTGGTTTTATTGTTTGTTAACTTAGGTGAATTATCTTTTTTTATTATCATTGTACTCAGTGTCATGATCACAGGTGAGTGGTCAGATGATAGTCCTTCACTATTTTCAATGCATGTGTAGTCCTCTAAAACTCCTTTTGTTACAAAGAAGTCAAGAAGATCTGGAATTTTATGTATGTCAGCAGGCCAATATGTTGGTTTATCGCCAGAGAGGAATTCACAGTTGTTCTCGCGAGCTGCATTAAATAACTCTTTCCCTTTAGAGGTTGTAAGTCTAGATCCCCAATAGGTGTTCTTTGCATTAAAATCACCGCCTATGATAAAATTTGATCCTAGTGATTTAAAAAGTCGATTGTAGTCTTCTTTTTTTAATTGATGGCGTGGGGGACAGTAAATAGAGGAGATACTGAGTTCCCTATTATATATTGATTCAACTATTATGGTTTTAACCTGCATAATTTCTTCCTCAATGCCGGGCACTTCGTAATGTTTAATATTATTTTTAACAATTACGGTAGACCCGCCTCTAGCGTTTCCTCCTGGATGAATAGCATGGTAGCATTGATAGTTACGTATTTTAATAAATGAAGTTTCTGTTAAATGAGTTTCCGAGACAAGACATATATCTATTTTTTCTAAGTTTAGAAAAATTTCTAGTTCTGGAACATGCTGTGGTAATCCATTCGCGTTCCAAATAACAATTCTAAATGATCTATTCATTTGATTAGTATAGCATTGATGTAAGCTCATTGGTAGCTTCTTGTCTATCCAGCCGCTTATATATAGCTTCTAGACCACGTTCTTGTTTTGCTAGGCGTGCATTTATCGTTTCTATACTTCGAAATATCCTTTCTAGTGGATTTTCTTCAATAGTATTTTGTTGCGTTATCTGAGAGTAGGATCTCCTCTTTGGCCCTATGGGCTCTGGTTGAGTCGGCGCTCTAGTTGTAGTTGGAATCCTTTCTCTTCTAACATTACTGTTTTGAGTCGATTGGCGTGTTTTATTTCTTAACCTTTGCAGTTGTACCGCTACTTCGCATCCTCTATAGTTGGCTGGGTGTTGTCCTTTACAGTTTATACACCTTGCAGGTTCGGTTCGACTAAGAGAACAGTCTTTCGCGTTGTGTCTGCCGGCACATTTTACACACCTAACATCTCTCCCGCAATATCTTTGGGTGTGGTTATAAGCTTGACATTTCTTGCATTGAGGTATTAATCTCGTGTTCTTTTTCAGTGGTTCTATTTTAACCCTCATATTAAGTATTGCTTTGATATTAAATATATTTTCAATTTTTTCACTTTTGTTGAATGTGAGCATGAATAGCGGGAGCCCTCTTTTAACGATCTTGGTTCCTTGACTATTTTCAACTTTCTCTCGTTTAAGGATATTGACTGCGTCTTCAATTTGCAGTTCATTCATTTTGAGATCTTCTATTATATCCTCCTTCCTGCAGGTGGGATGTAGACCTCTGGCCATAACCTTGATGTTTCGGTTATTTTTGTCTTCATATGTATACCACTCTTTACCTTCTTCAGTGAGCTTTGTGGCTAAAGCTCTGTATGCATCGGGATCTCTTGTGTTTATCTTCCAAACATTATTGTTTAGTGCAACTACTCTATAGTCGTTTGTGGACACTGATTTCATTAGAGCTTGGATATTCGCAAACTCAGTAATGCCTACCACATTAATTGGCGGTGGTGCTTTGGTCTTCATTGCAACCTTTCGTTGTTCTTGTCGCTGGTGATGTTGGGGTACAGGCACTGGATTGACAGTTTCATTAACTTTTGCTTGCGAGAGCTCCTCAACTTCTGGCGAGAATTCTGCTCTTCGTTTTTTCCTTGGTCTTTTCTTCTGTTTGTGTATCCAATCAGTTTCTCTTGCAAGTTCCTCCTCATCTGTGTGGAACTCAGCGTCAGTACGGGCAAGGGTACTGGTTTCGTTATAACAAGTAAGAGGAGTTTCCACAACCTCTATCAGATTGGGCTTCTTTAGCTCCTCGTTTTCTTTCTTTAACTTAGCGATTTCATTGCTAAGTTGCGATGCGACTTTTTCTATTTCACTCAGTCTTCTGCGTAGTTCAGCATTTTCGATTTCCTGCTGAGTTGCGAACTCTATTTGTCTAGGTGGTGACCTAGCTAATTTTGAACTTCGATCGAATGGGAATAGCAATGGTTGGCTCACCCCAGAATCCTTTGAGCCGGCCTCGTTAGAGGGTGGATTAGCCAACTGAGCAGTTGGTGTACCACCTGGGGTAAAAATTCCTTTTTGTTGAAAACTCATTGCATTATAATGACTGGTTATTGAAGCAGCTACCAATCTAACCAGTGAAATTGGCAGTGGGTCAGTGGAACGAACATCATTTACTAGGTTCTCGGTGTTCGGTTATCCCGCCGTTACTCGGTCGCCAGAGCCTCGTTGGTTAATTAGCAGGGAGCACCACGTGCAGGTGAGGTTGACATTTGGGCTGGTGTATTGACCTTCTAGACCGATGCCCCTTACCCCCCTGTACATATTATGAGTTTATAATTATTTTGTTTATGCCCTGAGGATAGTTGTAAATTAACAACTGAAACGTCGGCTCCGTAACAGAGTGTTTTATTGTATAGGCTTCAATTCCAGAAATTTTTTTTGAAATATAAAATAAAAAAGCCTAATAATCATAATTATAGTGCGTGAAGATGTTTTAGCACAAATTCGTAAGGAATATGAAATTTTGCGAATTGAATTCGAACAGAATATGGCAACGAATGAACAAACAGTCCCAATAAATCTTGAATGCGTCATTTGATTGCGTCGCAACAGAATCACAATGTTCAATTAAAAGGAGAGGATCAACAATACAAGAGAGTTGGAGGAGGCAACGGCTGCAAAATAGTTACGATTTTATAAAATGGAAGAGTAATAACGGACGTTTGGCTTATATTCAAAGCGTTAAGGAAGAGGAACAGAATCATTATGGTGGTCTGATAAAATCGGAGGGCGATGAGAATGATGAAGATATGGAGTCAAAGGATGAAATTAAAAGTAAAAAATCTTTAACATCAACCACTTCGAATGGTGTGGTGTGGTGATGTTATATAAGAGAATGCCACCAGGGGTGGCTGATGCGAAAAAGGGACACAACGTATTAAAGAGTTGACTGACCGAATCAACAATAGTACGTGATTTACGAGCTCAACTTAAGAAAGCGCTTAATGAACAAATTGAAATGCAAATGTTTTATGATATGCATAAAAATGTGTCAACGGAGAAGAAATTGCGTGTCGAAATCGAGGAACTTAGATTACAGTTAAAGAAAATCTAGGAATATAAGCAGCAGGATTGAAAGAAATTGGCCGATGAGGATGAAAATGCAGAAGATAAAAAAGTTATCGAATTGGTGGTTTAATGGTCTCTTTGGCGCGTTTAATATGAAGCCTTGCGAATTTAATGCAGGGCAATCAGTCCAGTTGTAATATTCTATATTCCAGTTATACATATTTGAACTTAAATATTATTGTTATGGCGATTTTATATAGATGGCATTAGTGTTTAGAAAATGTAGTATTCATTCAAGTGATCACCACTAGAAAGCCGAAGCATGGTAGAGTATAAATAAAGATTGCGAAAGATGAGAAAGTCACCTACGTGTTAAATAATGGTGTTTTAATTATGATCAGTTCTTTAAAAAAATATTTTCGATTATCGGATAGGGAAAAACATGCAAGGAACTGGTTTTGAAGAGTGTGTGTATATGTATTCTCGACATTTGAACTGTATTTAATTGTTGAAAGTGAAGCAAACTCATCTAAGCTCATTAACGCTCAAATGAAAACTAAAAGCATTAGTATAATATTTTTATTAAAATTCAGTTCAATTATAGTTAAATTAAATAAGTGTATAATTCATTTATTGGTTATATATATATATATATATATATATATATATATATATATATATATATATATATATATATATATAAACTACAGGTTGGTCGGGAAATTCTAACGTTTGTAACAAAGATAGAACCACTTTTCCTCCAAGAGTTTCAGTTGTACTGTACTTATTATTATTTTTTCCACAATATGTGGAAAACGTAAAGCAATATCCAGAAGAGCTGCAAAGCATCCAGTCTTTGTTTTATATTCAGTAAGAAATAAACCAGGTAAGTAGTCTTAAAGAATTAAATGTAAGATAATGCTGTAAACCGAATGAAGTTTAAATTTCAGAAATAATTGCCAGAAAGAATTTTATTAAAATCAGTTATCAAAATTCACAACTACTCCATAGCTTTATCCAGAAATAATCTTTTAAAATACCCCAAACCAAACGTTATTAACATCTGTTGTGAAATGGCATAGTTCTGCCAAGTTGGCCTTACTCCAGGACTTCATTGCGAAATCCTTTTGAAATCAAATTGAAATATCTTATACAAGAATTCCTAAAAAATTGTTTTAATTCAGACCCAGTTATTACATTTTTAGTTATATTTCGTCATTATCTGCTAAAAATAACATCCACTTGTGCATACGTCGTTTTAAATATTCCCGTCTCGAAACGTCTCTTTATAAGCCTTATACTACTGTGTTTTAGACCGTTGGAAAAATCTCTAACTGAAAATTGTCTTTGTGAACCTCGTTCCTGTTTGAAAAATTGAAGTTATAAATCTGCTTTTGTAAACGGATCCGAATGTGCCAGTGTGTGGCCTCTTGGGTTTAATACATTTTAATGCAACACTTTAAGCATATTTTTAGTTTCGTTTAACATAATTCAATTTCCAGTTCATCTCTGGCATAATGATCTTGGTGTAATAAAAATAAAATAAAATCTTAAACCAGGTGGTTTTCACTAGTCACATGAAATTCTCAATATATTATATTTTATGTATTTTCACTGTTATTCCAGTTGTTTATACGATCAACGTTTTTCTGAACTACATAACATGATTTAACCATTATTTCGCAGAACATCAATATGTATTATTATATATACTACATTATATACATTGTATACTAACTAAAACAACAGATCACCTGCCAAGTAATATAATTCGAGAAGTAAAAAAGAAGAAAAACATCACTGGAACGCAAATAAATTTTCGGCGATCGCTACATGTTATAATTAAACTGTAGCCTAGAGCGGCGAGCATGCGGTGATAAAGACAATACAATAAATATTCGCCAAGAAAATCACAATAACCTTAATCCGAATAAAATTTATGTATAAGTAGAGATGAAAATTCCAAGGATAATTAAAAATGTAAAAAAACGGTCCAATCACTTACTACATAACTACCTATACTAAAATACCTGATCATTTAATTTTCCTCGGCACTGTACGCAATGTGACTACTAATTCTGAGGGTATGCTTAATAAAAAAAATACTAAATTATTATAACGGAGCGAACGGATAGATTAACTTGTCCGAATATAAAAAAAATTAAAAGAAAATCAAATACAACAACAAATTATTATTTTTTCGCGTTTTTCTTATTGTTTTTCTTAATTATATATTGTGTGATCTTTAATTTTTTTTTTTACTTGGTTGGTGTAATGTGTGTTTATTTATATCATAAATCGTCAGCTCCAGGTCAGAAATAGAGAGGTAAAAAACAATAATTAGTATTGCACATTGTTTTTAAATGACAAATTGCGATATATTTTTCCAAAAAAATATAAAAGATCGCAAACCGATTTCAAATATCGCAATAATTTAATAAAAGTGTTTTTCCAAAATGTTTTGCGTTTTTGCATAGTAAACCTAAAAATAGTAAATAAAACGGCCTGGATATTTTGTTTTTAAATTTAATTTTCCTCAAAATGCCAACGAAATCTGGATCAAAAAAAAATTTTTTTTTTCTATCTCATAATCATCACCATCAACGATCATCGTGAAAATAAAAATAAAAGAAAATCATCTACTAATATTATTTTAAATATTTGTACGAACTATTGTTATTTAGTAGATGAGCAAGTAAAATACATTTTTGTTGGTGAAAATTTTTAAAGTTTAAATTTTTTTTTTTGTTTTCTTTCAAAGTGATTAGTAGTGGATCAAAAATACTATTGTAAAGACATAATATAATTTTCCATGGGTTTTTATTTTATTTTTAATTTGAGTGAGTGAAAATTAAAATATATATATTTACAACAAAATACTACTTTGTACTTTATAAAGTGATCATTTAAAAGTAAGAAAATTTTTATAATTTTTTAAATGTCAACGATCGCGTGTTTTTTTTAATACATTTTTGATAAAAGAAACTTTTCATATAATCAAAAATATTTCTCTCAACGATCTTCTCTGAACTTTGTTATAATTGGTGATCTACATATGAGTGTTTGTGTGTTTTGATTTTGATGCGTGATAAAAATCTCAAAGTGAAATTTTTAATGTGATTAAACAAAATAATAATTATGGGGGTCGCAAATTAATTTTCCAAAAGTGTCTAAATTTCGTCGTTCGGTGTAAACCTGTGCAGTGAAAAAATGTAACGTTTATGTAATAATTAATTTTTTTCTAAGACAATCGGAATACTTTTAATTCTTGTGTTTTACTTTTTGGACGAAAATCAGTTTCGCGTTTAAATGTGTATTTGTAAATTTTTTACTTCGATACGAACTTTAAACACAATTTTTCACATTGCACAGTTAAATAATGTACATTGTGTATTGATGGACGCCCCAGGAGAAATAGTCTAAGGTGTACGGCTACGGACATTTGGAAAAACGTTTTTAATTAAATAATTACTTATACTCGTACCTATATGCAAGAGCTGATGCACTATATTTAGAGAAAAATGAGACACATGTTGATTATTTTCATGATTTTTTTTTGGCAACCTCATCTACTATTTTTTATATTCATTCGTTGATTTTCAGGTCGTTTCCAAAATTTATATATTGAAATTTAAAGCGTATTATACTAAATGTGACTCATAATTAGACAAGGGTGTTAAGAAATACTTTGAAAGTGTATAAAAATATATAAAAACAAATTATTTTATGGTTTTATGTTACCGTGAATGGCTAACTACTTACACACTTTTCGAATTTATCTTAGCGACCAATTAGTATCCAACTTTTTATGAATTAATAAATTAATTTGTATATATAACCGAAACGGCCTTGATTGGTATGCGGAACGAACACACGATGAATAATCGTGATGATGTTTTGGTTTTACAGTTATTGCGGAATTTACTTCTTTTTTCAACGACATTGGATTTTTTAAATTTAGAATAAATTTACCACCAAATTTTAAAAAATGCGAAATTTTCGCTTAATTGTTTGATTTGCTATTAAAATGGAGTTTTATATTTGATTCGATGACCGGACTTAAGGTTATAGGTTCTAACAAAATTTTAATGTTCTGCCAGTGTACAACGGACCGCAGCATATTTTTCCTTGCTATAGCACCATTTCTCTATCATTTGTATATTAACAGTAATTCGAAGACCTACATTGTTTAATTCCTACTATTCATCATGATGATAAGAAGCGTTCTTCATATTTTAATTGGTTGTACCTTTTATAAATATATTTTATTTTAATTTTCATTATTCCATAACACTCAATTTTTGTTTCTATAAACACAGTTACCATTACTTGGTGAACTGATATTTCAAAAGTTTTTATTTAACTGAAGCCGTTCGATAGAATTTTCTTAATTGCGTGTAATAAATTTTAAAAGTTTTTAAACAATAAATTAACCAAAATTAATTAAATTGCGGTGCCATATTATGTAAATTGTACCACTTGGAATTTTAAACAAATTTTGTGTATTAGTGATAAACGTAAATTGTATGAAGATGTATTGAGGTACACTGCAGTTCACTTGATTAGTGACCCTTGTAGTTTTGCCTTAAATATCAACGGTTTTTCTAAATAGCTAAAACAATTTGAATTTAGAAGATAATTCATTCGTATTTAATAAAACGCTAATCGATAGTTATTTCAAGAAAGCTACATTAAACCTACTGACAGTTCTTGCATACCTAAAATGCTATTGATTCGTTAGCGCAGATTATGATTGATTTATTACTGAATCTACATAAAAAATTAAAGTTCATTTTCCCATATAAGAAACAAAACTTAACTGGCACTATTATACCCTTTAACACTTATGTGAGTGACAAGGTACTCTAGTACCTTTTGCACTTTTAAACGTCTAGCTTTGTATGTTCAGTAATAATAAAAAGTTTTAATTTTATGTGAACTTCTAGTTCAATTGATAGATTACGATCACACTCAAAAATGAGAAATTTTACAACTTGGATGCACGTGAGTTTAGTTGTACCAAATATAGTTGTGCGAATTAGAGTAACAAAGGTACCCGGGTACCTTTATATATTTTACACTATATTTGAAAGAAATACTATGCAAATATTTTATAATTTTGTGTTATATGTCAATGTATTTCATTGTTTATATTTCTGTTTATATATTTCATTTAATTTATGTTTTACTTTTATTTATTTCAAAAAAAATTACCAACATTTTTTTATTACTATCGACCATTTTTTCACAGATGGTTGCTTTTCAATTTGTGTAATTGTAGCAAAATTCGTAATACATTTCATAATTGCAAAAAAAAATAGTTTCTTGAAAAATTGCATGTAAGGTACTCGGGTCTCTTAGTCACTCAAATTAAGATATTTTTTCTTCACTCACATGTGCATTTTAAATATGTGTAAATTTTATAAAAGTTTGAAAACGGTCATTTGGACCGGTACTAGTAGGTTTTGTGTGATTTTTAAATCAGATCATTTCATTGAAACTTTACGTTTTCATTTGCAATTTCCTGTTGGAAAGTAAACTGAGAGAGCCAAATAGTTCCTAAATTTTCGGAAAAAGGAATTGCACAGTCTTGCAAATTCTAGAATTTTATTGGAAACAGAAGATGGAGGAAATGATCTATTCAATAATGTGGGCGGTTTTCGTGCTTCAATCAATGAAGCATCTATGAAGCATATAATTAAGCGAATTTAGTAAAATCTAAAGCTAGTTAGTTACTTATAGGAATTAGTCAGAGACATAATTTTTTTTTAATTTTTAAGGTCACCTTGAAACACAAAACTCAAAAAAACAATGAATGCCATGCCACATCGATGAAGCTCGGAATTCTGCTAATTGGTTAGCTAAACCCAATAATTGGTCAGGTCTGCAAATTTATTAAAACAGTTAGAAAAGATTAAATTATGATGCTGCTCATGCTTAGGTTTAATAAAATGTCCCAGAAGGTTTTTGTTATATGTGGAGATGCGCGTGCAACACACACACACACACCATTTTCTAAAGCGTTCATTTTCATTTATAATGAAACTACTACTAAATGTAAGTGTTTATTAGATTATAATGTTATATCGTCATTTAAATTTGGCCTACTCATATTTGATATTTAAAAAATGTTTTTTGATGCGCTTCTAATAAAAATCGATTCAGCATCCTCACTTCAAGCGCTTTCATCCTTAGTAAACAAACTATTAAATTTTAACGGAACAATTTTCTGATACGCTTCTAACTTTACATTTTACAAAATTTACTTGATGAGGCGCCAGCTTTATTCAAGCACGAAATTCCGTCCATATATCGATTTTCTTTTCATCTTCTGATCCTAAAAAATTTTAAGAAATTCTTATAAGGCTATGCAATTCTATTGTTCCAAAATTTAAGAACTATTTAGTCCTCTTAGTTTATTTTCCAACAGAAAAATGCAAATGAAAACATTGAGTTTAAATGCCAAGACCAGATTTAAATGTCTCCGAAAGCGTTTGCGGTTTTCTCAATCGTATTATATTTTTTAGTTGCATCTATAGCAACTTGCATACCCAACTCAATAATTCGCAAAATAATTGATTATGCATGCAACGACGAATGCGACATATACTCACTCAAAAATAATTTTTTTTTTTGTCCAATTTAAAACTAAAAATTTATTTTTTTTTTAAACTAAATAATTTAGATTTAATAGAAATCTATGTATAACCAAAAAAATCCATTATAAAAGTTTTATGGTTTTCTTGTAATATCGTTGTTCCGTATAGTTCTGTATAATAACGGAGTAGTTCAGAACTATACAGAACAACGATATTACAAGAAAACCTTAAAACTTTAATGGTGGATTTCTTTAGTTATACATAGATTTTTTTTTAAATCTAAATTATTTAATTTAAAAAAAATAAAATTTTTAATTTTAAATTGGAAAAATTTTGAAAATAGCTATCGCTGTACTCGATTGTTTTCAAAAAAATGCAGCTATTGTTATGATGAAGAAGATGAAGAAAAATGATCAAGAATATCATAGTATGATAAAACCAATAATAGTATGACAAAATCAATCATTTAAATAATTGTATTTAACATACAATGATGATATTATGGTAAATGCAATCATGTATTTATCATATTTTTTTCTGAGTGTAATACGCGACATTCCACCGTGCGACATTAAATAAATTCGATATTTAATGAACCGACATTTAATAATCGACACGACACTCATAACTGGGCCACGTACACACGCGTTGGCATAATCCACGGAAGTTGATTCCTCGATTGTTGTACAAAAAATGATATTTTTTGATATTATTTTTTATTTTGTTTTTATTTCATATGAAATTTTTGGTTTTATTTTTACATTGAGGTGAAGTTACCAAGATGTTGGGAGTTTGGATTCGAACTAATGAAACATTGATTTTTTTAAATTAAAAAATTCGGTCCTCTTATCAGACTGCAGAGACCAAAATAGACACATCAGACGATGCGGTCAGTAATAAGATACAGTACCGGGGATCTGAAGTATATCTGACCGATTTGATGGAATCCATTTGTGAGTATAAAAACCTCAACACTCATAATTGTCATCACTAAAAAGGTTTTCATTCAGGTTCTTGGCGATCATGAAGAAATAGCTACCAAATTATATATGGACGAAAACCAAACCGATGTTGTTTTGAAATTGTGCAGTGAAATAGCTAGTTAATGTAATGAGTTGCCAACCGAAGAGTACAACATGGAAGAAGACGATGAAAATGATCGTGATGAATTATAAGTGCAATGTGCCAATAAATAGTTCGGTTAGTTAGACTGTTCCTTGGGGGGAATTTTAAATATATTTAGTTTGTTTAGTTTCTTATTTTAGTTGTTTTTTCTGCGAATAAAAACAATTTGTTTAATAAAAATCAATATTTGGCTACATTCGGGAAACCTCAAAGTTCGTTTCATTGTAAGCGTTATTTAGTGCCGAGAACACTTTGCAAGAAAATAAACTCAAATGTCATCCCGAAGAACACATTACATAACACAACAAAAATGAGCAAAAAAAAGTAAAATAGTCTACAAAATGTTGCCTACAAAAGTTGAATTATGATGAAATAACAGTTTATTATAAAAAATCGTTATTAAACTAAGAATTTGGAGAAATTATTTCGGTGGACCGATTCCAGTGTACGGAAGTCCCAACTCCTTGTAGTCGTCTTCTTGCATTCGATAATCCTGTCCCGCTAAATGTAATCAAAATCGTCCAAGCCAAATAAAATGTTAAAAGAAGGTTCCAAGCTTCCCCACCACCACTGAATGACCCGCTTAAATGAATTTTTCCAGAATAAGAACCCGACAAAATCGACTTTTGGTAATCGAAAACGGTCTTTCAGCAATTTTTATAAAATCGTGCGAGCCGAAAACCGATAAGGACCCGGGATCCACCGGACGGCCCTCTGGACAGACTTTTCCGAAATTAGTATCATTTCAATCGACTAGCACGCGAAAACCCTCCATTATCAATTTTTATAAAATTCCATCGAGCAAAAGAAAAATTATAGGAAGGGACCCGCCGCCAACCGATCGATTCTCTGAACGAATTTTCCCGAAAGTTGGTTCAATGGCAATTCATTCCTGGCAATTGAAAATCCAAAAACAAAATAAAAACAAATCCCGGACTGCACCGAATGACTCCCAAATCCATTTTCGCGAAATTAGGACTAACCAAAATTGGTTTTTGTAATCAAAAAGCTCTCCACCACCACTTCTTATAAAGAGCGTACGAGCTGAAAAAATAATAAAAAAGGGACCCGAACCCCATCGCACGATGATACTCATAAACCCGCACTCTCTCTTTCTCTCTCTACACACATACATATCAAAAACCTTCTGTGTAACCCTTTATCAAACCAACGCATGCACAGCATTATAAATTAATGTTTTCTTTTTACTTTGTTATTTCGATTGTAATGGTTTTATTGTGATTGTTCCGTACATTGGTCTAATTTCAGTACTCTCGAATTAGAAAAATATCCGGAACAATTACAATAAAACCATTACAATTGAAGTAACAAAGGGTCTATTTTTTAATTCAACCTGAGCAAGCAGGCTTACCCCGGGTAGTGTACACCGAGCGAAGGTTGTACTGGGTAAAATTATCCGGTGTGCACAGAGTAATAAATTATTTTTATTCTGCACACTCTTCGTACACTGACATTAATTTCAGAGTAAAATTTGAAGAACCAAGTATGCACTGTGTAAGCGCAGTCCACAAATAAAAAGACGGGAAAGGTTCGGAGCCGAACCCTATAAACATTTTTGTTGCCTATAAAATAAAAGAAAATAGATTTTCCACAAAGAAAATCACAAACCACCACACCTATACATTATTACCACCCTCACCCATCATCCAAACCCCCAAAACCTATCTCACCCACACCACCTTATACCGCACCACCCATATTATCACCCTTTAACACCTCCATTCCCACTTCCACACACACACAAACCACCCACACAAACCCTCATCCACCAAATCCCAAATTCCCACACCAAACCCAAAACGCCTCATCCCACCCTTCCACTTCCCATACCACCACTCCTACCACCCCCATAACCACACCACCCACACAAAACCACATCCAAACGAGATATATTTTGATTCCACATTCACATGCTCTATGAAACCAAAATAGAATAGAAAATGAAAAAAAAAAAAATCTAACAATTTTAAGGAGGGGGGTTAACAAAACCCTACTTACCTCCGAACACCCTAAACACAGAAATGTCCAAATCAATAGAGATCATTCCCAAGAATTGCTTGAACTTTTAGTGAAGAAATTAAGTTGATATCTCCATTTGTTCTCAAGTTATCGTGCACACAGACGGACAGACGTCAAACCGAAACCATATAGCATTTTTTTTATCAAAAATGCTTAAAAACGCAGTGTACCGAGTAAAATTACCCAGGTTGAATAAAAAAATACGAAGTATTTTTTGACAGCGCACTGCCTGCTCGGGATGAATTAAAAAATAGGCCCAAAGTAAAATATAAAAATTCGTAAACATGAAATGTTAATTGTGAAATTGAAATGTACATAGATGAAAAATTTGAAAGAATCGAATTTCGTAGGCTAAGCAGTAATTCGCTAGTGATACAACTACAGTTGTCGCGACCCTGATGAGGAGACTGATTTTTTCCAAACAATAATCTCGTCCGTTCGAAACTGATGTTATGATAGCTGAACAATTACCAGAATTTCGAGCTTAATGTTAAGCTTGAAAATTTTAAAAGGATTTTAAAAATTCCTATCGGTGACCAGTTTCTGGAAATAACTGACCAATTGTAACCAAATAGTGACCAATCGGACCAAACTTTTGATTTTACAAAATTCGCTTGATGAGGTGCCAGGTTTGAGAGAGGTTTGTCGTGTTCTCTAACGAATACGGTTCGTTCCATGCTTTCATGTCGGTTTTGTTTCCATATAATTTTTTATATTTCTTTTTATGTGACACTACTTTTACCTCACGATACATAATTTTGGCACATGAGTGTACATGTGTTAATTATAATATTGTATATAATTAGTCGTTACTCGGTCTGTACCATCTTCACTACAAATCAAAATCTTGACTTCTGATAATTGCAACATTTTAAGAAATTAGAAATTAGGAATTTTTAATAATTTCAGAATTATCCAAATTATTTATAAACCAAGTTTTTTTTTTGATTTAAAATTACAAAGCCTTTCTTTTTTCATTAAAATTGATGAAATAACGAAACCCGTAGCTTATGCAAAATCTTGTTCAAGCGCACATGTGTATAAATTTGGATACTCGTAATTATTACGTATCTTCTCAAAAGTATCTCATTTTCCAATTTCAAATTTAGGGAAGTTGTAAACATTTTTATTTTTCATTTAATAGATTTTTTAATTTGTAAGCTGATTCGAAGATACTCG
Source organism: Nephrotoma flavescens (assembly GCA_932526605.1). NCBI lineage: Eukaryota > Metazoa > Arthropoda > Insecta > Diptera > Tipulidae > Nephrotoma > Nephrotoma flavescens. Next base: position 138,534,307 of record OW052221.1, on the reverse strand, counting down.
TTTATAAAGAACCATTTCAAATATACTTAATGATTGGCCAGGCCTTTCACAGGAGATTCGGCACTTCTTTGGGAGATTATTTGCTTTATTTTGATAAGACTTCATAAATAAATTTGCCGTCACGATGGTTGGAACGTTTTGTATTCTTTTAGCAAAATTTTAAACGACAAGGTGTTGAGCATATAGAATGAGAATCAGGAAGAATGAAATCAAAACTCACAGGACGCCCTAGAATTACGCTGAAATAAATATTAAATTGTTTGAGTTCAGAGGATTATATTAAAGAAATCGAAAAGTTCTTCTTACTTAATCCTATACCTCAAAAATTTATTTTCAGATTCTGTTCAATAGATAAGCTAGAACTTCCTGAAGTTGCATCCCGATCAGGCGATTCATCTAGCTGTAAAGCGGCCGAATTTTTAATGTAAAACAGTTTTATGTCAAAAATTTTCATTTTCGCCTAAAATTTTGGGAAACTAATCTGAATCGATATTGTTCCAAATTTAATTTAGAACCTTTGAACTCTTAGACTTTTTTCTCGTAAATGATATACTTTTCAAAATATTTGCAACACACACAGAACTTTTTTGAATAGCGATAGGTAAATCTATAAAAACCTCTTTATAGCTTGCTCAATTTTGGCAATGATGTTGAAAAGTATAACCTTTACGAAAACGACACAGAACTAAAAAATTCAAATAAATTTAACACGCAGTTTGTACAACGAAATTTTGTTATAAAAAACCGACGGCTCGTTTATGCGTCATACTATTAATGACGTCACAAATCGCACAAAACACATAAACCAAACATTTACTCTACCCTTAGGCTTCAATTAGCTCATTTTGTGCAAATTTATCATCTGATTTGTGGCCACTCCTAGCTCGGTCGTGTACGTGTTAAAGATTAAATATTCAACAAGAGTGAACCTAGTTTTCTGAAATTTAAGCATGATTTACAAGACAGTTTTTGACCAAATGTCCGGTAAGTTTAATTTTTCGTTTTAGAGATCAAGTGTGGTGTATTCGAGCTCTTTGTATGATTACATCCGTCGTAAAGAAAGTTGGGTGTTGGCCACAACATATTCAACCCTCCACTTTTTTTGTTTTAAATCATTATCACTAAAATTCCAAAATTTATTTTCTTATTTCCACTTCATATTTTTATTTCATTAGGTTTAATTTTCAAACTCTCATAATTTTTCTCACAAAAGCTAACCTTACGTTACCTAATCATGATAAAGGAATAAAAAAAAACTTTTTTGGCGTCATGCGATACCTTAATCGATCTAGTAGACAAATCAATTCTACCCAATCAAAATTAAGTGATTCTTTTGGGCCACTAACAGCTGTTCTGAACAAAAACGAAACAAAAGAACCTCCTAATTTTAATAACAGTTTGGAGTAAATTGGAAAAAATGACCATCACCTTCATTCAAATCAGTTTACGCAAAACTATAGTTTCTAAGTTATTCTTTCGCCGCAATTAACTCAAAATAGGGTAAGGTTTTAGATAACATCGGTAATCCACTAATACCGCAAACCCAATTCCAGCAACCGATAACAATATTCGACAAATGAGGCATCGAATGTAAACCTAATGGCTAATTATTCACCTCACATGGAATCAAAACCCGAATCGCAACCTAATTACTATCAACGAGCACACCCAACCGATTCCTCCATGGTAACGCAAGCTAACTATTTTCCCCATCAACGCCAAGATCGATAAATTTTATGACTGATCATTCGCGAATTCACGCCGCTTTTTTTCGAAACTGTCCAAAAAATATGAAATTTTACTATACTGCTCGATATAGTGTAACTTGTACTAAAGCCTAAACATTTAAATACGTTACGATTTAGCCATTGGTTCTACCGTTTTTACGTATAAATAAGGCCGAACTATAGTTACAAATTATATTATATCTAAACATTCTGGGAAACAAATTGGAAACGGCCACAAAAATTGAGTAAATATTGATGTGATATTATGTTCAATAATATTTAATCGTTAGATAAGCCAAATTTGTTTGAGTGTACTGTAAATCGAATGTTCCATTTCCAGATTCTTTCCGGGAAACTCCTATAAACCAGCATACTATCTGACTTCAATGTGGGATGCTACTAGAATAAAATAAAAATTCCAGGGAAACTAACACAGAACTTTCAGGTGCTATGATGTACAAACATTTTTGACCACTAAGATTACCATTAACATTAACTTGCACTTTTCTGTTTTTAATATATGAATTAAACCTCTGATTCAATAGGCCTCTAAACCCTTACCCAATATTGGATAAAATCGTTAAAAGTCGTACGTGGTGTGCCATATGAGAAGCTTTTGTAGTATGACCTTACAAACCAGCACAAGCTTTACGGCTATATTTAGTGCATTGTAGATGTTACTGAGAATTTCCAACTAACCTGTCTCGGTGCTTCGACTACATCGTTGTTGGAAACCGTGTTAATATGCACTTAACATCCAGTGGTGATGTAAGAAGTTATTGACTCTGCTTTTCACCGTTTTCTCAAGAACTTTCAGAATAACAAGTAATGGAAATAAAACTATCGGCCGATTGCCATCCAAATAGGCCATAGTTTTTTTCCGAATACAATCACCATTTTTAAAGATCGGGATGACCGTGACCAGTTTGAGTCTATCCGGAACAGTTAGTGATAAAAAGAATGTATTTGAACAAAAGTGCTGAGAAGATAAGGCTTTTCAACTGACTGTCCATTTATAAAGTGTTTCTTCCGTAACTCATCAGCTACCCTTGCAGAATAAATACTAAATTCATAGTAAAATTCTGTATCACTATTTAGGAATCTTCCATTTCAAAGATAGTAGTTAAGTTTAAAGATTTTAAAAGTTTAAGTTTATAGATTTCCTTCTCAATTATCCCGTTATCTTTCTAATTAGTAAAGATCATGTTAGTCATAATAAGCTCAGTGGATCCCTATCTGCCTGCACAAAAACAAAATCACGGTTTGTGTGGGAATACAATTTTACGTTCTGCTGCGATATCGTCAGTGACCGTGTAGATCCAAAACTATTTTCGACAAAGAATTCAGCGTTGTGGTCTGTCTGTAAACCAGTTCGGCTTGTGAGTACCTGAGAACTTCTTTATCAAATACCAAGTAAAACAATTGGTATTTCGAAACTTCATTGAATGGTATCACCTGTTGGGCTGAAATTACATTCCTTTATCAGTTCTAATATTTTGTATGATGTCAGATCGAGTATTTAATTGTATCTTGCCAATGGTTTGAGAGAGGTCCCACTATGTCTTAATTGATATATTCAATAAGCTTTGAATTTCGAATCGAGTCAAACACGTTTTGTATGTCTTTGAACTTTTAATCGATAGCTGAATAAATAAAATTGTGTTCATTCACCGAATACCTTCGTGCACACAATTTATACACCGCATTCCTCGTAGCAGGGAAATTTAAAGAGATTTACTCTCATGTTGGAAGAGCGTGATTTGTAAAATAAGAGAGTAAATTCTTAAATTCCGTGTTTGCTTTTTTAAGGTTATAATCGGGACAAAGTCGTAGCGAATTTCAACTGTTATTGTCGCCATATCGATAGTGCAGGATATTGTATCCATGACCATGTTACCGTGCTGTTGATCGATGGTAGATTGAGTAAAATAATACAAGTGTCGCGCTAGTCTTATGCAATTTTAGACTGAATGGCTCTAGTCAGTTTTTTATAGTCCGTGTAACTGGTAAACTTCCGACCTTCAACAAAGTATCTGAAATATTTGATCGATAGATAATTGGAATTCATTTGATAATTTCTTCGAGATGTATCTCAATAGTTTCCAACAATCATTATTGCGCTATTGTCGAACGGCTTTCGACGGCGTTTGTTCGAAAGATATCAGTCTTCACGCTGAATTTTGTATCGTTCGCTGTGCTGAACTAAAAGATCATTATATGTATTAGCTAATTAACACTTAAGTCTAAGTTGTCTTAAGCTCTTCAGAAAAGCGGCCAGGATTCAATCAAGGCGAGCATTTCAGTGAATTTCGGGATAAATTGATACTTTACCATACCAATAGATTTCTGGATGCGTTTGATTGTTATTGTTAATTCGTTCTTGAGAAAGAACGCCGAAAACACATTTCGAACTCCTTATATGAACATAAAAATCAGTTAACTGTTGGAAAACGTTTACAAGTATAACATCATGATGTTGTTGCATCTGACCACCAAAATTTTGGTCATATATCTATCCAATCAAATAAGCTACACCACTTTTGAAATGAAAACTAGGAATTTCTTGCAATTTTTTCAATGAAGTGCCGAATTGAACTTGTTTGAGATATTTGAGTGTATCGTTGAATCATGAGTCAGAGTTGCATGTTCATGATTGACGTTATAGAAAACGAGAGTGGATTTGTAGTTGCATATCCATGTTCGACACCAGAAGACGATTTTATCGAGGAAAATAAAACAAAATCATCAGGCAACACTAATCAATAAAACCCTACCGGCTCTGTTCTGAAATTAGTCCAGTTAAATACAAAAATAAATTGGTTTCTTTTACATTTAGCGAATTTTAGCCAACCGTAACTTAAGTTCAAATACGAGTTGTAAATCATTTCTGGCCTAAGGCCCAATCTCGCAAAGTTGCCACGGAACGATTTTTTTCTTATTTTACTAAAAATAAGGCAAGAGTATGACCATCTCAAAACCACATAATATTAATACGTCAAACTTATACTTTTAACGTGCTGAAAAAATCGCTCAAATACGAATTGTTTGGATATATATGGCTCAAGGCATAATTTCACAAAGTTTCTACAGAACGATTTTTTATAATTTTCCTCACTTTTAGAGGCATGAATGTGAGTATGTGACCATGTTAAAACCATGTTACAACCAAATGAATACTTTTAACATGTTAAATTTAAATGTAATTTTAGTTCAAACATGAGTTTATTTAATTTTGTTTTGGCATTTATCGTCATTTCTAATAAATACCGGGCTGGACTAATTTCACACAAGGGTAAGTGGGTTGATTAGTGCTGTCGAGGTCGCTTAAAGGTTATTTAACTGTATTTAAAAGTGACATATTATGCATTCGAAATAGTATGAAATTGGATTCTATAAAATATCGACGGTTGTATTATAAGTTATAGTATCTTATATCACAAAATAATAGCCATAAAAATGTTACGAATCAGTTCCACTTGCCTTCATTTATCTTTTCAAAATACCGTCACTTTAATGAATCATTACACAATTAATTTTTTTAGTTAATTAATAATTCGCTTAATACTTAGAAATATGACTGGAAAATGTAAATTTTTGCTAATAATAATAGAGACCTGACAAGTTATTTGGCATTGTGATTTGTGACACCTGAAATAAAAAAAAATGAAGAGGAAAATGAATTCTAAAGATATCAAAGAATAAAACAAAAATTACAAGTAATTTTCTTAAATAAGACACACACGGATAATTTTAGTTTTGTCGATCGACACAAAAATAAAACATTAACATTAAAAATAATTATAGATAAAAATAAAAAACACAAAAAGATCATTCGTGAAAAGAAGAAAATTCACTAATCATCAACCAAGCACAAAACCACATTTTAGAAAAATTTCCAAAAAAGAAAAAGAAATACCGTTGTGTGTCGCCTTCTCCCTATGGTAGATTAAAAATATTTTGCATTGAGTCATCAATATTCGTCGTTTCCACATATGACATTTCTGCGAGCAAAAAAATGCTTGATCAAAACGAAAAAGAAGATTCAAAGAAAATTTCAGGACACTTGTTAGTTTCTCGTTTTTTTATTTTTTGCAAACTAAGCGTGATATTTAGGCAATTATAACGATTTATTATAGTGATGGTGATTTTCGCGCACACCTCCATATGTTTAAACATAAATCAGAGTTGATCAAACATGACTTTACGCAAAGCACGGATATAAATTTTAAAAAATGTTTGCTATATTGTTTCGAATTGTTGACGAACATTTTTAAATTAATGCTTTTGACCTGCAGTTTTAAATAGCTGATGATAATATTAATTCTGAACCGGCCCATTTTGGAGATCGTTGCTATACAGATTGATATTCTAATTTTATATTTTTCTTCTATTCCAGAAATGAAATAAAAACCAATCATAACCCAAAAAAGACGAAACCTACAAAATTCAGTATATAATCGAACCCAAAAGACATTTCTACAATAAATAAAATACAAAGAATGGATTCAATTCCAACAACTACGCCACAACAGTTTTGCCTTCGGTGGCATAATCATCAGGTATATGATAATATATTCTCGGTTACAGCACAAACTATTTACTAACAAGATATTGTATTCTTTTAGGCAAGTTTATTAAGTTCCTTGCCGTTGCTTCTCGATCAATCGCATTTGACCGATGTAACCCTATCGGCCGAGGGGCGAACCGTACGAGCACATCGTGTAGTTCTAAGCGCATGCAGTACATATTTTTCAGAACTTTTTCGAACGCTAGAACCACCGTATCATCCAATAGTTGTGTTACCGGGAACTCCATTTGGCGCACTTGTTGCTCTACTAACTTTTATGTATTCGGGCGAAGTAAATGTATTTGAAGAACAAATATCAACATTACTTGCACTAGCCGAGACACTGGGAATAAAAGGACTCGCTGATTTTAATGGGGTGAGCGCATAAAACCATTTTCGTAAAATTTTGGTATTTAAATTTGTATTATAAATTTACAGAACTTATCCAAATCATCACCAAAAAGTGATTCATCTGCATCAGCAAAAGAGTCACCCGGCACACCAGAAAATCATCCATCTTCCCCACTATCAGCGCAGGCATTGCATCAGAAAATTTTATCGTCATCACTTGATAATCTCTTTTGTAAGTCATTTCCATTTTATTCAAATTTTATAAATCAACAGCCGTTGAATTATTCACGGTCATCATCACGAAGCCGTAATGATATTAGTACTAGCAATAATAGTAATGATAACAATGAAAATCGTTATCAATCACCATTAATTAAAAAAGACAATAAAAACAGTAGTAATTTTAATAGTAATAGTAATAATAGTTATAATGATGACAATAAATTAAAATCGAATTATAACAATAATAATGACAACATTAATAATAACAATAATAGTAGTAGCGGTGGTGGCAATAACTATAGTAAAAAAATTAAAATCTCCGAAAATATGAGAAAAATTGATAAAATCGCGGAGAATTTACGAACCGGTAACAAATTAAACGGTAGCGGTAATACTAATAATCCAAGCTTTGATGCCAAATTTCCAATACTCTTACCTCAAGCCGCTACGTCGTTAATGCTTAAATCATCGTTACATCATTTCTTGAGCGATGAAAACCAATCTATGATGACGCCAAAAACACCCGAAAACTTATTTTTAGACTCACCTAACCATGGCAATTTGAACCTTTTGCAGCAGCACGCCACTGATTTAATGGCGGCTAACCATGACATATCACCATCGCACTTAAATAATATTAATAATAATCATTTAGACAAAAATGTTACGGCATCATCAATAATACCGCATACGTCACATGCCGCATCACAAGTCACTAATCTATTACCACCCGCAACAAAACCATCAAATTCTAAATTATACGCCACTTGTTTTATTTGTCACAAACAGTTAAGTAACCAATATAATTTACGGGTTCACTTGGAAACACATCAAAATGTGCGCTACGCATGTACCGTTTGTACGCATGTATCGCGCAGCAAAGATGCGCTTCGTAAACATGTGTCGTATCGGCATCCGGGTACCCCGAGCCCATGCGATTCAGAAACGCGACGCAAACGTTCCAAAACGAATTTAGCCAATCAACAAATAAAACAAGAACTACTTAATTTAGAGCAGCACAATAGTCAATTACAACAAATTATACAGTCGGGCCAGGCCAGTCAATTCACACAGTTATTATCGCCCGCAGCCGCAAATAGTCTCGCTAATTTAAATCTAAGTCTAAACGTGACGGGTAGTAGCGGATCTCAGCACAATACAAATGAGGTTGGTAGTCCACATCATAATAATAGTAGTGCGGCTAATTCACCGGTGCCATCGATAAAATCAGAAGTGACTGCAACCGATTCGAATGAAAATGTCTAGCTACTTACATACGTTTACATATAATAGGAATTAATTATTATTTAATAATTTAATATAAAGACTATAATTAATAATTTCGTTAAATGTATAATTAAAATTAACCACCTATATTATCGTTACCTTGTTTTTGTAATAATTTAAAAATGACAGTTTATTATTTATTTTATTTGTTAAACTTTATAATTATTTTTTATTTTGACACTATCGTCTTCCCTAGCTGTGATAGAAAATTAAGATTTTTTGTTTTAATTAATAAATTTATTAATTTTTATTTTATTAACGTAATTGTTGTGCATTACAAATGATATGTTGATCATGTGGCGGATAATTGTTTTGAAATTAACGGTTTTTCAAAGAACAGTTTTATGTATAGAGAGCTTTATTATAAATAATAAGGCTTTTCTAAAAATTAAATCATTTTTGCCAAAAAATGTTTCAAAACCCCAAGCTGACACAAAATATTAATCAATTAGAACGATCTAGAGTATGTATTTCTTATTTTTAGCGACCTCATCACTTAAAATTAGTTCACACGAGTTATTCACAGATGGCACTAATATTCACAACGGAAAATTATGCTTACATAGTACTAACCATAGAATAAACATAATAAGAGGACTCATCATATTGAAATTTCAAAATAATTTTTCGAATTCTCTAATAAAAGCAAAATCGGTGGTGCTGAATTGACCTCGATAATTTTTTATCCTATTTTTTATAAAATTCATTTTCGATGAATAAATTAAACTTAAAAAGTTAACCAGTTAAGATATTGTTATGTTATGTAAAGGTTTGATTTAGATCCAGTTAATTTCCTCTATTCTATTGATTTTACATACTGTGAAAACTCGATAAAGAATACGCGAACAAATTGTATACTCATGTTCAAAATCTTTTGCTAAATGAGTAGTAGCACGTCAATATGTCAAATCTACACATATTTCTCACCAGTGCAGAAATCTCTTCGTCTCCTTTCAAACTTAAAGTAAACAAGCTTGATATGAAAATGACACTGGTGGTCGCAAAACCATTATTGTTTTCATGTAAGTTCCATGTACATATATGTTCCACAAAGTTGATTATTACTCTAGTCTCATATGGAATCGATTCGTAATTAGGTTTTGTTGGCCGCGTCTGGAAGCAATATATTAGTCAGTAGCTAATATCGGGTTTTCCAATAAGAGTGACATGATTTCTTAAAAAAAACACACTAATTGTTAAGGAAATTGAAATGTTTTTTATTTAATGTGAAGTACAATCGATACAATTAAGTTCTGAATAAAACGTCATTCAAATGGCCTCCACGACTTCTTCTGCAGGAACGAAATCGATGAACCCAATTTTCGAGCACTTTTTCCACTAAATCAAGTCGTATGTCATGAATAGCACGTTCAATATTGACTTGTAAAGCTTGAAGAGAGGGTTGGTTTATTGCATTAAGACCAATGACTTCAAATAACACCACAAGAAATAGTCTAATGGTGTTAAATCACAACTTCTTGTAGGCCATTTAATATCACAATTTCTTGAAATAATTGAATCTCCAAACTTTTCTCGCAATAATTCAATTGTTGCACGTAGCCCCGTCTTGTTGGAACCAAATGTTGCCAAGATCAACTTCATCCAATTTCGGTCATAAAAAGTTGGTTATCATGGATCTATACCGATCTCCATTGACAGTAACGGTGTTACCAGCTTCATTTCGAAAAAAATACGGACCGATGATTCCACCAGACCAAAAACCACACCAAACTGACAATTTAGGTGAATGTAATTGTTTTTCATGAATAATTTTTGAATTTTCTTCGCACCAGAATCGACAGTTTTGTTTATTTACCTCACCACTCAGATGAAAGTGAGCCTCATCGGAGAAGATGATTTTCTGAAAAAAAATCGTTATCGTTGTCAAGTTGTTCCAAGGCAAAATTAGCAAATTCACAACGCTTACGGTGGTCCAATGGCTTCAGTTCTTTAGTGAGAACAATTTTATACGAATGCAAACCCAAATCTTTTCTCTAAATCCGCCAAGTTGTGGTTTGAGACGGTCCCAATTCTTGAGAACGTCTTGGAATCGACAAATTGCGCTCTTCAGCAACACTTGCCTGAACGGCAGCAATATTTGCAATACTTCGAGCGTTTCTTTGTTTTATTGGCACTTAAACATTATGTAAAGAAAATGTACGCTCAAAATTTTCAACAATTCGCCGAATAGCGAGCACACTTGGACGATTATTACGACTATAAAATGGCAAAAGCGCATTAAAAGTTGCAATTGGAGAACGATTATTTTGATAATAAAACTGAATAATTTGCAAACGTTGTTCTTGCGTATATCTCACCATGATAAAATTTTAAACATTACTGAATACAATGAAACAAAAAATGGCAAATCATGACATATTATAAATGGCCGAAACGTCACTTAAAAATCATATCATTCCTATTGGAAAACCCTATATTAAGGCAAGCCACTTGAATAACATTTTTTTAACTTATAATTTATATAACGCGAGAGGCAACACTATTTTTAGCCGCGGTATACACGATACTCTTTCGATTAGCCCGAGCATATTAATTCTATGAATATTCAGTTTGGCAAATGTCTAAGGCACCGCGCCCCTCATACAATAATTTTCGGCACTCAATTCGTAAATAAAATTCTCGATGAACCTGCTGTATTAGGCTTCGGTTTTTATGGTTTCAATCTTTTAAAGGTTTATTTTGACAACAACCTTCCATTTTGTAACCCGTATACCATGTCATAAGTGGACAATTTGGCAAGGTTGGAGGATTTGCAGAAACTTCACGGTAGATCTAAAGTGTTTTTTCTGTAAATTGGTGGTAACAAGAAAATGACAGACAAAGCTAACAGAAAGGCCAAAAAATGGATTCCAACCATTATAGCACAAATTAAGAAAATGACACTGTGATTTCAAATAACATCGGCAAGCGCCATATTTATAATAAAATTCGACGAGGTATTTCAGATCTTCTTTCATTCACCATCATCAGTTCTTTTTTGGGTAACTTTTTCGAATATTATTTTATTATTTTATTATTTATTATTATTTATTATTATTACTTGGGTTGAATCCCACAAGAGAAAACAGGACGCCAAAAGATATTTCTTTCATCTATTCGAGAGAAATCTCTAAATAAACGCCACTTTGCCGGATTATAAAACTCTGGTATCCGCAGGATTTTGTAGTCGCTCTCTATTTATCTCCGAAATTGAATTAAATTTCTCGTTTTGTCAATTAGTTCATGCATTTCGTAAAATGACATAAAATAAATATAAACAAAATCAAAATTATTGTAATATTCTTCAAGCTGCCACTGATAACAAAAAAACTGGCGCAATTTGGGATAAAATATAACTTCGATATAGAGTTATGCAGTAAACTAAAATTTAGATTACCTCTAAATCATGTGATATATTTGAGACTAATCATTTTTTGTACCATAACTAGTTCCAATGCAGTGAAAGGAAGTCTTAGTGGAATTTCCAAAATTTGCAAACCAGTCTCTTGAATTTTTATGTTAAAGCTGATGCTTCCAATTCATTTCCTTAAATAATTGCGATTCTTCTCTCCAACGATTTCACACTCAGTTTTTATTTATTCATTCTTGGTTAATATGGTTATTCTTCGTCACTGTCATCTGATGGTCTGGCTAGATAATCAGTAACCATTGACTGGTAAATTAGCAGCAAAACTTGGGCTCTTAATCGGCTTAATAGTGAAATTCCACTGGGCGATCTTCTGTGCTTGTCGATATTCAATATGGATAATTTGCACTTATATGTGAAGTCGACATACATAAATTAGCCAAATCTGGCGAATACATTACTCTAATTTTATAAAATTATTTTAACCATAATAATTTTGTGTAATATTTTTTGCTACTTGTGGTTCTTTTTCAAGGCACTCAATGGCCTACTGTTTCGTCTTTCGTCGCTTTGGGTGGCTTTCACCTTTTTCGTTCAGCCCGGCTGATTACCGTTTTGATCCAAGTGAATGGTAACAGACTCATATTTTATCGATTGTAACAAGTCGATGCAAAAATCTTGTTTATTGCTCTAAAACAGGCCAGTTAAGCATTTTGCATCAACAGAACTTAATGATCAACAGAACTTAATGATTTCCTGCAACTCCACTTTACGATTACTCAAACCAATTTTGTGAACTTTTATGATACTTTCTGGAGTAAAAACCTCCGTTGGACACCCAGAACGAACCTCATCACCGGTGTTGGCCGCCAACCTCTACCGCAGTGCTTGCAGTATAAAGGAGATACAGCTTACCTTCTTTCCATTTTAGTTAGATTCAGCTAAAAATATTCCTCCATAATCAACAATTTGCTAGTAAAAACGAATTTTCTCGTTTGTACTAACAAAACTAAATTTTAAATAAACCAAACAAATTTATATTTTGTATTTATATAGATAAATTATTTAATTATGACAACAAAATTATCAGCCTTAATAAAAATACCTAAATGTATAATTTAAAATTTTAGTCGAATAAAATACTAAACAAAAGCTTATTTGTATAATTTAATTGAATACAATTAATAAGAAATAATAATTAGACAATAATTTGTGATATTTATAATATGCACGCATACAAATTATCGAGCTGGCCTTGATAATTAAAAATAAAAATGAAATCCTTAATTATTTTGTATAATAATTGGTATTTTATATACATTTTTTCTAATTTATTAGTGACGTCATTTACTTTACAATAAAAAAAATTATAAACATATTTAATAGAAACCCTCTACTAAATAAAATAAAAAATTTTAATAATTAATATTTCTATTATATTTTACAAAAATTGATAAAAGACATACATTATATAGATTTGTAACAATAAAATAAATTTTTAAATAATAAGGAATTAATAAAAAAATATTATAAAAACTAAAAGCAAAATGAGAATTTGTACAATTTACATTTATACTTTAAACAAAAAAAAATATTAAATTTTGAATGTTTGTAAATATTTTTTGTTGATTTTATTTATATCTATTTACATAAAACATAAATTATATTTACATATTACAAAACCAAATCGTTAGGGTTGTTTTCAAACATTTTTTTTAATGTTAATTATTTTATTATGTTGTTAATAATAGAATAAATATATATATTATTGATTTGTTGAATACCTTGATTTTTAATTTCTATAGCTTTACTTTTAGAATAAGGATTCGCTTCGTGGACGGTAAGTATAAATTCCGTTGAACATCAGGTAAATTTTCAATTGCATGTTTGTATAACGTTTCTGTCACAGATAATGAATAATTCGATCAATTAAAGCAGGCGTGTCCACCCAGACGGGTCTACTTTTCCAAACAATATTTTTTCGCGATCTACTTTTTTATTTCCAAAGTATTATAAAGGTGCCCTCAAGTATGCTGATCATTTAAATAGTCAATTAAATTATTCGAAATTTAAAAAAATCGACTTGTCGATCGCGATCGACCTTATGGGCAACTTTGGATTATAGGATACTGCTATGTGAAGTACTGAAGTTTTTACCAAATGAACTGATGATCTGATTTCCGCTTCTAAAAGTAAAAACCATAGTTCATATTTTTTACTCGTTTTATTTTTATGTATAATAGTAAGCGTGTTTTTTTATTGGAGCACTATCCGGCGCCGAAGGGAAATTTTCTACTGAACTGCAGCCATTATTTACTGGTGTCGCTACTAATCAAAAAAATTAAATTGTAAACTTCATGTAGTCGAATGACACTTCTACTTTTGTGTTTATGTTATTTGAAAAAAAAAATCGCAAACATTTTAAAACTCAAACAAATTGCGAAATAAATAATAAATTAAATAAATTTAACAAAAATGTTTTATTCGAACGTTTTATTCGAACGTCATAATATTCAAAACATCGTTGCCCACAGTTGTAAATGAGTTAGATTTGATCGTGAATTTCATTAAATGTCCTAATTTGTTTTGTTTCTTTTGTAGAATGACGATGAAATTGAAATACGACGAAGTAAATCGGTGACCACTAGTACGAGTAGTGTAACGAAAATAAGCTGTACGTTATAAAAGATAATGTACAGGTTAGCAACCATTAACAGTGCCTCATTGGAAGCATCGAGTAAAATGTATGGTTACCGACCGGTTCGATATCGTCCATAACGAAGTGATTTGAATGTCTGGTGGTTTATCTCCTATGATTGTCGGCGGTAAAGGAAATGAGAATGAAGGGGAACCGAACGGACAGTTTAATTGCTGTAAAATAGATACGGTATCTTTCTTGGATCCCGTATTTGCCGATATAAAATCCAACTTAAGCGATATGAATAGTTCAAATGGAGCTTTTCTAAATAATACAACAATTGAATTTATACTCAATGAGGACACCCGTTGAAAAAGAAATTTTATTTTACGAATTACAAAAAGCTGGACGGCCCGTTAAAATTAGGACAATATTTACGGAATACAATATTAGTTATAAGTCATGCGACATGAATAAGTACGTATTTGGCTGGAACCATCTAAGGAATCGCGCTATAACGATCTTTTTAATTTCAGAATGCTGCAATCAACCGCAGATTATAGTAACATAAATATAGATGACAGCGATAGTGATGATGGATTTATGGGTGTGAAAATGTCGAAACGGTGTTGTGCCCATTCATGCTATAATTCGCAACTTAAAACCCGTATGGTCCATTATTTCGAATTTCCAAAGAATGGAGATTAGTAAGTTCCATTGAATTATTTCGATCATGTAGGTAGGTAGAGGATTTTAATCCAATGTACTATTCTTTTCTAGCGCTCAGAAATGGGCAGTCAAGACCCGACACTTAATTCGAGACCCAAGAAAACACTGCGGCCCGTTACTGTACGAATCCCAACAATATTTGTTTCAAATATTGAACAATTTATGCCCGGAGGAGATAAGCGATTACTCGATCCAGTTACGATAAATCACAGACGGATATGATACCTTGAGCGAAATACCTTCAATAAGTCTGTTTAAGAGACAACGTACTGATGAACCAATGACAACTTTATGTGACAGTCCATCTCCTGAATGGAACATATCTATCTAGAATAATATGATTTACCACAAACTAAACAGTCGCGAGATGTTGAATCTCCACTTCTAACGTCCAAACCGGATGACGAACTCGAAGAGCGCCTTCAAGAAGATGAAGATCCACCAAATGAAAAACTCCCATGCTCCGATAAGTATTTTATAAAAGACGAAGGTTCCCAAACTTCAACTCAAGCCGAATATTTTCTGGATGAACAAGACCAAGAAATTGATCAGTTTCCATGTCGTATATGTGCCAATGAATTTTTCGGAGAGCAATTACTATTTTTCCACGAAGATGCTCACATGATCGAATTAATAAATAGTGTTGTCGCGATCCACAATCCCGTCCCACGATTACTTACCACAACAAATATGTAAACCATGCCTAAAAAGGCTTCATCAATGCGCGAAACAATGAACGATTTCGATGCGGTTCAAGAAAAACTAATGAACAGTTGAAATCGTGTTTTTTAATTTAATAAATTTTCTTATCAATATACAAAATATTTTTGATTTATAAACATAATTTATTAAAGTTTTCCTAATTTTTCACGATTTTATTATGTATTTTAAATCCATAGATACATGTTATGAAATTGGACGACTGTCCGCTAACACAAGAACTGTACAAAAATTAAAAACTTTTTAATGATTAAAATTTTACAGTGATATAAATTTAAATTAAATTAGGCAATTAAAATTGTTTATAGAGAAAATTATTTATCCTTTTTCTTCCAACGGAAAATTTTCTGTGAAAGTTGGTTACTAAAACTAATGCTAGAGTTATACTCGACGTTACTCAGACGTTGCTTTATGTCAAAAAAGTTTTACTTTTACACGCAAGATAAACTCAATAATTTCGAATCGCGTTTTTGACATTTTGACATACATTTTGATGTAAGCTGATTTTAGTAGTGTTTCTATTATCGGTAAATCATAAAACTCGTATAATGAATAATTTGCACTAGAGATATTAATCTTTTTGCACTAGAGATAATAATTTTTCCCTAAAACTCATTTTTAATTTGAATTTGGGTAATCGAATGTTTTTTTTGACAAGCAAAAATGGCATGAATAGAAAAAAATTGTAGTAGAATGTTTATTAAAAAATTGCCGTAAGATGTCACTTTTTATTGTACAACAATAAAATGTTAAAGTTGAATAAACTTTTTTTTTGTTACTTCTGAGTCGCGTGGAGTATAATCGCTTTGGTACAAACTCATATATTTCAACTTTTTATTTTTTGTTAGTCACGTCGGTCGCGTCGAGTATATCTCAGGGGTAAGACCTACGCTCTTCTTTTGCTCCACTGATTGGCCCAAATTCATAACCGCCACGTCCATTGAACTGTAAAAGTAATCATGGTGTTTCCATAGTGATATACGATTAGATACGGTGAATAATGTGATTCCTGATTTTCGGCAGTGTTGCTACATGCATCCTTGCATCCTTAATAACCATTGCTTTATTAGTAGTACAGACATCAAACGGCAACTAGCGATATTATTACTCTTTTCTCAAACTACACTTATGTTGTACAGCCGTTTTATATAACTATAATCTCGACAATGTGAAATGATCTATAGCATGTAATATTGAAGTGAATAAGAAAACTTTATGCGCGAACATCGATAAAATTGGAATAGCGTAGTTTTCGGGCAATAATAAAATTATACATTATGGGGCATTCACACGTAGAAAATGGTTTTCTTCTACAAATTTTTGCAGGTAAATATAAGAAGGATCCGCTATATAAAAATATTCAATATGACGGAAAGAAATAAACATATATAGTAATGCCATAATTTTTTTTATAGGATCATTATTAATTTATTTTTAATGAATTCAAATGCGAAATTTACATTTTTATCTATATGGCGTCTGTTTTTCTGAATCCTCAACATAAATACGAAATAATTTTTTTTTGTTGATTTTAAAAATGTTGCCATAGAAATCCTCGGATCGAATATATTTTATGGCAACATTTATTTTTATGACAACATTGTATAGTGGTTTTGGCGGTGTAGTGGCTTAAAAATCTGCAAAGTTTTGTTGGGATATATTTCTTTTCTGTCTTTCATGTGCAAAAAGTCAATGTTATATCTTTTTCATTTTTCAGAAGAAAAATGTTGGTCGCATGTAAATGGGGTATTAAGCGTCACTGAACGAAATAAATTTTTCATTTTACGAAAAAATAACCAAATCTAAATGCTACTGAAGCTAGCCAGTCAACCTGTTACAGTTAAGTATCAGTAGTACACAATTCTAATGATATTCGCTGAAAATTACATGTTATTGAAGTTAGCAGTAAATTCTCGCCGAAAATATATTTGAATTATCAATAAAACTTGATTTCGCATAATTCGTATGTTTAATGGTAATATGTACCAGATGAAGTTGAACCTGAGATGACGTTTTAATTTATTTCACTACGATGCTACATAAAATATACCCTGATTTTTGGCACAGCTATTCACTGTTAGTGCCACAACTCAAATTTAAATTTTTTTCGGCCAAAACAAAATTAGATTGAATTTGATTAACGGTTCTTAAAACATCACGTTGCATGATAGTGAGCAAGTTACGTTTTAGAAGCATGGTATACACACGAATCATCTTTAATTAAATTTACAATATCATCATCTTCTCATTTCGTATAATTGGAGCAATAGTTTTTTCAACATTTTGGAACATCATCATCATCTTTACAAACATTTTTTGGTACCATTTTTTTATACCGCCTGAAAGTTGAAACATGTTTCGATTCAAACATCGATTTAATCGAAAACACGCAATATTGTAGCCCAATTTAAACGCTGATCGTTTCAAAATTTTCAAATATAAAAAAATTTGCATCTTGAAAATCAATAAGGCTATATCTATCTGGTTGAACATTTTTAATGATAAAATTAGATGGGATTTGATTAACGGTTCTTAAGACATCACGGTATGCATGCGATAATGGGCAAAATACGTTTTGGAAGCATGGTATAGTGACTGAAAATTCCAACCAACCGTCGATTAAAGCGAAAAGACGCACTTTGTAGTAAAATTTAATCGAAGGTCGTTGCAAAATTTTCAAATACTTCGAAAATGATTGAAAGTTTAACAACTAAGGCTGTGTGCCTCAACGCCGATTTGTTGTCTAAATTTCAAACTATAATAGTTCAAAGATGGCTCAATGCAAACCACATCTGATGTTTAATTAAAATCTGCTATGTAAACTTAAATTTAATATCCTACAAAACATTTCTAATCGGTAATTGATAAATCAGAACTAACGATCAATTTTGTTGGTCGGAAATTTAGATAAAAAAATCGGCGTCAGGCACACAGCATAATTAAAAAATTGTACTGGAGCTTGTCGACTATGGTATTACCGACCAAAATTATTGTATAAAAATCTCAGTCACATAGTTTTGAAATTTATGACATTAAATAATATTAACATAGATTTATGGCCAAAAGTAAAGACATACTATTGGTGGCCAAGCAACGATGAAGATGACTATATATAATTTCAAATACAATATTTTACTTTTGTTTATTTTACTATTTAACATTTTGTATTTGTTCAACTGACTAAATTATACTCCAGTTTTTGCAATTTCGGCATTTATATAGCGCCTCTAGACATGAATACTAGAACTATTAAACAACAATTGCCGTGTTTCATGACATCCATTGATCCGGATAATTTTAAATTTTATATTGAAAACCTGATCCAAATTTTGTTTTAGATCACAAATTTTGATTTGAAATCTAGGAAACACTTTTGCGTAGTTTCATGAAACATGAATTGAACCGGCTCAGATCGAGCATCAAGAAATACAGCTAATCAATGGGCGGTTTCCGGCACCAAACAGTTGGGAACATGTTGGGTAAAATCGCGGTCAACGCTATCAAAATGTTTAGCATTGTGAAATTTTCAAATCAAATTAGCGATGATTTTACTAATAGAGGGACCGAATGTGCCCAATAACAATAATCTGAACATGTGGAACAATATTCATTTTTACAATCTGGTATGTAATTAAATTTCATGTCAATTTGACGTTATGTTTTATACTTTTTACACTATTTGCCATAGGCACTTGGCGAAAAACACTTACACTTAACAAACACATTTTATTAAACACTTGTTTTTATTTCTCAAAAAATCTAAATTTTTGAATATTTTACTCCTCCTTTTCATACTCCACCAGTAGATACTCCTGATTGTTGATGACCTAACAAGACAAAATCGATCGGGTGATTTTTTAAACTTTTTGGACAAATTTTTTAATTAAAATATGTATTCAATTTTTTTTTCGCGTAATGAAAAACAAGTGTTTAATAAAATGTGTTAAGTGTTATGTTTTATCATATTGAAGTTGAGTGACAGCTACATTACTTCCACCCTAGAGGCTCGGAGATCACGAATCGAACGTGGAACGATTTGGTATTATAATAACTCGATCTATGCTATATCTCAACCTAATTCCAGTTGTACTTTGACTGAGCGACCGACGAAATTTGTGTGAAATGGCATGCTAAGGTTTGAGAAAGTATTACGAAAATAAAAAAAAAATATTTCCGGTTTTTTATACTGTGCCGACATGTAATTATGTCTTTTTTCGCTTCGATGCATTTTCGAAAGAATAACGGTATTTTAGAAGTACAAATATTTTTTCTTTCATGTAAATGTTTAAGTTTTCATCAAAGTAGCTCGGTTTTTTCGTCGAAGCGAAAAAAGTGATAGTTACATGTCGGCCTTGTATCTGTATGCCTAATTCCACACACGATTTTTGGTATCTGGTATTTTTTTCAACGCTAACTAGTCGTAATAGATAATGTATATGTATGTGTAACAAAATTCACAAAAAAAAATTTGTATCCGAGTAACTGGTATCCGGTAACTTCTTCGTTTGTTTCCCGTTTACCAATAAAATCAAAAAATTGCAAAGCAGATAAAACCGATTCTATTGGTAAAAGGGCTAGTTATATAGACGAAAACGAAACGGACTGAAACGAAATGAAACGGAAGACGAAGTAGGCATGGTTATATAGACGAATTAGTGAAAACGGTTTTGACATTTTCATATTTGTTTATAATTTTATATTATTTGAAGTTTACTTCTCGTGTGTAGTAAAACTAACTCGAAAAATGCATTTTATGTTTGGCAAACTAAATACACTGCTTAAGAATTTTTTTCGGCTTTTCGGACAAAATATTATTTTAATGGCACCCATACAATGTTTACGACTATTTTAGTCGCAGAAAACAAAGAGGCCATTTATTAACAATATTTCTACCACAAAAGTAGAAAAAATGCACTCCCCTCCCCCAAACCTTTAACCCCAGGGCGTACTTGTGTACACAAAGAACACAAACCCTTGCAAAAATGAGAACTCCCTTAGGTAGCTTCTTGGCAGCTTGGTTTCGTACTGATAAAAAGTTGGTCTACTCATCAGGTTGCAACGACCAAACTGCAAAAATCCAACTCTTGCTTTGTACCGATAATACAAAACAAGAACATATCGATTTAGCGAATTATATATCACTAAATCAGAAACCACAGGAAATTCTCACTATGTATGTGTAACAAGCCAACACATATAATTAAGAAGAATTTTATAATCGTCCGTGAATTTAATTTGTTTAAGAATTTTTTTCGGCTTTTCGGACAAAATATTATTTTAATGGACACCCATACAATGTTTACGACTATTTTAGTCGCAGAAAACAAAGAGGCCATTTATTAACAATATTTCTACCACAAAAGTAGAAAAAATGCACTCCCCTCCCCCAAACCTTTTGTTAATAAATGGCCTCTTTGTTTTCTGCGACTAAAATAGTCGTAAACATTGTATGGGTGTCCATTAAAATAATATTTTGTCCGAAAAGCCGAAAAAAATTCTTAAACAAATTAAATTCACGGACGATTATAAAATTCTTCTTAAATACACTGCGTTTGAATCCAATTAAAATATAAAATATTTTGACAATTTGACATGTGCTTGTAAGGATAACAAAAAAAATCATAACCGATAGTGTATAACCGCAAAGACGAAACGAAAGCAAATTGAATTGAATCAATTCATCCGTTCGTTTTCGTTTCATTTCTTCTACATAACTAGCCTATTATGTTTTCATGCTATCAATCCTTTCGTTTCGTTTCAGTCCGTTTCGTTTTCGGTTATATAACTAGCCCAAAAGGGGAAAGAAACGAAAAAGTTACCCTAGTGTGGATATGCACATCCGTGTATATACATAACTCCAATTTTTTTTTATTTTGTTTTATTCTGCTCTCTCGAAAATAAAATTTAAGCTAAAATGTATGTCAGCGGTTCCCAAATTTATTTTGCCACGGAACCCTTTTCCGATTCTTCAAATTTCATGGAACCCTATTCATTGAAGATCCTGTTTCGCATAAATGTGTTGTTTAAGAACGGCAATATAACTCTAATAGCTTTTTTGGCTAAATTTTTATATTCATCACATATATTACAGCAGAAAGTTGCTTACTCTTCGAAGTTAACGAGTATCTGAACTTATTTCACTTAAACTCACGTATTCTACTGCTAGTAGTCCCGTTGGCTTTTCATTGCTTTTGAAAGGATTTTGTACCCAATAATTATCGTTATTGTTTAATGTATGTATGAAATGTAGTGTGTATGCATGTGTGTATGTAGGAAATGTAACCTTATGGCACGGATTTTATCTGGTACTAGCTCATTGTTTACACTAACAAAACTACTGGAGATAGCAACAAAAACGTCGACATAGCGTGTCGTCATCATTTGGTGTAAGCGGCCTGTAGTTTAGGAGGCATTGTGTATATATACGGATGAGATGCAGAGATATGCGAAGAGATTTCACTAATTTTTTTTTTGTAAATTTTGTTACACATACATAATACATATACATTATCTAATACGACTAGTGGCCTTGAAAAAATTACCAGTTACCAGAAGCCTCGTGTGGAATTAGGCTATGAGTTTTTCTCTTTTCTTTATAACATTCGATTGATACACGTCACTTTTACAAGAAAAATTGAGTAAACTGGTACTCGATTCCATCTATTGTTGAGGATCAATTTG
Source organism: Nephrotoma flavescens (assembly GCA_932526605.1). Classification (NCBI taxonomy): domain Eukaryota; kingdom Metazoa; phylum Arthropoda; class Insecta; order Diptera; family Tipulidae; genus Nephrotoma; species Nephrotoma flavescens. The sequence continues at coordinate 138,512,018 of OW052221.1, read as the reverse complement.
ATCGCTAAATTAGCGCTTTTCGAGCACTCAGGGCGAAATCGACAGACAATTAATTCGCAAATACGACTAAATTGTCTCTTTTGGTATTTTTAAACCACAATAAATTCACACTTTAAAGTGATGATTAAAGTTGTAGTCGTGGATATCGACGACTACAATCGACAATTCTATTGACGTTTAATTGCGAATTTAAACTTCGTATTTCGAAGAGTTTTTAATATATTAATCATCAAGATATTATTTATTTGTGTTGTATATATTCGTCTGGACATATTGAAATAAAAAAAGTAATATTGTAACTTTTTCGTAATTTGAGTCTAATTTTGTACTACGTAAAAAACTGACACTTTTAGTTGCGTTTGAAATTACAAAAAATTCGTGAATTTGTGGCGTTTTCACACCTTGTATATCGAAATTCATTATAAAAATTTATTTAAATTTTCTAGCACCCGAATGGTTAGTTGGGTATAAACCAACTTTTTGTAAAATTATTCTATTCTCAGAAGCCTAGAAAAAAATAACAAAAAAAGGTTTTTGAGTTCAAGTTTTTTCATAAAAATAAAAACAATAAAAATAGAAATTATAAAATACATAATTTGTCTATCTAATATAAATACATATAAAATATGTAAATGTAATAAAGTGTTACATCGTAAAATTTAATTACAATAAATATAGTTATTGAAAAATATTAGTGGTTTATGTTTATTACAAAAGCTTGGTGGAGCTATAAACTACCATAATTGGTGAACCCGACGTGATCGTGGAGCAGACAGCAAATTTGTCAACGTTCACAAATTTTAAATTACGGCTGCTTACATTTATTATCAAACTTATCAACGGCCACTAATTGTTTGAATGGAAATTACGGCCGCTTACAATTATTCTACAACGGCCACTAATAGCAATATTTTAATGCTGCTTTTAATGAAATAATCATCAGTTAGAATTCATCAATACTTGGTCAATTTGGAGCGCTGACAGCTATATCATAATATTTATCAGCGAATGGTCATTATCAACTTAACTTCAAGCACGGACAGCTGTATATACCCGGACCTGGTTGTATTAAGGGTCAATTGTTCATCATTAAGAATAAAAAAAAAACAAACTGTAAGTACCCAACTAACTATTTTTGGTGCTAAAATTAATAAATTATTTCTTTTCGAAAATAAATTCATATTTGTTTCTTTTTCAATTATTTTCGTTTATTAAAATGTGTTTCACTTTTGCTTTTTCGTTGTTTGTTTTCGCGTTTTCGGTATTTTTTCTGATTTTTTCTTTTTTGTTTCGGCGTATTGTTCAAGGTGTGAATGATCCACCTTATTCCCTACCAGTGACGATTGAGTCAGACTCGGCAGCGGCATCAAGCAGTGGTTCAACAAGGGAGTCTAGCATCACGTTGACTCCTATTGAGCTGGCTGGTCTTATTAATGATGCCGTTGCCAGGGCTGTCTCACATTTAAATATTAATTCAAATGGAATTCCAGAGACTTCGCGTGCGAATGTAAATGTTTCTGCCGGTGCTGGACTTGTTGCTCGAGTGGCTTTCAAACCTCCACAGCCATTGCACTCGCAAAATCCAATAGTGTGGTTTGAGATTCTTGAGCAGCAGTTCGCATTGGCAGAGATTACGGTCGAGTCCACGAAATATGCTCATGCGGTAGGAGCTCTGGATGCACGAGTACACGACACGTTTGCTTATATTATAACAAGCCCAAAGGGTAACACTCCTTATTCTTCATTTAAGGCAGAAGTGATTCGGGTACTTGGCGAATCAGAAAAAACGAAACTCAATAATCTGATGCATGGCTTGACTCTTGGAGACAGGAAGCCGTCACAATTATTGAGTCTTATGAAATTAAATGCTGGTGACAATTTTAATGAGGCAACACTTCGTCAATTCTGGATGAAGAGGTTGCATCAGACAGTGCAAATGGTGCTTACACTATTTGAAAATGACGTCTCCCTGTCAGTCCTTGCTGAACGGGCTGACAACGTGCATGAGACGATGACTCAGGCACAAATAAATTCCATTGAGGCATCTGCATCTTGTTCTTCCGGTCAAAATTTAGCTTTCTCTATTGATAATAAACTTTCGGAATTTAAAAAAACATTATTATCGGAGATTTCGGAAATTTTTAGTCGAAATTCTAGATCACGATCTAAATCCAATTCACGCGGTCCTAATTTTTCACGGTCAAATTCAGGCAATAATTATTCTCGTAATAACTCTCCAAATTTTCGAAAATCATTCAATCCTTTTTACGGTAATCCTTCGGCTGAGAATAATTTTATTTGTTTTTATCGTCATCATTTCGGCACAAAAGCATTAAAATGTAAACCAAATTGTAAATTTGTATCATATAACTCCGATAATAATGTTTCAAAAAAATAAATAGTCATTCACAATTGGCGGTGTGTAATGACGATTCTAAAACTAGCCGCCTTTTAATTTACGAAATTTTTCTTCAAACACATTTTTTAATAGATACAGGTGCAGATGTCTCGGTTTTGCCAGCCCGTTTTGTTCGGAATCCAAGGGTTGACCCATCATTCAGATTGTTTGCAGCAAATGGTTCTTCGGTAAATGCTTACGGGACTAAATTCTTAAAACTTGACATCGGACTGCGCCGCGAATTCTCCTGGGAATTCATAGTTGCTGACGTGTCGATGCCTATCATCGGCGCGGATTTTTTGAGGAAAACTGGTTTGCTAGTGGATATTCAGAGACAGAGGCTCATAGATCCGTTAACCTCTCTGTTTTCAATTGGTACCTCTTCCTCCTACGATGATACTACTGTTTCTAGGATCGACAAGTCAGCAATGGACCCAGAAGTTTTCAACGTAATATCTAAATTTTTAACGGTCATTCACGGTAATATTGATATTGACAATACTAGACATAGTGTGACTCACAAAATTGAGACGAACGGACTACCGGTTGCATGCAAACCACGACGACTAGCACCGGACAAATTCATCATCGCGAAGACAGAATTCGAAAATATGATGAAACTCGGGATTTGCCGACCTAGTAGCAGCCCTTGGTCCAGTCCGTTACATTTAGTACCTAAAAAGAATGGGTCTTGGAGACCTTGTGGAGACTTTCGGGCACTGAATAAAGTCACGATTCCGGACAGGTATCCGATTCCACATATCCAAGATTTTACACAACGACTCGAGGGCTGCACTATATTCACAACAATAGACCTTGTCCAGGCTTACCACCAAATTCCTATTGAACCGACGGACATTCCAAAGACAGCAATTTCGACACCTTTCGGACTATTTGAATTTTGTAGAATGACTTTCGGCCTTAGGAATGCAGCACAATCGTTACAACGTCTTATGCATTCAGTACTACGCGGACTTGACTTCTGCTTTGTATATTTGGACGATGTGCTCATTGCCTCACGAAATTATGACGAACATCTAGGACATATTAAAATCATTTTTTCTAAATTAGAAGAACATGGACTTGTTGTTAATGTGGACAAATGCGTTTCGCTAAAACTGAAATTATCTTTTTAGGCCATTTGGTAACTGGACAAGGTATATTACCGTCGCATGAACGGGTTCAAGTCATCAAAAATTTCGAACGGCCACAGACTGTAAAACAACTGAAACGCTTTTTAGGTATGATTAACTTTTATCGACGCTTCATTCCAGGTGCCGCTGCTGACCAGGAATTGTTGAACGATTACCTAAAAGGCTATACCAAAAACAGTCGAGTTCCAATTCAATGGTCAACGGTGGCTATCGAAGCGTTCGATAACTGCAAAATTAGACTTACGAACGCGACTTTACTTATTCATCCATCATCATCAGCACCTCTGGCCATCATGGTTGACGCTTCCGATACTGCGATCGGAGCGGTAGTTCAGCAGTTTGTATCCAATTCTTGGCAACCACTCGGTTTCTTTTCAGTACGTCTCAGTGATACGCAAAAAAGATACAGTGCTTATGATCGAGAACTTCTCGCGGCTTATTCGGGGATTAAACATTTTCGATATCTTCTCGAAGGTCGTTTATTCACGCTGTATACCGATCATAAGCCACTTGTCTACGCTTTTAATCAGAATCCGGAAAAAGCATCTCCTCGTCAATTTAGACACCTAGATTTCATTGGTCAATTCACTACCGATATTCAGCACATCTCTGGTCTGGATAACGTTGTCGCAGATACTCTTTCACGCATTAATCAAATTTCTATTCCCGAAAGTATTGATTATGCTATCATCGCAGATGCTCAGACCAATGACGAGGAACTTCAAGAAATTTTAAGGAGTAATTTTGTTCTCAAATTTGAGAAATTTCCTGTTTCTTTCAATTCAAAAAAATTAATTTATTGCGATATTTCTACTACTACACCTAGGCCATTCATTCCCTTTAATTTCCGAAAACAAGTTTTCGAGGCTTTTCATAATCTTTCTCATCCTGGCGTCAAAGCTTCCGTAAAACTTTTGACTCAGAATGTAATCTGGTCATCAATTAAAAAAGACGTTCAGAAGATGGCTCAAAGTTGTGTAGCTTGCCAAAAGGCTAAAATCTCTCGACATACAAAATCTCCACTTGGAAACTATAAATTAACTTCTCAACGCTTTTCCACTATTCACCTCGATATTATTGGTCCTTTACCAGTTTCTGATAATCAGCGGTATTGCGTTACACTGATTGATAGATACACTCGCTGGGCCGAGGCCGTTCCAGTTCCAGATATTACTGCTGCAACTGTTGCTTTCGCTGTCTACTCTCATTGGATAGCTCGTTTTGGTGTGCCAGAGTTCATTGTCACGGACCATGGCATGCAATTCGAATCACAACTTTTTCACGAACTGGCTAACTTACTTCGTTTTGAGCGCAGGAGAACAACTAGCTACAATCCCAAATGTAATGGCATGATCGAGAGATGGCATCGAGTCATCAAATCTGCCATTATGTGCTATAATCGTGCTGATTGGACTAGTGTTCTTCCTTCAATCTTACTTGGACTACGGACGACGTACAGTGACGAATTAAAAGCTACTCCAGCCGAACTGGTTTACGGATGTACAACTCGAGTTCCTGGAACATTTTTAGATACGACGAACGACCAAATTTTACAATCAGACTTTATTACGAATTTAAGACGACACTTTGATGAAATTCGACCTGTACCGGCTTCTCGGCATACTACGGACAAAATTTTCATCAGTAAAGATCTGTTTACTTGCTCGCATGTTTTTTTACGGACGGACGCAGTACGCAGATCACTGCAACCACCATATACTGGACCGTTTTTGGTAATCGACCGTACAGACAAATTTTATACTTTGGATCTGAACGGACGACACGTCAAAATATCCATCGACCGACTCAAACCATGCTACTCCGACAACCAATCAAAAGCTACGGACGCACCGACTATACAAACTGGATTACTTTTACCGACTCACGAACCAGAACTCAGTATTTCGGCTGACGGATCTAAATTACTTACTGAGGAACCAAAAGTTTGCAAAAAGGTTCGTTTTGATCTTTCGCCAAGTACTAGAACAACTACAATATCGGGTCGTGTATCCAGGACTCCTACCAGATTCTTAAATTATCAATAGATCTTCGATCTCTCTGGGAGGGGAGTATTGTGGCGTTTTCACACCTTGTATATCGAAATTCATTATAAAAATTTATTTAAATTTTCTAGCACCCGAATGGTTAGTTGGGTATAAACCAACTTTTTGTAAAATTATTCTATTCTCAGAAGCCTAGAAAAAAAAAACAAAAAAAGGTTTTTGAGTTCAAGTTTTTTCATAAAAATAAAAACAATAAAAATAGAAATTATAAAATACATAATTTGTCTATCTAATATAAATACATATAAAATATGTAAATGTAATAAAGTGTTACATCGTAAAATTTAATTACAATAAATATAATTATTGAAAAATATTAGTGGTTTATTAAGAAGAATTTTATAATCGTCCGTGAATTTAATTTGTTTAAGAATTTTTTTTCGGCTTTTCGGACAAAATATTATTTTAATGGACACCCATACAATGTTTACGACTATTTTAGTCGCAGAAAACATAGAGGCCATTTATTAACAATATTTCTACCACAGAAGTAGAAAAAATGCACTCCCCTCCCCCAAACCTTTAACCCCAGGGCGTACTTGTGTACACAAAGAACACAAACCCTTGCAAAAATGAGAATTCCCTTAGGTAGCTTCTTGGCAGCTTGGTTTCGTACTGATAAAAAGTTGGTCTAATCATCAGGTTGCAACGACCAAACTGCAAAAATCCAACTCTTGCTTTGTACCGATAATACAAAACAAGAACATATCGATCTAGCGAATTATATATCACTAAATCAGAAACCACAGGAAATTCTCACTATGTATGTGTAACAAGCCAACACATATAATTAAGAAGTATTTTATAATCGTCCGTGAATTTAATTTGTTTAAGAATTTTTTTCGGCTTTTCGGGCAAAATATTATTTTAATGGACATACAATGTTTACGACTATTTTAAGCCTCAGTTACAATGCATCCGCTCCGCTCCGTTCCGCTTTTCCGTAAAAATTAAAATTTGACATCTTGCATATAATTCACCATGAAAACGGAAAGGTTGATTACAATGGAGCGGTGAAGACGGACCGTTTTTTTAAAAAAATTAAAATTTTACGGAAGAGCGGAAAGCATAACCTCAACAACTATTTCGTTCATTCGTAAAAATGTTGTGTTGTAATATCCAGCACTCTTTCTGTCTAAATTTAAAAGACGTACCCACCATCGCCTTGTTTTAAATGTTTTTCAATATTTTATGTATAAAATATACAAATCGCACAGCAACTTTAAAATTTCATAATCCTCCATGACGTTTTAATTACTTTCATTTAAGTGTGATTTTGACAAGCGGAACGGATACATTGTAACTAGCGAACGGAAAAGACGGGACGGAAACTGTTTTAGGGAAACGGGACGGAACGGAGCGGATGCATTGTAGCTGAGGCTTTAGTCGCAGAAAACAAAGAGGCCATTTATTAACAATGGGCGCATTCAGGTCTCCTATCATGATCAGTAAAATCATCGCCAATTTGATTTAAAAATTTCATAGTGCTAAACATTTTCATAGCGTTGGCCGCGATTTTACTCAACATGTTCCCAACTGTTGGGTGCCCTGAAAGCGCCCAATATTTCTACCACAAAAGTAGAAAAAATGCACTCCCCTCCCCCAAACCTTTAACCCCAGGGCGTACTTGTGTACACAAAGAACACAAACCCTTGCAAAAATGAGAATTCCCTTAGGTAGCTTCTTGGCAGCTTGGTTTCGTACTGATAAAAAGTTTGTCTGCTCATCAGGTTGCAACGACCAAACTGCAAAAATCCAACTCTTGCTTTGTACCGATAATACAAAACAAGAACATATCGATCTAGCGAATTATATATCACTAAATCAGAAACCACAGGAAATTCTCATTTTTGCAAGGGTTTGTGTTCTTTGTGTACACAAGTACGCCCTGGGGTTAAAGGTTTGGGGGAGGGGAGTGCATTTTTTCTACTTTTGTGGTAGAAATATTGTTAATAAATGGCCTCTTTGTTTTCTGCGACTAAAATAGTCGTAAACATTGTATGGGTGTCCATTAAAATAATATTTTGTCCGAAAAGCCGAAAAAAATTCTTAAACAAATTAGTGGTTTATGTTTATTACAAAAGCTTGGTGGAGCTATAAACTACCATAAATTAATTTGCAGTTATAGTGTGTTTTAAAAATACGGAATTCGAACATAAAATTCAAAAAATCACTGACTACAACTACAAGTTGTAGTTGCGTCTCGATTTGGCCCTCAATCATACAACTGGGATAGACCCAGTAATACAAATCAGCGCACAATGAGCGCATAAACAGCATATAATTAGAGTGCTCAATTTTTACTTCAAATTGATGCACCTAATTCCATTCTTTTCATATTTTTGCAATAGAGTAATACCTACTACAGAGTAGAAACTTTTTTTTCCCATACAAAATATGCTATTTCATTTGAGGCACGTCAGTGCAGGATGGTTATATAAAAAAGCATATGGCTTATGCTGGAACCAGTCAGAAAATAAAAACTTAACTAAATAAAAAATAAAAATGCGATAAATGGCATTTCAATGTTATTACCAATGCCTTCTAAACTACTGGCCGCTTACAACAAATGATGACGACACGCTAAGTCGACGTTGTTGTTGCTTTCTCTAGTTGCTTTGTTAGTGTAAATATCCTAAAATTATTATTGCGCAGTCTCGGTATAGACTTAAATTGACGTCATGTGCGAAAAATGAGAGTAGTAAAAGGCCAGTAGTATAGAAGGCATTGTTATTACCCAGTCAAATTTAATTTTCATGATAGAAATCGAAAGAAACCGAATTTCCCCTTCTTTAAATTTTAGTTGTCACTTAATACAAAAATAGTGCGCGCTATTTTTCGCTCGAAAATAAGAAATATGTACGATTTGTTGTTGTGTATACTCATTTTATATGTTGTCCATGTATTATCCATCTGAAAACACTTTGTAAAATAAACATCATATCATGTACAAAGAATATTTTACACATCAACCAGAATCTACTTAAATATATATTTAAATAGATTCTTCATCAACTCACACCTCAAATGAAATCTCCAGACTGATAAAAATGAAATAGAAATAAATTGATAAACAAGAAAATAAGTGGTAAATATGTAGTGTATCTGTATATTGTATTATAAAAGAAACCGAAGTAAATTTATTTGTTTTCTCACTTCGACGTGTGCAAATGGTTCAATGTGTTTCATACTGCTATCAACGTTTGTTTGCTGGGGAATATCTCTATTCGCTCGTTCGTCGGAGATGGTCGGATAAATTCGAAAAGCGCTTCGAATTGATTCTGCAGGAAATCGGTGGAATGTTGGTTTTTCAGAATGGTATTGTGACGCTAGCAATAAATATACAAAATAAGAGTTAAACTGCAATTTTCTCGATTTAATCTCTCGCAAATTTTCAATTGATGATATAGAGTATTATTTTATGATTTGACTCCATTTTTCACTTTTGTCAATTTAAAATTTTGTAATTTATTTCTTCTTTATAGTAATAATATTTGAACTAGAAATTGTAGAGAAAGAAAGAAATACGTAGTATATAAGGAGAATACCGTTAACATTTCATAATACATAGTTGTAATTTTGTACTGATGACGAAAGTAATTATTTCGAAATTAATTTTCAAAAATAAAATTCAAATATTGTTACTATAAAGAAGATATGAATTACAAATTGTTTTAATTGATAATAGAAGAATCCACAAATAAAAACCTTATGTTGCCATTCACGCGGCAAACAAAAGGAAGTGACGCACTTTTTCGCAATTTTTCGATGGAGGCACTTCCAAAAACGTATACAAGATCTGATAGGTGACGTGTCATGGATATATGCGTATGAGCCGGAAAGAAAAGAGCAATCGACTGTTTGGGTCTTCCAACTCGAACAACTCGAAGAAAAACCAACAAAAGTTGTGCGAGCTCGGAGCGTTGGGAAGCAAATGATGCGTGAATCTTCACGAAAACCGGTCAGATGGCTACTGCTGAAAATATAAAACAGTTAATTCAGCTTGGTATGTGACCATTTGTTTGCCCGAGGTTTTCAACAAATTGAGAGAAAACAATCCAAAACGGCGAATCATTTTGCATTACGATAATGCGAGCTCACACACATCACATCAAACAAGCGAGTATTTGAGCACTCAAATGATCGAATTGATGGGTTATTCGCCTTACAGCCCCGACTTGGCACCCAATCACTTCTTCCTGTTCGCAACAGTCAAAGATAAGATGCGTGGACAACAAATTTTATCGCCCGAGCGTTCAAAACCCGTGTTTTGGAGCTATCATCTTCGGACTGGCACGTGTTTCGATAAATGGTTTGAGCGTATGCAAAGGTGTATATATTGCTTAAACACGAATATTTGAAAAGCAATAAAGCAATTTTTGATGAAAATTTTTAATTACCTACTTTTTCTAAAAGATTTTACGCCGGCCCTTGTATTATTCCTTTTCGGCTTCTGGCATTCTTCAAACATAAAGAATCATCTTTGCTCGTTATAGTTGGTGGAACATTTCACAATTTGTATTATGTACTTTGTCATCCCCAATGGAGATTACCGGAGTTTCGTTAATACTCACAAATCAATATGTCCACAAGAGCATTCACAATTGATTTCATTCCGTGCTGCTAATGGCTTCTAAGGATTCTTATGCCTGCGCTTATCAACGCTTTTTGAGTTCCTTAACATTCTGCAATTTTATTATTTTCTTAAGGCTCAAGCTGTACTTATTTTTAGTTCTTCTTTCTCCGTATGGAATGATTTAAAAATCATCATTGATTACAGGTTTGTTCTGCTATTGTGAGTTCTTTTTTTTATCTTTAGAATCAAGCCCCTCTTAGTTTTGCTCTAATTTCCTCATTTACATTAATTACTGGCGTAATACAGCGTTTCCTTTCTGTTTCCATGCGGTAAATCGCATGGAGGGATTGGCTGTTTGGATTAACGGGTGATTGCATATTAAATCCTAACCCAGTGGCCCTATTCTGGTAATTCCCGGAGAATGGAAATTTTAAAGTTTGTAGCAGTTTTATTCCCTTTTCCCCAAAAGTGTATTCTGGCTTTCGGGGAAAAAAATTGGGAAACAATCATTCCCCATTATAGCAGTTTTGACGTGAATTATTCCATACCTATTTTAGGAAAGAATTAACTGGGAATAGAATTTAACGGAAATTTATTGTATTTTGGACTTATAGTACTATTATGACTGTTTATATTGAATTTATACTGAAAACTGGTAATATTTATTGGAAATATTAATATCCAATGTTTTACTTTAATAAAGAAAATTATTTTTTAAGTCAAATTCCATTAAAATATCAACAAAAACCAATTAAATGTAGTAAACTATTTTTAGAATTTTGTTTTCTTGTTTTATTGCGATCGCTTGAAGACCGCGTATAATTAAAATATTTTCCCGTAAATTTATTCCCCAATCGCAAGAATTAACTTTTGGAAAACGGGGAATTGGGAAAATATCTGGGGAATAACTGCTACAAAAATAAATTATTCCCTATTCCCGGGGAATTACCAGAATAGGGCCACAGGAGGGCACCTGGTTGCCTAGCGTTTCCACTGTCTAAAAAGCATGTCTATAGTATGACAAAATAATTGTACTTACCAGAATATTATACTCGTAACAGTAATTAACAAATCACAAAATTAATTGTACATTTTGGCCGGGTACAATAAATTTCCCAACAAAATTAATAAAAATTAAAATATTATAAAAAACAGTGCACCCACAAAAACAACCCTAAGAAAAAATTTAGAATTTTTATTGTGGGAATTTTTATTTTATAGAATTTCTTTTCATTTACATGTTACACAAAGAACACATAATAAATCTTTTAAGAGGTTTAATTTAATTTAAGAAATAATAAGTCCATTTATGTATTATATATTAAGCAATTCTATCGAGAAGTGATATAAAGACTATCTACCAGTACAATAATTATGCAATAATGATTAGATAATTAAAAAGGTAATTACTAGTAGATAATAGATTCAACATGTCTTTTATACTGAAAAATACGATGTATTAACGCCGGCCCCTTTAAAAATTAAATTGATAAACATTTGGGCACGTTGAATTTGTTCCCGTTTAATTTTTATCAATCCCTCGTTACACACCTCGAAACGAATGTTTAACAATTGACATAATTGTTTGACTTTTTTCATTTCGTCATCGACATTGCCGAGATAAATAAAGCGTATTATGCTATTCGATCGAAATTCATTCCGAATATACGTAATAATTCGTTTTGCAATCAACGGTGTTACTGTTCCATTGAAATGAAGTAAACTCTCGTTCGGATTCAATGGAACCGAAGCTGCTGATTGACCACTTTGTGGCGATGACGATTCTACAACGGCGTCTCGTTCAAATTGATCATTAAACGCATCGGCTATGGTTTGTTCCAGCGATGCTAGAGAACTGGAACGTCTCAATTGCGTTGGCGATGCACGCGAACCACCTCCAACGCTGCCGTTACTACTTCCACTACCAGATAATTGAAGTGTTGATAATCGATCAATGAGTACTCGACGGATTTGGTAGTTATAAAAGGTCGACTGAAGAAATGAATTATACAATGGGTTGCGCATGGTTGGTGCAAGTTTAATTTTAACCGAATTATTACTAATTTGATTGTCATCGTTTGACGATAGTTGCGATGAGATGGTTGAATGCGGTTGGTTCGAAAAAGTACCAAATTCCTTTGCGATTTTTGATAAATTTAATGGTGGGTTTTGCAATTGTTCACGCTGTTGCTGTAATACTTGACTAGAAGGAGGGTTCGACCGGGCCACGATTTGGTCCACTTCCAAATCATCTTCGTCATATTCGGGCACCATTTGGTCGACGTTTTGATAGAGTTTGGATTTTAGGGCAAACATACGCAGTTCCAGTTGTTTACGCACGTCAGTGGCAGTTAATCGTTCATTTGGGTTTAGGGTGAGAAGGCGTTTGATAAGGTTTACGGTACCAACTGAGATTTCAAAATCACTAAAATAAAAGATTATTTGATTAGTGTGGTCTAATTAACAATTAAACAACAAAATAAACTTACGCTGGTATGTTATAATCTCCAAGCTTAATCTTCTTAAACAAGGCCGCCGTAGTGCGTTCGAAAAATGGAAATTTCCCATAAATCATAATGTACAGTACAACGCCTAGCGTCCACATGTCTGATGGTTTGCCCTTATAGGGCTGATGTGATAGCACATCGGGTGATATGTAATTCGGTGTTCCCACTTTATCATTCAACAGTTCAGTCTCGTTCAGCAATTGCTTGCCGAGGGAAAAATTCGTCAAAATGATTTTCTTGGATCGTCGATTTAAAACAATATTCGCAATTTTTAAATCTCGGTGTATTATATTTTTCTTGTGTAGCCTCTCAATTACTTTTACTATTTCATAAAATATTTGTAGTGCCTCGTTTTCTTTAATTTTTCCCTCTTTCAAGTATTGTTGAAGGTTAACTAATTCGGCTGACTTTTCACTAAAAATGTAATAAATTATTTAAAAAAAATATTCCATTATATATTATGAAATAGTCTTACTTATATTTATGCGGTGTAACCGAATCAAGCACTAAAATCAATCGTTTACGAGTACGCCCTGTAAACGTCGTACTCGTGTCCTCGATTAAATCCGAATTCGGTTTATACTCCTCCTCGAGCGCCGTGTCCCAAAATAATCCATGCTGCTGGATTACACCCTCCTCCCCACTGAGTATTGATAGTAGCGAGCATTCGGTGAATAAAAACATTTTACCCGTACGCTCATCATCATGAGACTTGGTATTGACAGCCGTTTGAGCATTCGACGATTGATTATCATTAATGTAAAGAATCTATAAATAGACAAAGAAGGTAAAAACATGATTACATTACAACATGAAACGTGGCTTAATTAAATAGTATAAAGATAACCAAGATAAGATATTATTGTTGTAGGTCGCAAAACAAAATACAAAAATATCGAATGATAAATTTTCGACTTGTATTTGTTTACATTCTACTTGTTCTTGCGCACGTCTTCCAGTCTTTTGAGTTTATTCTTATTATTCTCTTCTTAAAATATGGGTTTTTGTACTAAATGAGGTAATTGTAATCAATTATTTTGTTGAAGGTTAGTGCTCACGTGATTCGAATCAAACACATAACATTGCCGTATTAATCAATCGACAGCTTACGTCTAGCACCAAGTCTGTGAAATATTGCACGTTTAACGTAATTTGGCCAACATGGCGATGAACAATAAATATTGCATGATCAGTAGCAACAATTTATCATGTTTTTTATTATTATTTTTTGTGATTTGGATTATCCGTTTGTTATCAAAACCTCCAGAGTGTTCTTCTATTTTCAGTGCATTTTATTGTTATTTTTGAATGTAGATATTCCCAATCGGCTTGTTAAATATAATCAACGATAATTGCAAAACTGAGTTGAATGAAATATTTATGTGTTTTCCTGTTGATGTACATTATGTGCTATATTTATCAATAATGTATTTTAGACGACTAGTACCGAATATTCTGTGAGCCGTTCAACATTTGCCTATTTGATAATTAAAAGAACGTACGTATGAAATGTATTTCAAAGGGGTTTTGAGGTGCCATTTAACTCTAACTTTGACTTGTGAAAAGTTCAATTATTTTCTTTGTTTGAGCAAATTAACTCTAACGAATTCTGGTCGATGGATTGCTGATATTTCGCGAAAAACATTGAGCCCTTTCAGGGCACCCAACAATTGGGAACATGTTGTGTAAAAGAAAAACCAACGTTATTAAAACGTTTAGTACTATGAAATTGTCAAATCAAATTGGAGATGATTTCACTGATCATGATACAGTACCTGAAAGCGCCCATTGATCACATTCGCCAAATAACTCCAAAGTTGCACAGTTGAAAATAACTCGTTGGTATAAGACCGGAGGGTCTATTATGAAATTTTTCTGTCTCGGATTTTTCCGTTAACGGATAAATCCGTGCTATTATGAATCTAAAAAGCAAAATAGAATTGGTTTTTTCTGAGTACACTAGAAAAAACCCGACTGCTGACAAAAATTACCTTAAATAAAGATGTGTTTGTGTATTTTTGCCATAATCCGTGCGTTTTTTGATGAAAATTTTTCCCTTTTTCCATACTCTTTATAACATTAGATTCTCTTTGGTTAAACCCTTCTTAAACCTCAACTAGTCAAAACTTAAGAGCTTAGGTTGTGCTCCGTTTGGACCACTTATGGGAGCGGTACGACCACCAACATTTTAGAGGTCAGAGTGTCGATTTTGTACCAAAAATTAGAACACGAGCTGGCGAGGTGAACAATTTATTTTGTGTACATGTACACTGTATAATATTCAATTTTATATTTGTATTGTATTTTTTCTCTCATGTGTCCGCGTTTTGTTCGTCAATTTTACAAAGGCAAGTAGCAAAATAAAAAATTCCGGTTGAAACGGTTGAATATTTATGATGATGACGTATACCTTCCTCTTCTATTCGCTTGCTTTTGAGCAGTGGAAGCTATTGTTTGCTATGTGATTTCATTTTTCATTTTCAAATATTTGAACAAAACGAAGCCTCCTTTGCAACATCAATTAAAAAAAATATATAAACAAAATGACGCGCATGCACTCAAGCAAACCAATATTAATAAAATAACCACTATGTTTTTCCGGTTTGCTCACCTCGCGCTGTCGTTTTTGGTACAAAATCGACACTCAGTTGTTTATTTGTGACGAGAAGCCTATAAAATTTTGGTGATTGTAGCACTAATCGAAGTGGTGCAACCAGCGTGTAACTTAAGCTCTTAAATCGTGACTGGTTGAGGTATTAGTCTATTTTAAATTTTGTATTGTTTTTAATCTTTTGTTCATCTTCTGGGGCTTGAATACCGAAGTAGTTTAGGCAAATTAATGTAACTTAGGACTTTTGTGCTGAACGTTTTTCACCGCACCATCCACCATCCTACATGAATCAAAATTCAACAAAATAAGTTTAAAATACGAACCGCAAACAAGCTATGTAAGGTACTCTCAAGCCACCCCATGCATATGTTAAGTAAAACCTCGATAATTTGATCGAAGAAATGAAATCTTTGATCAATGAATCAAATGGACAACTTTAAAGAGCCGGACTAAAATTTACTAGAATTGTGATGACTGAAGAGAACCTTCATCATTGCAAAACATTATGAAATAATGACCATAGTTAACGGGCAATGGATGACTAAATTTCACAATAAGTAAGCTAACCAAGCCTCTAATGAGTAATATCTGAACTATAATTGCGAAATAATGCAACAGAAACATTTACAGGTATACTTCGTCGCACGATAACAGAATTTTAAGACACGTGCAGCTATCGCGATTTATACAAAACAATATTGTATAAATAAATATTTCCCTATCATTATCGCAAAATTCGAGTGCCAAAACAAAAATATCTCGAGTTTTCTAGTATTTTCCAAAAATAATAATAAGTTTTTGGATAGTAGTTATTAAGCTGTGTGCCAAACTTAAGGTAAATCATTTACTATGTTAAAAACCGGTTTTAGTACAGATTTTTCGATCAGTCTACCATAGAGTTTTTGAAAAATAATTGGATTTACCGAAAAATTTACTTAAAATTGACTTTTACCTTAAGTTTGGCACACAGCCTTAGACGCATTTTCATACAACAAAACCAAATTCATCCAAAAATTAAACAAACTACATAAACCACACCACAATCAGTTGATTACCTAAGTATGTATTTGATATTTATTTATATAAGATCGATGTATTAGTACACATTTGATTAAAATTTCATCAGAATTTATGATATTCGATAAACGGCTAAGACGTCCTTGAGTCTGGCGTGTTCTAAAACAAATATAGTAGCGTCGTACGTGTTGTAAACCGAATGATCTAATATTACACCGATTTCTGTAATAAAAACGCACGTACTATAAAAACGTGGTGAAATTTATTTAACCTCACGATTTAAATTTGGAAGTCATACTTATTCGTGAGTCAGCCGTTAAACTAAATAAAATCAAGCACAACATATAAATAAAATGTCATACGAAATTGTTCTGTTTGAATTACAAATATAAATTGGATTCATGATCGCGCATGTTGTTTTATTATCTGTTGACAATACAATTAGTCGTTCGTTGTCTATGACTCTTAGATACATGAAAAGGGAATTAGTGAAAGTGGTCGAGGCAGATTAGTTTATGAGTTAATTCCCCCTTGTAAATATATTCGTCAACAGTGCAACGCGTAAAGTAATAAGTTATAACATGAACGTGAACGAACATGTTAAATCGATCCCTAAACATTTTAAGGATCTGTATAAACAAATAAAAGGCGGAAAATTTTCGAGGAAATAAGAAAACATTCGGGTAAATTCATAAACTAAACATGTTAATGTCATGTTTAAAACTAACCATGCACAATCAAAGCTGTATTATAACGTATGAAATTTAAATGTTCAATATAAAGAACGATTTATTAATGTGGAACAGTTATATATGTTTATTGTTTTAAAATTTTGCATAAGTATGTGCAATTTAAATGGAACAGTAGATTTCTTATACATATCATGCTAATATAATTTGAATCTTTTTAGTCATAATATAAATAATAGCTACCAAGCGAAATTTTACTTTATCAATTTTGGATAAAGACAATAGAGTTTATAGATATTCAATGACTGTCTAATAAACTCGCGACTAACAAAGTTTGGATTTTTAAAAAGAAGAGCTAGTTTAAGTTACAAAGGTTTTAAGAAAATGGTTCAAATCCCAAAAAGCGCTTGTCCTGCATTCACTCCGTGTCGTAAATATTTAAGTCTCGTTAGAAAATTTGTATCTACTGCACTACAACTGTACTTTTATTTTAATTCATTTAAGACAATAAAATGTTTTACGAACGCATGGTATTTCGAACCTCTTGCTCTTCGTTATGTAAAACATTTACTTAAAACAGATAACAGAGGATCATTGATTAAAGCTGCGTTTTTTTGAAAACAATCAAGTAGAGTTCGCGATAGCTATTTTCAAATTTGTCCAATTTAAAATTAAAAATTTATTTTTTTTAAATTAAATAATTTAGATTTAATAGGAATCTATGTATAACCAAAAAAATCCATCATAAAATTTGTATGGTTTCTTGTAATATCGTAGTTCTGTATAGTTCTGTATAATAACGGAGTAGTTCAGAGCTATAACTAAACAGAACAACGATATTACAAGAAAACCATACAACTTTTATGATGGATTTTTTTGGTTATATATAGATTCCTATTAAATCTAAGTTATTTAATTTAAAAAAAATAAATTTTTATTTTTAAATTTGACAAAATTGAAACTGGCTATCGCGAACTGTACTCGATTGTTTTCAAAAAAATGTAGCTTAAACCGCCATCAACTAACAATTATGGGCAATTTGAAGGATAATTCTGTTGTATCTGAAAAACAGAGAACAACACAGAAACAGTCGCATAAGACTAAATAAGGCTGATATTTTATGTTGTTTGTCTCTCAAAATTAACAATCAACAATTTATTCAGTCAAGATTTCAGGCGACTTTATGTTGACCTGCGACAAATTTTTCCCATACCTACTTGAAGTATAAAATTAGACATTCGCTAGACTGAATTTCAAAATACATAATTAAACTGAACCCAACTCCCAAAAGATAGAAATAAGAATAACACTATAGTAAAAGGTCGTACATTTTATTTAAATTAACCGTAATATATAAGTACTAGGACATTTATCATGTAATTGATATCTGAAAATAAAGTGAATTTTGACTTTATGCATACAGACTGAAGAATTATTTGAAATTACTGCAAAAGAAAAAATCTAACCTTTTGATTTATGAGTTAAGAACCAAATAACTGGAAACAATAGATTCAACACTTAAAGAAATTTGTGACGAATGGACATTGGAGAAATCACGCTCATTATATTTTCAGATCAGTCGAATTAAAATATGTACAAATAATGTAAATGTATTAAATAATATACTCAGGAAGACAATGATACAAGGTGGGCGTTTATACTTTTCCCATATTTGCGTGAACCACTAAGACTTTTTAAAATCATTTTGAAGCATAATCTAAGCATCATTTCCATTAGCATCCTAGCAAACAGAAAACAAGTCTGTAAATGTGGTGGACTGGGCCAAACAACTAATGGGACAGATCGAAATCGAATGAAAAATGCAATAATTTAATCTTGCGGAACGTGAAATTAAATATTTCTGAATCAATCAGCTCTTCCTCAGTCCCAAAGTAGTGCAACAAAGCTAATTCTGTTGTCTTCCCCAAGCAATGAAGCTAAATTGATTGGGGTGAAGAAAATCGATCTTATGCAGATTAAGAATCAGACTCCTATTAATGAGCTTTTATAATTCACTCGAACTTGTTTGATCAGACCACCTTTCAGACCAGAAAAAATTATAAAGGTTTGGTCCGATTATAAAGGTTTGGCCTTTTATTTATATACACCAGATATCACCATATTTGGTGCATGATGCAACACGTTTTCGGTACAATAAACCAAAATTATCGACTGTCTGAAGAATTATCGACTTATTACATACAATTTTTTGCACTTGAGTTTTGTTAATTTTGAATTTATTGGCTAGTTTCCGTTGCGATAGTTTATCGTGATGAAAGCCTTCGATTAAAGCTGTCTTTTTTCTGACAGTTTTAGTTCGGTGTACGATCGCTTATTCATTTTCCACGCATTAAAACACTATGTATGAACATATCAAATTAAAATCTAGGTAAATTAGGACTTTCAAAGCTATCAAAATTTTTACATCAAAAAGTAATTAATAAAAATATCGTTATATACCGTTGTCAACAATAAAAAACCATATGTATGCACATATGTGCTTACAAATAGTTTGATTATTGCACACATACATTTTGTACAATCATGAAATTCAGTTCAGAAAATTGTATGTACATTACATATTATGTATTATTTTTTAAAGGTCCTATTCAAAGGTAAACAAAATAAAATCAAACTAAAACAGTTCATAGGTCCGATTTACAGGTGATCCGATTACACAGTATGATTTCTATGAAAAACGTTTTGTAAGTCGTAACTTGGTACGAAGATGGTCCGTTTAGAAAGAGGTGCAATTAGCAGGTTCGGCCTACTTTTTTATGACTCGGTACAAAATTTGTATATTTATTTAATAAATACAAATTACGATTGCAAACCGGGAATTATATTTCAATTCACTAACTGCCTAAGTAAATTGAAAAAATTTGAATTAGGGCGGGGACCACAACTAATCTACCGTTAGAAATCTGGCGTTGAACATTAGTAACTTATGTGATTAAAGACTAACCAGTCGGTTCCTTCATGGATAAACTGCCTGAAAAGAGTTTCCGAAATCAAACTGATTTCTGGTAAGAGTTAAAATAAAATAAATATCATGTAGGTGCCTGAAACTATTATGACGAGATCACAGCTTGGTCTCTACAATTCGTAACCTGAGCATGGGCTCGATATAAGTTACGGTGGTTTGATAAATAACAAACCAGGCATTGCAATTTTAGAGAACAAGATACTTTTCCAAGTACCTGCGATATCCATAAAAGTACCCGCAACTAACTTTTTAATTGGCATTTCAATCTTGCTAACAATTCATGAAAACTAATTTTATTGGATTTATCCACTCTGTAAGCATGCGGCATGTTACTGAGTAGAGTACGAATAAACAATTATCTCTAAACCTATCCACGATTTAAAGGTAGAAGACGGACTGATTGGGCGGAATGCTTTATGGTTAGTATATTTCGGCCTTCCAGATTTCAGTATAAAAATTACCCTACATTTATTACAAGAATGCGGAACAATCCCAAAGGCAACACAAGCTTGATCAGTCTGATAAATCATCCTGAACGATCAACCAGAAAACCCTATCCGAACCACCATCTTTATAATGTGAGAACGAGAACAAACTTAAACGCAGAACATTTATAATAATTACCCTATGAGCTAGAACCCAATCGGGAGTCAACATAAATGGTCGGATGTGCGCTTTAAGTGTGTCGAAAGTAAGAGTGATCAGTTTCCTTACAAAAGCTAAACCAATAAGTTCTATGAGCGGCTCTTAAATACTTCCCACTAACGGTTACCGTTTAGGCTTATTTGTGCGTTATCTTGTAATTATATATTTTTTAAGAGTAGAACATTTAAAAAGTTAGTTTTTAATAAGAGGACGGGATTTTTTGAACCATCTACAGATTATTATAGAAAACCAAAAAGCTCACAGGAAAACTCGATTGGCGCATCCTGAAGAGAAAAATTCTATTCTATTTCTAGCAGGTTCAAATTTTCTAGTTAATATAACAGATTTTTGCAAGACAAACTCACCAAAGTCCAAAAGATTTATATTTAAATCTCCAAGGATATACATTTTGATAATATTGGAGAAATTCCAAATGCTAAAAATAGCAATTCTACAGGGGCTGCAATATTCTTACATTTGTTGTTTTGGGCGCATAGTTGAAAGAATTTGCACAGAGCGAGTAGTTTTTCAAGCAAATTTTAGTTAAAAGCTGATGATCAGTTTAAGCATCATAGAATCTTGATTTGTCTGGCTGTCTCTACAAACAATCCTTAACCAAACGCCACCAAAAATAGTCAAACTAACATTGTTTACTAGAATCTCGGTGACTATATATTCGAGTTAAATTTATGAGTTGAATATAAAACATTGCAGCGACTTATGAAATAGAGATTGACACAGATTATAACAAATAGATAGCCATATTTCGCAACAATACACGCTAAAGCAGGTCTGTGTTTAGGATAATGAGGAAAACTGGAATACCTTGGTATAATGAGTCACGCATTGCTCTGTTTAGAATAGAATGGAATGACCAATGATTAAGACAAACTAATACGCTTGTATGCAAACCTCCATATTCCCGGGTAATATAAAAAGGTTTAAATACAAAAATTCCACTACGCGGAGAATGAAGTAAAGACACGGAACTCTTACATCATCTTAGTACAGCGACCGAGTGTCACAGTGATATCGATCGATACACATAAAATCATACCAGAACTGAATATTTATAATTGTCGTCTATAAATTTGAATTAAGCAACAAAAGTAAATGTTTATCGTTAATTTCGTATCAAGTCGGATCACCTTGAATACGTGACGCGTACCTAAGGGTGCAATTGTATTATATGACGAAATAAAATAACTGCGTAAACAGAACTCAATTTTGTCATGAATATCTTATCTCTGAAGTAGATATACAATCTGTGTTTACAAATGGCAACAAAATTATTTAGGTTGCCAACCCCTTTTACAATATGTAAATAAAACTTTTTATAACCTGGAAATATTTTTAAATTAAAATATAAGTTTACGATATTAGGATAGGAACATAACCACTTACCATGGCGAAATATTTTAACCAGAATGAATCTCATCATCTTGGGGTGGTTGTAAGCATCGGCCTTATTCGACAGAGGTAAAAGAATCTTAACCTAACAAAAGAGATTTATTTTCTTTTACGTTTACGGCAATTAGAATAATAAAATTTGAGACTTTAGCCAAACATGTAATTTGACACTAACACCACAATTTTAATTGAAGAAAAATTAAAATAGTAAATAAGAACAAGCGAAATATAATCAGTACAAATAACAATAACAATAAATGTCATTCGCAAATTTTAAAGAATGACGTGTCCGTCCGTGATATGGTTAATCGCGGTTCAATTTTACAATACAAAGTAATCTGTCTGTAGACGATTATCGCATTATGAAATCTTTAAACGATATTTCGTACGTTTGTATGGAAAATCACCCCACATAGACACCGCAAAGTTTTACACTAAACAAATTTATGATGTAACACCCGTCGTCTACACTACAAAAAACTTTAATATTTATTATAATATGGCAGGCCCTGTGTACTTACTTTTAATTGATAGAATTCTTTAGTATTCTCCTTGCGCGCCAAATATTGCACCATGCAATCCAAAGATGGGCTATGGCCTAGGCTCGGCCCAATAATATACGGGCCAGCCTTACGGAAAATGCGACGATTTACTTTGGTACCAGGTACAGGGATTTCCAATTTTAATTGGATCACATTCGAATTATTACAGACACTTGTACTACTAGCACTATTAAATAACTCTATATCACTAATATCAGGAACCACTTGACTTTCATCCAAACGAGGTTTCTTCAAAGCGTTCAACACAAGTTTCCCATTAATCAAATTGTCGGCAGTGACGAAATAACGTTTTGGCATTTTCAGGCAGACTTTTTGTTTGTAAATTTAATATTTTTGTGTTATGTATTCACTTTTGTATGAACTCGCGGCGTAAAATTACAACTAGATGATTAAATTTTATGTACAAATTAATAAATTATGAGCTATATATATATATATATATACGAATTATGTTATTAGAGCTAAGCAAACTCGAAACTTATCAACAAAAAGAATTGCGTTGGATTGAATGAAAAAAACAAAAACACCAATAATGTAAATATAAATATTTTTATCGGTCGTCACGTCTTCGGGCCTATATTTTGTTTAATTCGGATAATTTCGTTTCATGTTGACGTGACTTTTTGGTTTTACTTGGCAAAATGTCAGATTTGTAAGGTTTTTTACGGTTTTATTTCGTACCGCTTTAAATAAAATACCGATTTTATTGGTAATTGGTGTATACATACGTAAGATGGCAGTGAAAAATCGAGAAGATTTATATTTTGTTACAGTCGTTTTGAGTGGAAATTTCGAATTTATATGTAATTGAAACGCATTTTAGGTCACGTACACCATGTCAAACGCATAAATAGGTGGATTTATTGAATGGGTTACGAAATTTCTGTAATTAAATAGAGCTTTCTTTGAGAATTTACAACAAAAATTCCATATATTCCAAATTGGAAGTTTTAAACCAACTTTTTGGTATAAAATAATTCTATTCTAGACGAGAACGATAGTTACGATTTGTAATAATATTCAATAATGTTCTAGCACATTACTATTTAATTGAATATATTGTTGCATTTTTACGTTGTTTTGAAATTCAAAATGTAATTGTTACCAACTAATAAAAATAAATTAAAAAATATCTTTGGTTGTTTCTTCGAGCACAATATTATTTCGTATGCAGAATGGGAATTGCTTGTACCAAAGAAAGACCACAATTATTGATCCATTATTTTTAAAGTAAACTATGTACATTGCGTTATACACGTGATATTTGTAACGGTTAACACAAATGAAATTTTATTTAAATTGGTTTACCATTTGTGAACTGTCAAAAAAACTGTTCTGATAAACCGCTAACCTCCGTGATTTTAGCCATACGTAGCAGTTGATTAATACAGCCAATACCATTATAGTAAAAAGCCATTTATCCATATCCCTTTTCCTGCCTGCCATCACAATTGTGTGGATAACGAAAAGGAATCATGTAAAAAATTTACTTTTGTATGTATTTTGGACCAAAATACACATTTGCGCATTACACGTAAATCGTTTTCGTCCGAAAAATAACAATATTATAGCTATAATAGTAGTAAAATAATTAATATGTTAATACTCCGTTTTCTCCAGAACTCCATTGTTGCGTTTTTTTTTGCAGAAAAACAGAAAGAGATAAAATACAAAATCCGACAAAGATAGACTATTTTTATTTTATAGCGAAGTTTTAAGGGGAATATTTGACGACTACAAAATTTTAACCAAAATTAGTTGAAAAAGGAAAATTATTGTTAAATCAATTTAATTTATATCTCTAAATTACTAAAAAATCTAAATATAATTTGTAGGCATCATATTATTATGTTTTTCAATTACATATCAATAATCCTTCCAATAATTAAAAACTAAGAAACGCTTTCCTAAACGTTAGGGGAATATTTGACCGGGTTTGTAACATAACCTAAATAATATCACATGCATTAAAATTATGTAATACCAGAGTAAATAATAAAAATTAAAAATTGTAAAATATTTTAATTTGAACATTAATATAAATTTATCATGAAAGCGCAACAACAACAAAAAATTTAAGTATACAAATTTTACTGTTGCACTGCTCACACACTTAGGGATTTTTGATTTTTTCTCTTTCTGGTTTTCTGTATAAAAAAAACGCAGTAATGACATTCCGCCTTAATAAATAAAATTAATAGCACGTTTACACCAGTAGTATAAAAGTATGTATCAAAAAAGTATGACGATGTAAACTCAAAGTAAAATACTTTATTACTATATCACATACTTTTTTGCTATTAAAGTATTGTACGTATCTAAAAAGTATTGGTATAATGTTATGCGTTGTGAACTGTTAATATAATATTTTTTAGATACGAAATATCATTTTAGTCAATTTTCAGATTTTCGTTTTGTTTGTTGTGATAAATTTTAACTGTTTTTGTGAAATATTTAACTAATAAACTATTCTAATATGTGTTCATACTGTAACGACCTGAAACGAGCACCCGGTTATGGGATAAAATCGGGTTATGGGACAGGTAATTATTTATGGATGATCATTAAGCTATAATTAGAATTATGGTTATTAACAAAAACAAAAACAAAAGAGAACGATATAAAAGCTCTCGGTATCGGTCGGACACGGGCAGGTTTTTTTTGTTGTGGACGGAGATACCCAACAATAGTAAAAACCGAAGTAAAAAAAAAAATTTAATAATAAAAATTTTTAAAATTAAATATAAAATGGAAAGAAAATCCATATCGATAAAAAAGTAAAATCTTATAGTATAAGTTTGGGTATAATGAACTCAATATAAGTAAAAAAAAAAAAAAAAAAAAAAAAATTTTTAAATTATTTCCAAAAATTTGTATGGAAAATTGTACCGTGATATACTTGTGTCATATAATTTAATGTAATTTATAGTTACGAAATCGAGTGTTGTAAATTCAAATAAAACAAAAATAAAATTATTATGTCCGATGTATTTCGTAAATGAAAATAATTATTTATAAAATAAATCTATAATAGACTATTTAGTACCTAATCATATGTTTGTGCTCAAAGAAACACGCTTCGTAAATATAATAATAAAATTAAAAGTAAAAACAAGTTGTTTGTAAGTGCTTACATAACGAAGTGACGTTGTTTTATTGAATCCGCTACACACCGTTATACATATTTATCGGCGGGAGGATCGTGATCTATTTCGGTCATTGCAGTTGGTGCAACTATTCTAAACCCTGCATCTTGAATACGGGCTTAACATAATAATTAGAGCTCAAAGTAATAAAGTGTATGCAACGGGGTAATCGAGAATTTGAACTACTACGAGCATCAGTACGGTTTGCAACTCTCTGATACCAAGGCTAAACAGTGGATACTTCGAAGGCTATCAACCAACCGGAAATGATATAGTGGGATGAGTAACATATGATCAACGGGACACCATCATTGTTCAACAGAATTTATTTTGGTGATGTATTAATTAGTTTTAACTTTCTTTTTTTTTTTTCAAATCTAAAATTTATATATGTAGTTAGTGCTTTCGCACGATAGTTGATTACTCATATTTTTATATGATAATGTAAATGGATTTTTTTTCGTTCATATTCGTTGTTGAGTTACTCCACTAAAACCTTCTTAGAAAATCTATTTTTTTTGATTTTGATTTGTGATAATAATAGTGCCAATGAAAATGCTCGGCTAAATTTATTCTTATTTTAGTGATGTTAGTACCGAAAAACCAGTGAGCTAGTTACATTCTTCTTACGTTGATTTAATTTAAAAACACTTCATTGTCGTTTGTACTTTTGGTGATTTTATGTCATGTGTGGTAAGATGAACCCCCGTTATACCGGAAGAGGCTACCCATCGCAAAGAAGTGTTCTACCACACATTGTTTATGCAAACAAAAGATACAAAATGGCGCCGAAACAGGGACCTGAAGAGTCCACGTGTTAAATTCATTCTAGAAACATACTAAAGTCGTAATCTATATTATTTTCGTCGGTTCGTTGATTGTTCGTCACTTTGAATTCCGGTTCGTAGAGAATTATAGATACTACGGTGTTAGTCATTACTTCCGGTATATATATAAAAAAAAAAAAAAGTTACGTTTGTGGTTCCTATTTTAGGTCAAATACTTTATATCACATCTCAATTTCGTGATTAATTGTATGTTAAAATGGAGTCAGATGTCCATCAGCAATTGAATGTTTTATTTATTAAATCTCTTGCTGGGTTCATACTGACTACCTTTTAACATGTTAGTTGAAATAAATAATATTTTATTTTTCGGCATTAATTGACCAAGTAAGCATTTACCGGGATTGACCCTCTGAACACGCAGTTATCTCTCTTATAGATGGTTACTTTTCCTAATGCCGATCGTCCACAGTAAAGTTCAAAAAAAAAATATAGTAATAATAATAATAATATCAACAAGAATTCCACAGGTAGGATAAATAATTCACTTTCGAACGCAGGGTTTTTCGGTCACTCGTAATCATCACTAAAATAGATTGATCTATTAATTAAACCAAATTTACTTAAACATTTTCTAATTTAATTATATTTTTTTTTCATAATACTTTATTTATGTTTATACCTTTTGTTGTTGTTTAAATATACATATATACGTATTTATATTATTTTAGTTATATTCTGCAAAAAGAAAAAAAAACCAAATTTGAGTTAAGTCAAATTTAAATTATTCGGTTTTCATATTGCACAAGTAACTGGCGTTACCAATTTTCGGTAGTTTACATGTTTATATTTTATTTTACAATTCATAAATTATAAATTGGCATAGTTATTTTGCCTGTTGTAGTTTAGAGCCTTTGCAAAATAACAAGCCTTTGCCTTAAACAACAAACGTCTGGGTTGCACTATGAGCTTGTCAGAAAATTGGGACGCCCTTAAAGGGCTAACGGATGAAGAAATCGACATAGAATGTATGGTAAGGGGAATTGAACGATCTAATTCAGAATGGGAAGAAACTCTAAGTAATGCTCTTACATCAGAAAGCGGTAATCCCTCATTAAAACCCACCGTTACACATGCCGGCGACGCCCAACAGGAATTAAAACGCTGTTCGAATCAAATCCCTATTTTAACTCGAATTCTGGAAGACGAGCGGGTTATAAAATGGGATTCACTAGCTGACATAAAAGCTCGAATAAAACATTGGAGAGACCGAACATTTCGATTAAAGGGTTGTTTCCACCAAGATAACGAGGTAGACAAGCTGATAAACCATTGGCGACGTCTAGAACGTTTGTATCAAACATGCGTAGAAAAGTTGAAAGACTCTCAAACTGATCTCAACGATTCGCCCAATGATACGGCATTATCGGCGGTGACAGATGCTCCAAATAATCCTACTCTCGACACCAAGTCCGTAGAAACACTGACTCCCAAATTGGTACAACTACCTATTCAGCCAGTACCTACATCTATTTTTGATGCCTCATCAAATAGAACAAAGTTTATCTCGGACACACGAATCAACTACTGTTACGTGGAGCAAGAAGGATAGTTTCGCACCAAAAACTTTAGCGTACGAAACTGTACCTCACATTCGGCACCAGCATATTACTCAAAACAATCAAGCACGAGCGGACAAATCAACTCCGGTACACTACATTCCAATTAATGACCCCTTTAAAGCTTCCAGTCACGCATCGACCTACCAGTCTATGCAACCTAATCGCAATCAAGATCAACATTTCGTTCAACTTCCGTATGTTTCCAATAATTATCAATCGCCTGTATCATTTTCCGCCCCGACTAACTTTCCGTATACCTACAAATCTGAGCCAAAATGGAACATAAGTTTCTCCGGCCAACCTCAAGGCCTAGAAGTTCATGACTTCATATTTCGATTGGAGTCAATTGCTTGGCGAGAGCAGGTGCCACTGAACCAATTATATGCTATCATGCCGAAATTTTTGACCGACGTGGCAGAAAAATGGTACTGGATTTTTATCCAAAAATATCCAAGAGCATCATATCCCCAACTACGACAAGCAATAATACAAAGATTTAGTAGCATAGACACCGATCGCGCAACTCGAAGAGCGATTGAGACACGGAAGCAACGAATTAATGAATCTCTAAGTGACTTCCTCCTTAAAGTAGAAAGTATGAACCACAGGTTGAATCGACCATTACCGGAAAGAGATTTGTTAGAGATCGTAAGAGAAAACATGAACTTCGAATTACAACAAATGACTCTTCATTTGTCTATATCTTCTATAGAAGAGCTAAGATTAATTTGCCACAGATACGAGCGATTGTGGGAAAATAAACGAATAAGCGACAGGCCGGTCATAGATCGTAGAGTAAGGTTTGTAAATGAATTAATGGCACCAACTCAAAACCAATTCACTGACGTTCGATGTAGGATACCCCCCGACTATAGTGACGACGAAAGTAATTACGATTCATTTCATCCTGACGAAAACGGATATTATGTCGAGGAAATGGCCCCTAATATAAATAAAGCTTTGCGCCAATATCCAAAGGACAGTAATTACAGGCAACAAAAATTGATATGCTGGAATTGCAACATGCCAGAGCACCGATACCAAGACTGTAATCTATCTCCGCAAGGAATATTCTGTTATGGTTGCGGAACAAAGGATATATTAAAGCCCAACTGCACCAATTGCCAACGAGTTTCGGAAAACTATTCACCGGGAGTGAGTCGAGCGGGATTGACACAACCGGTAAAGATTATGGCCCGCTCGCAGAGGCCAGCAACTCCGCCAATGAGATACGCGACGGATGCAGCCTCCAACACCGAACCGCCTCGTTATCGTTAGAACCACATCCATATAATATGACCGCTAATAAGGAAGTATTTGGTAGTGATATGTCAATTCAATATACTAGTTTAAAACCCAATACCTTATTAAAGACCTTTCAGCGAACTATAAAATATTGGAAAGAGAGACGTAATTTCATTCGCGCCTGTGCTGAGACTTGTATATAGCAAACGACAATAGACCCTATGCGATTGTTGAGATTAATGGGACCCTTATTCGTGGGTTAATGGACAGCGGCGCCTCTCTTAGTATATTAGGACATCGGTCATTAGACTTAATAAACACATTTTTATTAATCACTTGTTTTTGTTTCGCAGAATATTTTTCAAAAAGTTTAAAAAATCACTCGATCGATTTCGACTTGTTAGGTCATCATCAGGAGTATCTACTGGATGACCTAACAAGTCGAAATCGATCAAGTGATTTTTAAACTTTTTGAAAAATATTCTGCGAAACAAAAACAAGTGATTAATAAAAATGTGTTTATTAAGTATAAGTGTATTTCGCCAAGTGCCTACGGCAAATAGTGTAAAAAGTATCGGTCATTAGAATTCCTAAAGAAAATAAAGGCTAGTTACAAATGCATTGCAGCTGAAGTCTCTACTGCTGATGGTTCCAAAAACAAAATTGTCGGTTTTGTCGATTTGTCGGTAAAATTTAATAACCAAATTAAAATTGTGCGGTTTTACATAGTGCCTTCTTCACTTGGGCAAGTTTATTTAGGTATTGATTTCTGGAATCTTTTCCAAATCAAGCCACAAATAGTCGATTCCCTCGAACTTAGTTCTTCTATAACTACGGATGAAAATAAACATTCCCTAACATCTGCACAATCCACAGAATTCAATAAAATTTTAGCTTCTTTCCCTTCGTATGAAAAGAACGGATTAGGTCATACTAAACTAATTGAACATCACATCGATGTTGGAAATAGTTTGCCAATAAAACAACGATATTACGCTGTCTCGCCGGCAATCCAGGAACTGATGTACCAGGAGCTTGATCGGATGTTGTCTCTAGGGGTAATAAAAGAAAGCTCGAGTTCATGGTCATCGCCAGTTGTGCTTATTCGCAAACCTAACAAGATTAGGCTGTGTCTTGATTCGCGAAAGGTTAATGCTGTGACAAAAAAGGACGCCTATCCCTTACCTTTAATCAATGGCCTCCTAGGTAGATTAAACAGTACAAAATATATCTCCAGCATTGACCTGAAAGACGCCTTCTGGCAGATACCACTCGCTCCTACCTCTAGAGATAAAACCGCATTCACAGTTCCTGGTCGTCCATTATACCAATTTCGAGTGATGACATTCGGCCTAAGTTGTGCCACACTGTTACCATCAACAAATATTCGTTTATCTTGACGACTTGTTGATCACCTCGGCTACAATTGAAGAACACTTTAAACTGCTAGCAATCGTATCCAAACGCCTTACTGATGCAGGGTTGACCATAAATGTCAATAAAAGTCACTTCTTCATGAAGCAAATTAAATATTTGGGCTACGTAGTTGGAGAAGGAGGAATAAAAACGGACCCAGAAAAAGTGGGATCTATCAAAAATTTTCAATCTCCTTCCACAGTTAAACAAACCCGTAGATTACTTGGTATGACGGGATGGTATCAGCGATTCATACCTAATTATGCCCAGGTGACCACCCCTATCACTAACTTATTAAAACAACAATCCAAGTTTATTTGGACAAGCGAAGCTCAAGTTGCTCTAGAACAGTTAAAATATCTGCTATCAACCGCCCCACTCCTAATAAACCCAGACTATTCACAACCATTCTGGATTCGCTGTGACGCTCGAAAACCGGAATTGGGAGTGTCCTATTTCAAAAGGATATCGAAGGTAATGAAAAACCAATAGCTTTCATGTCGAAAAAGTTGAACCAAGCCCAAAGTAATTACACCACGACGGAACTGGAATGCCTTGCAGCGGTGTTAAGCGTACGAAAGTTTCGCCCCTACATAGAAGGTTATCATTTCACCATAATAACAGACCATTCCAGTCTTAAATGGCTAATGGCTCAAAACGATTTAAACGGTAGACTCGCCCGCTGGAGCCTTAAACTTCAGGCTTATGATTTCGACATTCAACACCAGCGCGGTTCAGAAAATGTAGTGCCTGATACTCTATCGAGAATGTATTGCGACACGATGCATATAGACATGGTTTCTACTATCGATCTCTCCTCAGTGGGTTTCAACGATCTCGATTACTGTCGACTACGCGAAAATATTAATAAATTCCCAGATAAATATCCTTCGTTCAAGATTGTATCAGAGCGAATTTACATAAAAATTGGTGCAAACTCCGATCCAACGTTGACCGATGTATCGAATTGGAAGCTTTGGATACCACGAAGTATGACCGAGCATGTAATAAAACAATTTCATGATGTCCCACTAGCTGCGCATGGTGGCATTATGAAAACTTTAGCAAGATTACGGCAGCATTTTTATTGGCCAGGATTAAGAAAACAAGTTTATGAGTATGTCAAGAACTGCATTGTGTGCAAAACAACGAAAAGTAATAACTCCATTTCAAAACCTCCTTTAGGCGAACCTACATTTGCAATGCGACCATGGGAACATGTCTACATCGATCTAATGGGACCTTATCCGCGATCCAAACAAGACAATTCATACATTTTAGTGGTTTTAGATCAATTCACAAAATTTGTTCTTTTAAAACCATTAACCTCGAGCACTACGAATAAAATCATAGCTTACCTGAAGAATGACGTATTCCTTGTTTTTGGTGTTCCCAAACAAGTGCGTACCGACAATGGGCCAAAATTTTTAAGCAAAGCTTTTCAAGAGCTACTGACAGAACTAAATATCCCCACAGCAAAACGGCCGTATACTCACCACAGGCAAACGCCTCGGAACGTGTGAATCGATCGGTCGTGGCCGCAATTAGAGCATACGTTCAAAGCGAACATAAAAACTGGGATAAGTATTTGGCTGAAATTGCATGTGCCCTTCGAACCGCAATACACCAAACCATAGAACATTCGCCATATTTTCTGCTATTCGGATACCATATGGTTACGAACGGTAAATCGTATGACATGTTACGAGAAATGAAATCTTTAGGAGAAGATATTGACGTATTACCAAATACTGACAGGATTTCGATATTACATTCTACGATAGGTAAACACCTGCGAGATGCTTTTGAAAAATATTCCAAATATTACAATTTGCGTACTCGACTCGTCCCATTAATTTTACTCCGGGACAAACCGTGTATATACTAGAACATCCTCAAAGCTATGCGGCAAAGAATATTTGTGCAAAATTTTGCCCAAAGTACGTTAGAGCAGTTATTTACAAAAAAATTGGAAATGTTACTTATGTGTGCAAAGATGAAAATGGAAAAGTATTGGGAAATTTTCATGCAAAAGATTTAAAAGCATGAATATATGTATGAATGATCTAAATAACACTCAGATTCGAACTTTGCCTGCATATAAATAGCATGTACTTTCCAATCTGCCCTGTAACGACCTGAAACGAGCACCCGGTTATGGGATAAAATCGGGTTATGGGACAGGTAATTATTTATGGATGATCATTAAGCTATAATTAGAATTATGGTTATTAACAAAAATAAAAACAAAAGAGAACGATATAAAAGCTCTCGGTATCGGTCGGACACGGGCAGGTTTTTTTTGTTGTGGACGGAGATACTCAACAATAGTAAAAACCGAAGTAAAAAAAAAAAATTTAATAATAAAAATTTTTAAAATTAAATATAAAATGGAAAGAAAATCCATATCGATAAAAAAGTAAAATCTTATAGTATAAGTTTGGGTATAATGAACTCAATATAAGTAAAAAAAAAAAAAAAAAAAAAAAAAAATTTTAAATTATTTCCAAAAATTTGTATGGAAAATTGTACCGTGATATACTTGTGTCATATAATTTAATGTAATTTATTGTTACGAAATCGAGTGTTGTAAATTCAAATAAAACAAAAATAAAATTATTATGTCCGATGTATTTCGTAAATGAAAATAATTATTTATAAAATAAATCTATAATAGACTATTTACCTAATCATATGTTTGTCCTCAAACATATGATTAGGTTATACATATTTATCTGCAGGAGGATCGTGATCTATTTCGGTCATTGCAGTTGGTGCAACTATTCTAAACCCTGCATCTTGAATACGGGCTTAACATAATAATTAGAGCTCAAAGTAATAAAATGTATGCAACGGGGTAATCGAGAATTTGAACTACTACGAGCATCAGTACGGTTTGCAACTCTCTGATACCAAGGCTAAACAGTGGATACTTCGAAGGCTATCAACCAACCGGATATGATATAGTGGGATGAGTAACATATGATCAACGGGACACCATCATTGTTCAACAGAATTTATTTTGGTGATGTATTAATTAGTTTTAACTTTCTTTTTTTTTCAAATCTAAAATTTATATATGTAGTTAGTGCTTTCGCACGATAGTTGATTGTGTTCTACCACACATTGTTTATGCAAACAAAAGTTACAACACCACTATGGTGTAAACTGAAGGAGAAAAATACTTTATTAGTAAAATACTATTATATAAAGTAGCTATGGTGTAAACGTGGTATTAATGTGCATATTCACACTAGGGTAACTTTTATCTGGTAACTTTTTCGTTTCTTTCCCCAATAAAATCGGTTTTATCTGAGCCGCAATTTTTTGATTTTATTGGTAAAGGGTTAACAAACGAAGAAGTTACCGGATACTACAATAGTTACTCTAGTGTGGCATCAGCCTATAACAATTATTTTGATAAAAATTAATACAAAAATATCAATACTTATGGTACATAACCTACATTTCTACCGATTTTAGAAGATATTAAAGATTTATTACAAATTAAAAAATAATTCTTTGCAATTTTTCTCAATTTGTTCTCTTTTATCTCATTTTTTGATGATTTTAGTTAGGTACACAAATCATAAGCTGATAGAAGGTTTGAAATACTTTACTGTATTCGACAGGAATGTGGTTTGAAAAGATTCAGGACCAAATCAATATCTGGAAAACCGACAATTCTCCGAATTTATTTTGAATAGCAGAAAATACGTACATTTTGGTACGTAAATATAAAATCAAAATATGTACATCAAAAATTCTATTATAAAAAACCAGTGCTGTGAAACGAATCAAATTTAATTTCGTTTCAGTTTTAGTTATCTCATAAACTAAAATAATGAGTTTCGTTTCAGTTATTACCTTGCCGATTTGTTTTTGTTAGGTTTGCGCTACGTTACCGTTACGTTTCTAATACAGTACGATTTCGTTATCCCTCGCATGAATCGTCTTAAATTCTCGTGAATATTTTAATAAATTGACAAAGGGCGGCGTATGTACCTGAAACTATATACTAGTACCATAGAAAAATAAGTTTAACATAGATTTCTCATTTGTATAAAACGAATGAAATTGCAATGCCTTGATTGTATTTGTGACTTTACATTGCGCACAATGTAAAATCACAAATACAATTATGACATTGGAATTTCATTTTTATCTCTCGTTTTATACAAATGAGAAATCTATGTTAAACTTATTTTTCTATGCTAGTACTTAACATAAAGTTTATTATCATTTAAAGAAAACAAATAATATGATTATGAGAATAAATAAAGCAAATATAACTTAGTGATAAAAGTGCACCTAAAATGGATACTCTCCAAAATAACAATTTTAATTTTTATTAGAGTATCGATTTTGCGCTTTCTTGGTATTTTATTTCTATTTCGTTACGCCAATTAACTGACTCATTAATTGAATTCGTCAGAGTTCTTTGCCAATTCTTCTGGCTATTTGCCAGTTCAGTAACATTTTTCGGAGTGTGTGTTTCGCAGAACAGTGCAATTTTCAAACTAATACCTGGTTTCCCATCCATATTTACTGTCGGAGCGTTTTCCATTGCATATATATTTTTGGGTTGGTCCTCGTGGTTTATTTGATTTCTTCCAGTATCTGTGAAAATTATCAAGGCACTCTCTAATGATTACAAGCTTCGCCGAGAGATCAAAGCATAAAATAACTCATTATTAACCAACGGATTTTGCACATTTAACAGTTTTAAAGTGTTAAATTTTTAAGAGAAATATTTTTCCCATTTTTTCCGCTTTTCACTTTAAATAATCAGTTAATATTCTATTCCACCTGTGACAATTTATAGCCATCATTTATTCCCCGAGTATATATAGTCATGGTGGCATATTAACCATTTCGAGATGCGGGCATCATTTTATTAAAAAATTTTAAATTAGAAAATAATATGTAAATCTTTTAATCACGGTAATTAAAGTTTATTGATAGAAATAATTTCGAGATAACACTTACTCGTATTTACACGTATGTCAGATGTAATTTCAAAATACAAATATTTTCACCCTTAAAATCTTTATGCATGAATATATTGTATACAAAGTTATATAAATACGTAAAATAGTATAAATTCCTTATTTGGAAAAATTAATTTTTCTAAAATAAATAAAATTAAATGACAAACAATTATTTTACATTGAAATAATTTTAAGAAATTTGGAAATTTTATTTTGTATTGGAAATATGTATGTGACTTTTTCTCATCTCCATTTCTTTATGGATGTGTGTAGATCTATAGATATGCAGATGTACCAAACAAAAATTCTCTAATTCTTATAAGAAAGGGTTGGAGATTAAGTAAAACGATATAGGTATATGCATAAATACAATGTACAAAAGATATTTACATTTACATTGTAATAGATATCAAGAAGGATTATAATATCATGTAGAATAATATGGATCAATACATATACAATTATTTAATATATTTTATAAATTGCATTTTTTGAAAATAGTATTGAAGTCTTAAAAATTAAAAGTAAAATTAGAAGTAAACATAATATAAAGAGAAATTATTTATCTTTTTGATTAGATAATATTTCTAGGCAGATGCTTTAACAAACACATTCGGTTTAATCATATACTAATCGAGCCTATATCAACTGGTATCTCATTATAGGTAAATTTGAATTAAAAAAGTTGGGTTTAATGTCATAATGGAACAAGTGGTTTCAATAACTTGCTAGAAACCAATTTAGCTAAATACAACAGTTAGTTAGGCCATTAAATACCATACAAGAAACCAGTTAAAAATGCAGAGGTGTTGTATGTTGTGTGCCTTTCATTTACTACGAACGTTAAAGTAATTCGTGACTATACACCGTCGTTGATTAATAGACCGAGTAAAGTCAAGCCTCGCTGTTCTTAATATTACGTTGTTTTCATGGTGTATGTCTTACATTCTCAGAATCTTAACCCGTAGTTATCGACTTTAAACTAAAATATCCACTTTCGGAGAACCGAACCGAATTCCATCATAGTTTATACTGATGGAGCAAGCTCGCACGTCGTGGAGGATTTGCTTCCAGTTTATTCCTTTGGCACGGAGCGTACCATCATTTTACAATATTTCACAAACTTAATTTGTAAAATCAAATTAAGAATGTTCATGTAACATTTTTCGATTAACGAACTCATCGATCGATCAACGATTTCAGCAAAATTAAATCAACTTTATATATTGGCACAGATGGCTGCAGGGGCGCGCCGTGAATATGGGTCCCATTTGAAACGCGATATTTTAAAACGCGAATTATCAAAACGCGATATTTCAAAACGCGATATTTCAAAATACGATACGGTTCAAAACGCGATATGGTACAAAACGCGATATTTCAAAATGCGATATTTCAAAACGCGATACAGTACAAAACGCGATATGGTACAAAACGCGATATTTCAAAATGCGATATTTCAAAACGCGATATGGTACAAAACGCGATATGGTACAAAACGCGATATTTCAATACGCGATATTTCAAAACGCAATATGGTACAAAACGGGAGTTTAGGATCGGGTTATATCAGGCGGGTGAAGGGGAAATTTAATTTCAGTTTATAGGAATTTAAAACTCGATAGGAACGATAGTATATAGGATCGGTATCAGGTGGGTCGCTGCGCTCCCGCCGCTTCGCAACGCATATTCTGTACCATATCTCGTTTTGAAATATCGCGTTTTGAAATATCGCGTTTTGTACCGTATCGCGTTTTGTACCATATCGCGTTTTGAAATATCGCGTTTTGTATTTTTTTCTAAGTTTTTGTTTGTTATTTTTATATTGTTCTATATATTTTACGTTAAAGTGAGTGAATTGTTGGCCCTCATGTGATTGAAGAAGGAATGTCATTGTTGAGTGACTGGGATACGGTACATGCATTTTGTATGGAAACTGGTTTTTTGGAATTTTTGTTTTGCAATTATGAAATGCATAACGAAGAACATTCTTTAAACAGATCAACGTGTTACATCGGTGAAATGGATTATCGATGGTTGTGGGGGAATGTTGGATGGTTTTTTGCAATAAATAGAAGTGTAAACGTGATCGGATGAAATAGATAAACAGAGGTGCAAACTTGTGCTGCATCTTTATATTTCCCATACAGATATATTATATTTTGTTGCTAGAATGGGGACCAGCTCGATTAGTGAGTGTACCATTGTGAAAATATCAAACTGAAATTCTCACAAATGAAAAGTAAACAGCAGTCTTTTAGTGTTTTTTATTTAGTTTGCTGGCCCGCATTCCATGTAAAAATCTAATGCCTTCTAATTTCTAATGTTAAATAATCATTTTAATTTCGGATTATGAATGATTAATTTATTGCATCCTAAGCAGGTCCCAGGGCTACTGGAAGAGGCGTGTCATACTGCTGCATGATGAGGAATAAAGTGAGGTGGGAGGGGAGGTATGTAATCTCGTTCACTTCTATTTCATTTTACAATTAATTTTTTGCTGTTGCTTGACGGTGTTGGTGAAGTTCTCGTAGCTTTGTATCACTCAGTGCACCTAGAATACTACAGGCCACACTGCTTTAAAAATTTTGCTATATGACGTCAATTTATGTCGACAGTCCTCTCTTTGGTTATTATAGGCAGCACTAAAAATTAAAAAATTTTTTTTTGATTTTTTTTTTGTTTGCTGTCATATGATAAGAAAGAAATTGTAAACAAACAACAAGAAAAATATTTTAACAATATGTTTTAAAATTTAATAAAAGGCTATTGGTAAAAGTATTATCTCATAATATTATTATAAAATTATGCATTCTAAATTGTATTAGATATGTAAACATGTATAAAATGTGTACACATTTCGTATAATGTACGAGAAGACATAACCTTACTTTTAGCACTCGTATACATTTTTTTTCTGTTTGTTTTTTATGAACATGACTGCCGTCTACATTTCAAAGAATAAACTGTAAACATAAATTTAATGACATAGCAAGCAATGTGGCCTGTAGTATTCTAGGTGGACTGTATCACTCTTCTAGGCGACCGCATCCTTTACTATTACACAAATATGACAACTTAAAATTGTTGCATATTGAGATATGGTAGATTTAGTTTTTGTAATGAGATTTACTTTTATTTAATTTTATGTTCTCCTTCCCACTCTATTTACAAAGTAATTAGTTTTCCTATTACTCATACACTTTTATTTACCGGCAATGTCAACACACAGAATAATAAAAATGATTTACACACGAACTATTTTTTAAATTCTAATTTAAACCGACCATCTAATTTAATCTATCCTAAACTACCTCGTATCTCCATGTAGTATTTGCATAAATGTATATTTCTATTATTTTTATATGCACTGAATTTTAGAAATTCAGTTAAAATAATATTTTGTGTATGTAAACCCTTTTAATCCACATACATAATACCATATCCTTTATTTGTAAAATACTCACGGATTTTTATCGACAGCAAATTTTAAAATTCAACATTGTATCACTATAAATTTGTATAGAAACCAAACAAAACACCAACAAAAAATCGGATGATTTTCCACACAGATTAT
Source organism: Nephrotoma flavescens (assembly GCA_932526605.1). NCBI lineage: Eukaryota > Metazoa > Arthropoda > Insecta > Diptera > Tipulidae > Nephrotoma > Nephrotoma flavescens. Next base: position 138,472,617 of record OW052221.1, on the reverse strand, counting down.
CCACACTAGAATTATTTAATTTGTAAATTTTAAAACCCCAAGAATAATCCGATAAAAGTTATTTTAGTTTTAATAAATTGCAACAAAGTATCGTCTCGGTAGGAAGATTTGTTACATTTTAAAATACTAGAATTTATTTTATACGTGTCACCTCTAATGATTTCCCCATATCGTTAACAACCCAGTTCAACCGTTATGCAAACAACCTAGATCATCCACATACAGTGCATTTTGTAGCATATGTTCATCCAAAACTGCGCTGATTAGAATTTGGTAAACACAAGTATTTATGAAGCAAGCTACGAATTATTAAACTTTTCGTTAAACTTCCACTATAAGAGATCGTAACAGGACATTACCCCTGGGTAACGTTTTTATCGAAATAAAACTTGTGGTACGATTCTGTAAAATTTTTAAATTCTCTACTTTTGTCCAGAGGTGTAACTCTACAAAAGCTACTTTAAGAGAAAAAGGTACAGTACTCGTATGTAAATATACAATACATAACAATACAATACATTCATTATTCGAAAACTTCAACCTTCTCGCACTTGTAAATCAATACGTGGTGAATTATACACGGCGTAAGCAAAACCAAGTTTATTTAACCATAGCGCGGGAGCCTCCTAAATATAAGAGCCGTAAGATTCCCCCATTTGTTTCATGAGCTTCCCATAGAGGTGAAGCTTTTTGTTATTTTTCAAACCACGCAGTGTATTTTTTTTAGAAGCTTTTTTGTATATAAAAACATAAATGCTTCGTTTAAATTTTCAATTTGAATGGTTAGTTCAATATTCAGGAAAAGCATATTTTAAAATTGAGTCATATTATATCTAGTTAACGCAAACACAATTAAATTATCTAATACAATTTTTTTTTGTAGAAACAAGAATTGGTTTATATGAGTAAGTGAAGAAAATAAGAAATTAGGATAGAGTGTTCCATCAAAAATTTCAGCATTATTTTTCCAAAACAAACGTTCACTAAAAATGGTTTTTGAGTAACAATGTTATTTAGGGGTTATTGTGTTTTGGTTTCTATATCAACATTGTTGATGAACAAATTTCGAAAACTGTTTTTTCGTTATTCGTTAAAATCGCAGGCTATATCCCTTTTCCTACCAGGCAAAAAAATATTGTGCTTCAATTTAAGTCCAACCCACACAAATGGTAAAAAATGAGAGGTTGTAATATCTTCCGAATTTTAACGGAATTTAGTTAAATCGGAATCATTAAAAAAAACCTTATAATTTGATGACATATAAATTATATAATATATTAATTATTTGGTTTTGAAAACATATTAATTATTTTACTATTATTATAGTAATAGTGTTATTTTTCGGACGAAAACGAATTAAGTGGAGTGTACAAATGTGTATGTTCGTCCAAATTACATACAAAAATAAATATTTGACATGATTCTTTTGCGTTACCCACACAATTGTGATGGCAGGCAGGAAAAGCGATATTGTTTCATTCTGTAGTATAAACAAAACAGGAGGCGGATTATGTAAGCATTACGAGTTACGAGAACAGACGTCAAAAGGCCTTTTTATTTAAAGCATTTTGAGTTGTCGTAATTTCGACGTTTTGTTCTTGTAGTCGTACACATTTATAAACTCAAGACAAAAGTCGTACTAACTATTTTTTCTTGTTTTCATCGACAATTTGTCAAAATTAGTTTGAGTCGAAGCTCGAAAGTCGTACTCGTAATGCTTACATAATTCGCCCCCAGAGCTTCATAAAATAAAAATATTGTTATTTTATAAAACTTTTCGCAATTACTAAACCAATCAAAAGATGTCGCTAAGAATAAGTTTAGAAAACAGTAGCGGCAAAAATTTAATATTTGAGACCCCAATGTTTGTTTAGAAAATTTAAAAATTTATTATTTAAACTGCCTGGTTCAATAGATTAAGGAGATTTCTTGAAACTGAGAATGAAACGAGCAAATTGGATTGGAATAAAAAAAAATCGGGAAAACTGTGACATTTTTCTGTTATTGTTTTACAGTGCGCAGCAGCAGCTATGATGGTGAATATTTTACGACCAAAAGTTTTATTTACGCCAACCAAATAAAACTTATTGTTTTGAATTTTATTAATTATGTTAAAATATTATATTAAATATTTCGCGCTTAACTTAATAATGGTTTATTTTCGTAAATATTGTTTAATTATTTTATTCTTTTCTGTAATTTCAAGTAAATTTGTTATAGAGACATCTGTAAATGGATTTTGAAATTACAGAAACCTCGGTTTTGCAATCGCATAAAATTGAAGTTCTCTACGTTTGTTGTTTTTTATAATAATATTTAATTAAGAAAATCAACGAAGTCAACGATGTTGTATACATTGCAAGTAAATAAATTTTGATGAAAAATTTTATTACTAGGTGCGCAACTATATTCCCGTTTTTTTTTAAATTTCAATAGTGGTTGATAGCTTCGCTATCTACGAGTACACTTTTTTGTCATATGTCTGGCAATATATGAATACCACGACGATAAGATGACGCGTCTTTGGACCGAAACCATTCATCCAACCAATTATGCATTTCTTCCATGCGCCATTGACCGGAACAAGTGAAGGCGGGTGCGGTAGCAGATCCTATCTCTGCGTTTTGATGGTGTCCTGTACGATGGGATTGTGATGGCATGGAACGTGCTGTCGTGCTGCAACAACACTTGTTCGTGTTTTTCGAGCAATGCATGGTTTAGATTGATGAGTTGTTGTCGGTAGCGTTGCTTATTGACAGTTTCGCCCTGTTTTAGCAGTTTACATTACACGATTCCTTTCTGATCTCACACCAAACCCAGATCATTGTTTTTTTTGCGAGCGCTTTGGCCGTGCCGTCGATGTTGATGCTTCACCAAGTGAAAGCCACGACCGTTAGGGTTTGGGATTCTTAAAAAGACCCATTTCTCATCTCCCGTAACAATTCGATGCAGGAAGCTCTTTCTTTCATGCCGTGAAAGCAAAGCAAAGCAATCAAAATAAAGCAACTAAATTTTCTTGCTTCGATTTTCCATTCTCTCAATCAACTCATGAGGCGCTCATTTTTCTTCCTTTTGAATTTTTTCCAAAGTATGTCATCTTTTAGATATACCTTGGTGAGTCGTGTTTAATGCCCCCGCAAGTTGATCTTGAGTTTGCGTATCATCTTCAACCAATAACGCTTGCAGCTCGGTGTCTTCAAATGTTTTTGGTCTTCTGAAACGCTTCTTGTCCTCAATGCTGAAATCGCCACCTTGGAAGCGTTTAATCAAATATTCACAAGTAGTTTTTGATGATGCAATATTCGCCGTAGGCCTCCTCAAGCAAGTGGCATGTTTCAGCTGCATTTTTTTTTTGTGTTGGAGCAGAAAAGCAAAGTTTCCCGCAAATGCTGTTTATTTGGCATAAAACGCGACATTTTCGTTTTTAGAAAATATATTTTTGTGTTGTGATCTGTGCTGGTAGTTATCGTTAACAACTCTCCATGCTATGAACAAAACACAAATTCTGACATAAATGACAACTAGATGTGTCGCTAGCACCATCTACGTGTGAAACCCGGCAATCTAGTTGCGCACCTGATATATGAATAATATTTAACACGCATCCCCAATAGAATTCCTTATAATTTTTTCCTTACAGAAAAGTATGAAAAAAAACTTGTTTTTTTTCTGAAATTTTTTTTCATACTTTTCTGTAAGGAAAAAGCAATAAGGAATTCTATTGGGGATTCGCTGTTATTATTTCTACATGGTGATTCATAAAATCTCGTCTAACCTCACGTTTTCTCTTTAATTTTGTTATAAATGTGATCCTTTAGATTGCTATTAAATCCATCGTTCATCTCAAAAAATCTGATGTGCATGGGACCAGAATTTACTAAAGAAGTTAAATTTTTATAAAACTAAATTCTAAATTGGATGTAAGAGGAATCTGCGACAGCACCCTTTATTAACTTACTTTACTAACATACACAACTAAACGTAAAGCTCATTTTATAGAAAATTTATTAAGTTATGCTCCGCTTTAGTTTAAATTTAATAATTCAATACTACAGTATGATGGCTGATTTTCAAAAATGTGTTTGTTGAATATTTTATTAAAAATTTAAAATTAAAATTTAGATGATTTGCTTAATTTATTATTCATAAATTTATGTTCAACAATTATCCAGTTACCACGGTTTCTTATATGTAGTAATTCAACAAAGTTTTCATTTTAATATTACGGCTCTTTAAAATCATAGATGGCTCTGGTAGTATATGTATGTTGCTTTATGTTGTATTAAAGTTTTGACGACAAAATCATAATTATGAAATTTTGGATAATTCTGGGTGATATCCAAATATTTGTTTTATAACAATCAACGCGATGTGAAACAAATATTTTTGTAACACCAAGAATTACCCGAAATTATAAGGTCATAAGCTATTTCTTCACTGATTATGATGAAATTGGAACTAGATTAATTTCGAACAGATTTTTATTAAATTTGGTATGATGGATATAAATCCGATTCTACGATGATCATAATTATCATAATGTGATTGAGTATGGTAGATGCTTATTTCAATGTTTGAAAACATGACACGTCAGATGAGGTTATTCGAGGCTTAAAAGCGTGATATCCGAAAGCAGTATCGCGCGACAGTTGGTTTATACACATCCTCATTAAAAAGTTGGATCAGTAAACCAGAATGTGTGGGCTCAAGATTCGACTGCTTTAGAATATTCCACAAAGTTCTTCGAATTTCTGAATAAACGATGCGCAGTATTAGAATCCGAGGTGTCCTGTACAAAAACCAAACCTACTATTCCAAGAGCTTCAGTAATCGAAACCACTCAAAGGAAGCTACTTTCAGTTGCCCTGTATGCAAAGAAGATTCGCATTTGCTTTACGAATGCAGCAAATTCTCGAAAATATAAGAATTGGATAAAGAGGAAGAATTAATGGCAGATAAAAGGTGTTTCAACTGTTTACATAAGCGCCACCACGTATACAATCGCCATGCTTGAAGTAGGTGTAAGATAAGCAAAAAAAAAAAACACCACAGCCTGATACACGAATAGTATAACACATCCCAGCCTAAACCAGTAATATGGCATTTAACCCAAGAGACGAAGGAATAAACTAAACCCGACTACCGGGTGAATTGCTGTTAAGCTTTTTTATCACACAATTTGCAGGAAATTTTACAAGCAGCAGTTGTGCGAGTGTTAGATGGCAATGGTCAATTTAAAGTATATCGACCATTGTTAGATTCACATTTATAACTGATATGCTTGTGCGCAATAATTGGGGCTTAAGATTGCAGTGGCTGTTTATTGGTTAATGGGTTAGTTAGGTCAATCTAATCGAGGGCGAACAAAGGGAGTTGTTCAATTACAGGTCTCAAGCAGAACCAAAATCACACTCGTTCAAGCATATGTCGAGAGTTTAAGCTACATATGTTAAGTTGAAAGCCATTAACGTTGTTTCCTCATGGGGTGATAAAGGAAACAAGTACCACCACAGAATTAAGAGTGGTGTTTGATGCGAAAGATGCTGCTTGAGATTTTGATTAGATTTTGCTGATACCGATACGTAATGTCTACTGATGTGGATAGTATATATCAGCAAATTTGATAAACGAACTACAAATATATTATGGAGAGCAAACACGAACAAACCAATGAGGCAATTTGAAATAGGAACACTGACATAAGGCACCGCACCTGCGACATTCATAGCTATCTGATGCCTACCACAAGCCTCCAAGGGCATTGCGGCAAAATACCCCGAAACTATGTTGGTCATCCAAAGCGATATGTATATGGACGATATATTGACCGGCATCCGTTATGCAAATAAATGAAACCAAGTTAGAGCTCATATTATTCGTATATACTTGAGACATCTGGATTTAAGTTGCGAAAATGAACATCCAGTAGCTGCAACTAAGTTAGTAGCAATGAAAAATTGCGTGGCCTTTTAGTAAGTGTAGTTCGTACTAGATACTGGATATTAAGAGTAAGATTGATAGCCTGATTAATCATACATAAGTGAAATGGTGAGCGATATGACTATGAGTTGTTTTTTGGCTGCATTAAGAAGATTTATTGCCAGAAGCGGAATGTGCTGAAATGTTTAAAGCCACAATGGGTCGAACTTTATTGGCGCTAACAACTATTTACGTCTATTGTACGTTTGGTTTGAAAAACAAACAATATTTCATTAGATTGGAGGTGGTTTAATCCTGCATGCAGTCCTCACAAGAGAGCCTTTGATTGGCTTCGTTAATGAAATCTCATTTAAGAGAAAACGTAATTACTGTTGAATACTTCAATAGTTTGTTATGCCAGGTTGAATCCGTAATAAATGCGAGGTCTATGTGTTCTGTTGGTGTAAACGAACTCGATGTATTGACTCCTAATCACTTTTTATCAGCCGAAGCATGTACTATATTCCAGAACCAGACTTGTACAATAAAGCCAGAAAATATTAACTCTAGCTCATTGGAACACCTAACAGTAAAAGTAAAACAACACTTTAAAAAACGATGGCAGCGGGACTATTTGTGCAGCTTGCAATATCTTGGAAACTAGGTAAAATGGTATAGATGCTCATCAGGATTCAGAAGGAAGAGTTCGAGTGGTGACCATAAAGAACGCCTACAATGTATTAAAGCGACATGTACATAAATTATCTTGACTGCCGATTCATGATATTGAATCAGGGGTTGAATGCTGCGAGATTTTTGACCAGCAATGATGAGAAACAATATGATCCAAACAACTCAGTTATCCAAAACGTCAAAGATATGTCAATATTCTAAAACAAAATTTGAGGGTTATTTGAGTGGCTAATTATTGAATATTGCAATTTGATCATATTGTAATGTGTATTAATGTCATGTGTATTAATATTTTGTTTATAAGTATATAAGTCTAAATAAATATACAGTCCATGTATGGGTCAAACTGAAATCGGTTTTATAATTCACCCGTTATCTATTATCCTCCGTCAAATCACACTTGCCATTTGATCGGGAAGATATGTTTGTGCTCTAACGGCTTGCGCCACAGTACATTTTTCTTGCCAGTACCAACCTGTTTCTCAATTATTCAAATGCCTATCTCAATACAAGAATTATCACACTGAAACATTAGCTACGATCAAAGTTTATCTTTAATCTGTATTGTAAAATTCATCAGCTTATCAATTTATATTACGCGTAAACAATCGGAATTTACAATAGTGAACACTAAAAATAGAAAACAAAATAATAAATTTTAAGACCAAATTCAGTTATCTCATGTCACTCGGGTAATCAGTTCGCCAAAATATATTCTTGTAAAATAAATTAATAATGAAAAAGAATAAAATAAAAATCGCTGTGCTAAATTTAGTTGTAGTTGTATTTCAAATCGCGAATGGTCAAGTGCAGTATGATCACATACTTGCTGCATTCCCATCAAATGAAACGAATCAAGAATTAATTATTACTCATCAGCCGCACTACCTTTTTCACACGATACACATACAATGTAACTCACTGGACGCATTAAATCATCTCAATACCTATAATTTTGTGACCGAGTTCTACGTCGAATTCGAATTATATTTCGATGGATGCTTTTTAAACACAAGTGCTAATATCACATACGATAATTATAAATTTAATTTGGTTAATTTAATTAAGAATTTTCAAATATTTTTAAATTGGAATCAGCTGATTATAAAATTTAGTACACAATCAAACATCGATGAAAATATATTCTTCTATCAAATGAATCTGACAAATTTTAAAGATAAAATTAAATTAATTAATACGAATTTTGTGGACCAGAAATTTTTAAAATATTTATACGTGAATTTAAATCAGTTGTATTTAGAAAATTTACAGTATATAAATCTAAATAATTTCGTTACGAATAATATAACGGAGCTGATATTCCAGAACAATACGTTACTAAATTTAACGCGTAAAAATTTGAAAAAATTTGAAAATTTAAAAAAGATGACTATTAAAAATTTTGGAATCACAACAAATTTTTCAACGAAACGTAAATTATTTAAGTTAAATAAAAGTTTGGTGGACTTAAAATTTATAAATTTTATAAGTGATCGAATATTTAATAAAATTGTGTTGAATAATAAATTATTTTACGGTTTAACAAGTTTGGAATATTTGGAATTACGTAATTTAAAATTGGAACGTGTACCACCGAAACTATTTTACGAATTGGCCAATATTGTTGATGTTAGTGTGGCAGATAATAATATTCATACGCTTGATGCGAATTTATTCCGATTTAACGAGTATTTGAAACGAGTGGATTTATCTGGCAATTATATTTTGTTTATTTCTGGGTAGGTGTACGGCAGGACTAAAGGTGGATTTACATATCCGACGATTTTTTCGGTAAAGCAGCTTGCCGCAGAAAATTCGGAGAACGCTATATTATCGATGATTTACATATTCGACGAAATTTTTTCACACATAAACAATATTTTGTACACAATGTCAAATCGTAGAAAAAATAAAAAAACAGAAGAATTTTTTTTTATCTATGTGTGCTGTGACGTCGCGCCGAAAAGATAAATTTTGTTCATCTCTTCGCTGTGCCGAAAATTCGGTGAAGAAGTTCTTATGTGTCACGTGATGTTCGCCGCAGAAAAATCGTCGGATATGTAAATCCACCTTAAAGCGTATAGTGTTACAATTAAATTATAAAACTGACATTTGCAGATGCGACACAAGTTTAGGACCAAATGGCATAGAATTTAATCCTGTCGGAAATTCAGAGAATGAAAACTTCACCAGTATGGAAGAACCAACGGTACCAGATGATTGTAAATTAGAGTTTTGTTCTAACGGGATTACCATTTATTTGGATATGGATCGAACTAAAAATGAAAATTTGCTTGAACATTTACAAAAAATTAATAATATTGAAAATATTTATTTAGGCCACGAGAATCTGTATGGATAGAAATACACTAGTATAATGTGTGCTCAGTATAACTCTGTTGCCTTATCTGACATAAATATTTAATATTTATTAATTTATATAAATAGTAAGATTTATATAATTGATTATTTAAGTACAATTGTACGATTATTTGTTAAATTTATACTTAATTGCTTTTATATTAAAAGAAATATATTTAATATTGCTGTAGGTATTTAAAATTGTATTTAGCGATGTAATTAATAGTTGATTGCAGCAAACCAAACAAAAATCGCAAACCGAAAATTTCCGCAAAACGAATATCGTTACTCCAACGGGTGCGTTTTTATTGAAATAGGTTACGACACTAATGCTCATCATACCATCTGGTGAACTATTATTAATACAGGATTCTCCCTAATTATTTATCTATATATTGGTTCTAGTTCGAAATGTTCATTATAGGCTGCGAACCTACCTTCATGTTTGAGATCAGCTGGTGTTTTCTATCAATGGCTGATTTAGCATTCTTACGAATTTCAAGCGTTCGATATGTATTCGTATAGTTTTTTGGAAATAAAACACTCAGCTTTATAAAGTTCCAAATTTTATTTAAAAACACCTTTAACTTCTTCAACAAATTTACTATTTCATTCTATACCACTATTTCACTTTTACTTTTACACTGTTCACTTTTTACTTATTAACTTACACTATTCACTGTTAATTAAAATTGTACCTTCGCTCCAAATTGCTTGCGAGTATATACTTGTGCATCGCTATTCCAGATTATTTCATTTGTTGTATCTGTCTATGCATCTGTATTGCAGTTGTAAAGGACTTACATGTAGTTGCACTTGCGAACATCCACGTCATAAATTCCTCTAATTGATGATTAACGTCGTTGTTAATTCAAGTATTTTTCATGATGAATATCGTCGCCGTTTATAATTGCTTTTGTTATTTAAATATTCCCCTCCACAATGAATGCCATTGTAAAATTGAAGTACACGTCAGTATTAGAGGAATTGTTGATCCTTCGATGCATGTTAAGAATATTGATTGCTTAATAAAATTACTGTCTCGGGTTTAGACTCGAGACAGCGACCTTTAGGTTGATAAGACTTGGTGGAGTATACCTTAACCACTCGGCCGGAGTGTTACATTAGTGTAGTTTATTTATTTATCAATAATGACATTTTTTTTTAATCTTATTATTATCTTGAATTAATTAAATAGAATATAATTATTATACTTAATACTAGCTAAGTACTAATTCTTTCTTTAATAATTATACTCATTAGGCCCTTTTTCAATTACCGACTTATTTCAGACTTATTGACTTATTTGACGCCATCTTGAATAAGTCAGTCAATTTGTTCCAATTCGTTGTACCGACTTATTTGTGACGTAATAGCAAAAAAACAAAACGCAATTTCTATTATATGGAAGAAAAAAATTTTCTTGACATATTATTTTTCTTGCTACTAGATTTTTAAAATAAAAACTGCATGTATTACATTTAGCCAAGACACATTGTTGGAGACATTTCTGTGTAGACGTACTTATTCAAATAACCCCCCGATTCTGACGATAAGACTACTAAGGCTGTTTTCCAAACGGATACTTATTTCAGACTTATTGACTTATTTGAATCCATTCCAATTGAGTTTGCATACTTATTTTGACAGCAACATGAAAACATTGATTGTTTTCATCGTAAAATTCTTCGAGGCCTAATATTTTCGTTTACATTAATTTAATTATTTATTTTAATAAATTAACAATTATATTTGTGCAATTAACAGGACTGTCGACAATTTAAAAAAGAAAATTAGAAACAACGTTTAAATCTACAAAAATGTTTATATGATTTTTAGGTACGATTCGGCTGGATTTTTAGATTTCAATTTTCGTTTAGACAACCAAAGAAGTTCGAATGGGCCCCAGTTAAAAGGAAATATGTATTTATTTTATGTAAATATATATTTTATGTCTGTTTAATCAGTATTTGTTAATTGTTTCGTAAATAGAATATATTAATTTGCCGTGTGGTCTTGCTAGTTCTGTAGCTGATCTCAATTCATTTGTGTAAGACATGCATACATTACGTAATTAGGATGCTCTTTATAATAATCATTTTTTTATCCTAATTTTGATTTAAATCCACAATGATCCATTCGCTATCTAGAAATAGTTATTAACCAAATTCTAAAAGTCATAAATTGATATAAATGACAACCAAAAATTGACAACCAATTTAGAATTTACGGCTAGAAAAGGACAGAAAATAAGTCACCTCGCTAGCTTACTTATTTGAATAAGTTAGGTTCCACAAATAAGTATTCGTTTGGAAAACAGCCTAAGGCCCTTTTCCAATTACCGACTTGTTTGTGGACACCGACTTATTCAAATAAGTCATCTCGCGAGGAGACTTACCCCTCGATTCTAACGTACAGTCACAGACGTATTTTCAGTCTTAGCGAAAACTTTTGTCTTAACGAAGACTAGATACTTTAAATTCGTATTCTGCACTTAGTCTTATCTGTAAGTAGTCTTAAGGACTAGACAACGATAGTATAAACAATTATATACCAATTATTTATAAAAAACATTACAAATTTTGGGTTTTCAAAAGAAAAATTGTAATTTTAAGAAATTGTATTGAATGAAGTTGCATCCGCCGCCGCGAAATTATGTCCCACACCAAAAAGTTCGTCCATCGCCGCCGAACATAACCTAAAAATAATGATTTTCGAATGTGGTTCATACATTTCTCATTCGTCATTGAAGTAAGCACTAATATTATTTACCAAAATGAATGATTATTAAAATAAAAGTCTAAAATTCTCAAAATTATCTAAAACAAAAAAGTTGCCGGGCCGCCCTTGGTGTAAACGGATATGCGCGTCGAGTTGTATGGAACTTTTGGAATTTGACGCGCCGCGCTTGGTGTGTCTTGTCCTTTAAAAAATTGTCTTCGTTAATATCAGCGAAATAGGTGGTCTTAGGAGTCATAATTTTGACATTTAAACAAAAATAATAATTATATGTATTTGACTATAAAAACCGGAAAAATTATTCAAAATACAATATTATGTACTCTCTTAGCATATATATAACATAAATTTGAGTTTTTTTTAACAATTTCGAATTGAACTGTCGCTTTTCGTTCATAAATTTGAAACAATATGGTAAAAATTTGGTTTCGACAGCTCTACAAACGTCTTTGGAGAGTTTCTAATATATTATTTAAGACTACTGTCTTCAGAATTTCAATGAAGACTTTAGTCTTAAAAAATAAAGTCTTAACAAGAAAGTCTTAGCTAATTTAGTCCCAAAAACTGATTGTATTGTAACGCTCGTAATTCTCCCAACGTATAAAAATTGCTCAGTGAATTATATAATTTGACTCCGTTATACCATAATGATCGCTGTGAGAAAGATTTAATGTACATTGGTAATCGATAATGAGTGATTCTGGTATTATAGTTATGAACTTCCCTATTAGAGCATAACATTAAGTCTAAGTATTTTGGTAGATTTCCGCTTTCAAGGCGAAACATCAACTTCAAAACGTTGTAGTGTATTCTTTGGTTAATAGACTTTCATCCTAGTACTTCAAGCATTTCACTTCTATGTGTCCTAAATTCTGCTCCTAAAATACCTCGCAAAAATCTATTTTTTGGAGACGATATATTTTTGATAGATTCATTATGAATAACACTGATGAACACTAATCAATATGTTTTGCAACAATTGATTCGTAATATATAATTTTTGTCTCACATGGCATTTTATCCTTAATTCTATTAAATAAGCCTAGGTTAGGTTTTGGCCATTTTTGGCCCATTGTGATTGCACATTGCAAGCTCCATGTCAACCTGTACATTGACATGGACGGTGGGTCGGCGCTGAATTCTGCACTCCATCAGAACGCGTATTTTGATCCAAAAATAATAACAGGAGAGAAGAATTACCGGAACGCAATAGTGTAGAATATATGTGTTTTTGTATTAGTAACAAACAAATTTGTTCGGACGTAACGCCACACCATTCGCAATGTTTTTATTTTAGATTAATAATTTTATATTTTGTAAATTAACAAATTTTATATCCATTTTGTGTTTTACTAACCAATTGTTTGGGAACGGCAAAAGTACCATGTCATAAATTTATTTTTGTTTGTGTTTTGAACCAACTTACATATTTGTGTATTCCATTCAAACTTATTTTTGTTCGAACAAAAAACACTAACTATACACACAATTGTGTTGGTTGTACTTCAAATCAAGTGCAATTTTTTATCAAAGACGTCATTACATACTATGATTTTTTACTCACACATTTGTGTGGTTTGGACTTTAATAGAGCCAGTTTTTGGTTGAAAAGGGATATTTTATACAAAAATACAATTCTAAAACATTTCGTGTTTAATAAAACGACACGTAAAAAATAAATTCACTTTCCTCAAAATTTAGTATAATTTTGCTTTTGTCAAATTATGCTAAATTTTGAGGAAAGTGAATTTATTTTTTACGTGTCGTTTTATTGAACACGAAATGTTTTACAATTGTTTTTTTTTATAAAATATAAAATTTGTTAATTTACAAAATGTGTGGCGTTACGTCCGAACAAATTTGTTCCCCATCTAGATACCATGGGAAAATGTCGCAAAACAGGAGTGGAAGCACCAAAAATTTGAACCGATCCCACCCGGTTCGATAAATTTGGTGCCTATGGTCACGAAAACAACACACATATACATGCGTCAACACACATATACAAATGACAGCACAGTAATTCAAAATTGTGTATTATACGTCGTATACGTATACACAAATTTGTGGTTTCGTCCCAATTCTGGATCAAAATAGGCGTTCAGAGGGTCTTAGTTGTGTTTTTTAACATCACCGATTGTAATCGATGATGAAAATTCGATTTGCATCTAGCCGCTGATGGGATTCCAACCCAGTACCTCCCGGTCCAAGTGCCGAAGCTTTAACCACTGCACCACTTGCCCGATGTAAGCCTAACTTTTTATTCATTTTTTTGGCAATATAATTCAAATGATCATTAAAATTTAACTTTTTATTTATGACAACACCAAGGTATTTATATTGTTTCACGCGTTCAATGACTTCAGTATATACTAATATATTTTTATTACATTCTAATATTGTTTTTATTGACATCACCATTTATTTTGTTTTAGAAATGTTAAGTGCCAACTTATGGAACACCAGCCATTTTCTCAGGTTCTCCAAATCTTCGTTTATTTTCTGAAAAGCTTCACTAAGGGTTGGTGTTGCAATCGCAATCAAGATGTCATCAGCAAACATATTCGCTTTACAATTTTGTACATCTTCCACTATATTGATGTACAGAATGAAAAGCAATAGTCCTAAAGTAGATCCCTGCAGTACTCTCTACTTTTCCTTTCTTGAAGAAATAGCCAAAAGAAATATTGCTCTGAAACCACTCGCTATCCGCCCTTTTTCAATTTTACCGGAAATTACGAGTTTTAATAAAAAAATTCATTGCACAGAAATTCGACATCTCGACATTCCAGGCGAATTGACTATTCAGAATCAAACTTTGTACTTAAACTTTTTCAATAAATTGGAAAATTATTTTTCAATCCTTAGTGTATTCGAATTCTAGGTATACATTTGGGATACAAGAAAGTTGAGTGTTGGCCACAACATATATTACCCTCTATTTTTTAAGTTAGTGATTCACTTTTACGATTCCAGAATTGAACTTGCTGATTGAAAACATTCCAGTTAGTTTTCGTTGAAGATTACTTTAAAAAACTATTCAAGATTTTTGGAATTTCCGTCAACAAACTAGCTTCGAGGAGGAACATTAATCTTCATGCTGATAGCGATATTTTTCCAGGGTTGTCCACAAGAAAAGTTTGTAATCTCCAATACCAAAATAATTGTTTTATCCCTTGAACCCGAGGAAAGGTTAGCGAATGAGTTCCACGTCAAAAATAATTCTTAGAGATAATCTGATGGTTCTCTACCACTACTGCTACTATGCTTAGGAGCAACCTCTGTTTGTAATCAATAATTAAAGTAGGTGATAACAGGTTGCGATTGAATCATGAGGTACGATATTATCTCGGAAAAGTAGATAATAGGATTTATAAAATCAATAGACTCTGATAGTTAGGACATGTTCTACAAGCTTATGTATACAGAAAACAAAATTGAAGAAGTTTTTTTAACTAAATCTGAAGTCTTAAATTGTACACCGGTTGAAAAATGCCTCCAGAGAGATGCCAAACATAGTATTATTATTGAGCACTAAACATTGCATTTGAAATCACTTGTTCCATGTTGGTCATCTATTTTCTATTGTCAAATGATGCTTTTAGATCTAGTTATTAAGGCACGCAAAAAGTTTCGAACAGTGAGTTTACAGCACCTGATGAAACCCGTCTGAAGCGACTAAAACGCAAATTACGGCCGGTAATGTTTTAGCCTTCGTATTTGGGGCACAAGTTATTTTATGCGTCGACTATCTTGAAAGGCAATACCATCAATAGCAAAGCAAAGGCGAAAGAACGGCTCCAAATGCAACATAATAAAGTGCCCTTTCTCCCAGGCAATGCACCGTGTCAAATTTGTATGAATTGAAATTCGAATTGCTTTTCCATCCAACGTATTCTTCGGATCTGGCTCCCAGCGACTATCAACTGTTCACAAACATTAAAAAATACTCTTGGGGTAGACATTTGTGTTAATTTAAAGATCAACGATTAATCTACAAAAAAGGCATTAAGAAGCGTTGGAATGAATTCATCACTCTTGAAGTAAACTGTGTTGATGAATAAAGTCAATTTTTGAAAAAGATAAAGCTTTTAGTAGTTAGCTTCGGGACTTATTGAGCGACGTGTAAATATTTCAGAGAAATTTACTATTCTAAATAGAGCTAAATATTTCTTCTTTAAACTTTAAAGTAATTCAAATTTAAATATTTTTTTCAATTGTGTGGAGCATTTATTTAATTATGTTCAAAATGTGGGCATTGTAAAACTAATTTAGTTTTATGTCATAGACTTGGTCAGGAAATCGTTTTTTACATAAAAAACGCTAGTTTGGGTATCCATATTGAAAGCTTGATAATTGTAGTTTTTGGCCCTGGCCAAATCTAGAAACGATTTTTCTTTATCCCTATATCGGTCCGTTCCATACACGGCTTCAAAAGACCGGCTTCATCTTCGTCTCTTTCCCGTTTTACCTATAAAATCAATGTAAAATGCGACATAAAATTTTTCTGTGAAGCCGAATTAACCCAAATAGAAATGAAAATAAAAAAAAAATTAAGGCCATTTTTGAGATGTAGATTTTGGTTTAAATTTAATTTTCGAGAGAGCAGAATAAAACAATTCAAAAAATTGGTGTTTTAATATAAAATATAAACCCTTACTAGCAATAAACAACTATTACGACTTAGTTTAAAGCGAGAAGCTGAAGCCGTGTATGGAACGAGCCCTCGACTTTTGAAGCTCATAGAACTTTATTAAAAATTAAAAATAAATAAATTCGTATAGATTCAAATATGAACTATATCTGGCGCTACATCCCAAGTATAACAAAACGAAGGTAAAAATTGAGCACAGTATTTTCATTCGTTTTCATCCAAAATTAACGAAAGTTAAACTTCACAGTATAATGATAGTGTTTGTAGCGTATATGTATTATATACATATGAGTACACAAATGGCGTTATTTAGTTTATTGTGAGAACGCTAAGTTTATAGTAACTGTTAACGTTTTGGATACATTTGCCAACTTTGATATCAATTTAATTGAAGATAGGAAGGCTGTAAAACAATTGGTAATGTAAAGATTCATTCGAGATATTTTGGTACAATCTATTATATTTTGTTTTCCTATTTTATATTTAGAAATCATTATTTATGAAGCAAGATGGCCACGAACTAAAAAAGTGCATTAGAGCAAAATTTGCAGAGCTGTTCACCAAAGAGCTTAGCTGCAAGTTTACGTTTAACGGTCAATAAAGATAATGTGAGGTATGGTTTACGTTACTCCGTGTTAAATTTAATAATTATAATATTATTTTCAACATTTTAGATTGTACTATGGAAAAATTTACGAACTCTAGCGAAACCGATTTAATATCCACAAATTACTTTTATTACAATATATAAAAGACAAACAAGGAAAATTATTTAAAAAAAAAATCTAGTGTAAATATTAGAAATTAAAAAACTGAATAATTTAATCGAAATGTATATATATGTATGTCCAAAGTAATCAATAATGAATTAAAATAATGAATTTAATAAATCATTTTATATTACAAAAACAAAAAAATTTCTTTAAAAACATTTAATTTTACAACCAAAATTTGAAATTGCCGTTTAACAAACACAAGCACAATTGTTACCGCCAAATATTTCTCAATACGTATACACATGCAATAAAATGTTTATAATGAGTTTCGTCCAGTTTCGGATTTTCGCGACACGCTTCATACGTTTTATTTTAATAAATTGCAACTCAAACTTAGAAAAATACTAGACTAAGTTTAGTACTTAAGTACGAATATCGCCAGAAAAATTGAAAGTAAAAATACTTGGGATTCCTCAGATAGCCACAAAACTGCGGAGAAATAAAAATGCGAAAATTAAAGCGTGACTTGCGTCTGAACATCACTAAACGAATAATACAACGGATTTTAAAAAAGGAAATTCATCTGAAATATCAGAAACGAGTACGTAAACCTAAACTTCTGCCGCGCCATAAATCAGCGAGAATGGAATTTGCTGAGAAAGTTAAATTTTGGGATGAAGAGTGACTTAAAAAAGTTCAATTTGACGGTCTAGATGGATGCCAGATTACTGGCGAGATATTCGTGAGTCACCTCAAACACGTCATTCGCGCAACTTTCAACGAAGGTCACTTCACTTATGACACGGGGTGGTTTCTGTTATCAGGGTAAGACCCCAATTTGTTTTGTTTCCCGTAAAATGAATTATGTGTAGTTATTAGACGACGTTTTATTAAATGGAAATCCAATGGAAAATCGGTGGGGCATTCTTAGTTAAGACGGTCAAAACATGACAGACAAAAATTGATGTTTCTGTTCTCAAAACGTTAATAAATGCAATGCCACAACGATTGATTGATGTTATTAATAACAATGGAATTCATTTTATTTTTGTTCTAAATGAATAAAATTAATGAATTCTAAGTTTTGTCCTATATAGCTACTGCCTTCGAATAATCCGAATAAACTGTTATATTTGACGAAGTAGGTACAGGTAAAAAAATGAGTTTGTTTATAAAAAAATAAAAAAAATAAAAAAAAAAATATTGTTGTCCCATATAGCTATTTCGCTCAGTGTACATATTCTTTAGTATGTTTTAACAGTTTATAATGACAAGTCATGGCGAAAAGTCTTTGCGTATGTGTGTTGATTTAGAATTGAATTGAAATAATTAATTTCTCGTGTAAGAGGTTAGTATAATTTTCTTTTTAAATTATTATTTGTAATGTCGTAAAGTGTTTTTTTGTGTAGAAACCAACCCATTAATATATTTATTATTTGGATTAAACTAGAAATAACGCGGGGGGTCATATATGAATCGCTGGCCATTTTAGATAAAAAAATGAGGTTCATACATATATGAACAATTGCGCTATTTTTTAACGAATTTTGTATGGAGCTCTCAATGCATCTTGGGGCATCTTGGGTGTAATCCAAAGTAATAACGGATCGATTTTCCAATAAAAATATGATTATTTTACGGGGGATGTAGTTTCGATGGGGCAGTTGTATTTAGGAATATATTCACACATGTTCGAACTGTGTTCTGTGATTTTTTTTTTGTCTGAATGTCCTTCATGTTTTGACGAGAAAATTATGAACAAGAAGGTTTTACTTAATTGTAGATGCCTTTAATTTATAAAAACGGTGGTAAGATCATCGATTTAGCAAATTTATTAGCATATAAGTAATATGACCTAATCGAAGATATTCTGGTGGTTAGCGAAGAAGAGTATGAGAACGAAAATGACAACAGTGATGGAGAACTTCAACTACAAGTTATTACCGAAGAGTTTTTGGAATCGAATTTTGAGGAATATGGAATAACAGAAATGACTATATTAATGCCACCGGCTGACATTTCCGACAATCCTACAAATGAAGCATCGTCAGTATTTATAAACTTCAAACGATACAATGTCAATTCCGTCAACCAATCTGAAAGATCTGAAATGGAGAAAAAGACGTTTGGGGTATGTATACATTAACGTTCACAGGAAAGTCATATTTACTCACTGAGAAAAAAAAACCAGTAAAAATAAAAAAATATACACATAAAATCAAAAAAATATACATATATTTTTAAAGCGAAAAGTCTCGTTTTTAAAATCAAAAGAATAATCTTTTTATTTTTAAAATAAATTTTTTCACCAAATTTGTTTATAAAAATTAAAAAATTGTTTTATTTTCAAAAATTTGCATATTTGAATATTTGAAAATTAAAATAAATCTTTAAAAACTAGCCAATAGTTTTTTAGTTTTAAAAAACCATCTCTTAAAATTTAAGAAAACTCTGACAAAAGTAAGGAAAGTTACTTTTGTCAAAGAGTTTTCTTAAATTTTAAGAGATGGTTTTTTTAAAACTAAAAAACTATTGGCTAGTTTTTAAAGATTTATTTTAATTTTCAAATAAATATTTTTTAACAAATGCCACAGCCTCAGCCACACTGTTTGTGAATTGAGACTGTTCAAAAGCCAACAAAAACAAAGAGGACATCTACTCATAAGTCATAACATAATATATCTATCACAAAATGTAGAAATTAACTACCGCTCCCCAATTTTTAACCCCCATGGTCCTTGTGTAAAAATACTCACAACCCTTAAAAAATATAATGAGAACTTCCTCAAGTTCTTCTTGGCAGTTTGGTTTCGTAAATTCGTACTGATAAAATGTTGGTCCTCTCATCAGGTTGCACTTGCAACGACCAAAAGTCCAACACCAAACTGCAAAAATTCAAACCTTCATACGTTTAGTATAACACAAGAACATATAGATTTGGCGAATTATATTAAATATAGACGAATTGAAAAATAAAACAACGGGATTTCTGGCAAACCAATAAATATAAACATTTTCATAAGTTCAAAAAAATTGTTTTAAAATTCTAGAACTCTTCTTTTGAAATAAATTATTCTGTAATAAATAAATAAACTTTTTAAATTTAAAAAGTATTTTATAAATCATTTTATAAAATATGTTATTAAAAAAAAAAAAAATAAGTGTGCTTTAGACCACACTACTGAAGTAAAACTTCTATATTATATTATAAATATTTAATATTTATAATATAATATAGAAAAATTATAATATTGAAAAAAAAAATTGGTCACCCTGTGCGTTCTCGGCCTAGCCGTTTATGTCTGATGCCACAAAAGGTAACCTTGTATCTTGGTAACTTTTTCAAGGCCAACTAGTAATAGATAATGTTTATGTATGTGTAACAAAATGGACATAAAAATCATTTTTGAAATCTCTTCGTATAGTAAAAATGGCCTTGAAATATTTTTTATTTCATTTATGTTTGTGTAGTGTGGTTTCATCGAAAATTTGTTTAAGTCGCATTAAAACCTGTATCATAGGCAAACGGGGAAAGAAACGAAGAAAAAATCGGTTTCTGTGATACCTCGTGTGGAATGGAGCTATAATATAGAAAAAAATACATATATAAAATATATCACGCGGACGATTTTTTTTTGGTCACCCTGTGCGTTCTGGAGTGAGTAAGTGAGTGAGTGACATAGATGTTATAATATAGGAAAAAAAAATTTTGGTCACCCTGTGTGTTCTCGAGTGAGTCAGTCAGTGACATAGAAGTCTATATTATGACTTTCCAATTTTCCAGTTTTTCAATTTTCCAAATTACCAACTTTCCAAATTTTCTATTTTCATATTTTCCTATTTTCCAATTTTCCAGTTTTTTAATTTTCCAATTTTTCAATTTACCAGTTTTCCAATTTAGAAATTTTCCAATTTTCCAAATTTCCAATTTTCATATTTTCCAATTTCCCAATTTTCTATTTACCTATTTTCCAATTTTATAATTTTCCAATTTACAAATTTTGCAAATTTCAAAATTTCCAATTTTCCAATTTTTCCAATTTTCCATTTACCAATTTTCCTATTTTCTTATTTTCCAATTTTTTTAACCAATTACTAAAATAAAATGGTATCAAGTAACGTTCCACCTAGGGATTTATGAATTGTCATGGCACATCCTGATACTAAAGGAAAATGATTTCGATTTGCGTTTATTATTTCAGACTTATTTATTTATTTTTTTTTTTTATTTAATAAATTTATTTATTTATACAATATTACAACTGATTCAGAGATCATCTAGTAATTTATCTTTCTTAAATTAAGTTCTCGGGTTAAGATGAGTAACCTATTGGTTACTCATTTTATAGTACTTTCTTCTAAAACAAACTGCCCAGCTCCAGAGGTTTCTGCCTTTGGAGTCTCCTCACGCCGTTAGTGGTGTCCAACATACGACGGATATCTGCATTTTCGTGTAGAGATAAGCGCTGTACGTGTTTCCTTGCATGATTCTTTATTTCATCGGTGACGTATTCCATCTTCAAGTCTCTATGGATGTTGTCATTCCTAATGTACCATAGGGCGTTCACAATCCCTCGTAGCACTTTATTTTGGAAGCATTGTATCATTTGTACATTGGTTTTCTTGGCACAACCCCAAAGCTGGATACCATAGGTCCATACTGGTTTTAGCATTTGCCTGTATAGAAGCAATTTGTTGTGTATTGAGAGCTCAGAGTTTCTACCCATGAGCCAATACAGTTTTCTATATTTGATGTTTAACTCTTCTTTTTTCTTCTTGATGTGTTCTTTCCATCTTAGCTTAGCATCGAGGGTCATGCCAAGGTATTTAGCTGTATTTGCATATGGAATTTGGTTTGAGTTGAGAACCACGGGAATACAGTTTACATTTTGATTTGTAAAGTTGACGTGTACTGATTTGGCTTCATTTAATGAGATGCGCCATTTTTTAGTCCAGTTGCTCACCGTGTTAACTGCACTTTGAAGTTTGCTTGTTGCTTCCGAAATATCTTTTCCAACTGCTAGAGTATCGTCTGCAAATGTTGCTACTGTGGTACCTTCAATATTCGGTAAGTCTCTCGTATAAAGAATAAACAGAATAGGTCCAAGTACGCTACCTTGTGGTATACCTGCTGATATTCTTTTTATTTCAGAGTACTCATTTTCAAATTTGACTCTAAAGTGTCGATCAGCTATGTACGATTTAAGAATTTGATAAAATTGCTGAGGCAGGTCTCGATGCAGTTTAAATTCAAGCCCTTGGTGCCAAACTTTGTCGAAAGCTTGAGCTACATCTAAGAAAATACTGGAGCATATTTTCTTATTCTCGAGTGCATCCTCAATGACATCCGTTATTCTGTGAACTTGTTCAACTGTAGAGTGATTTTCTCTAAACCCAAATTGGTGTGGTGGAATTAGGCATCTCTCTTCTATTATAGGTTTGAGTCTTTTCAGCAACAGTTTTTCAAATATTTTTGATATGATTGGAAGTAGTGATATCGGTCTATATGATTTTTTATCGTTTCCTGGTTTGCCTGGTTTAGGAATCATTATTACTTCGGCCACCTTCCATTGTCGTGGAACATATTTCAATCTGAAAGCTGCATTAATTATTTGATTTAATTTACGCAAACCTTTCTCGGGAATGGCTTTTGGACAAACCTTATGTTTGTTGCGATGTCGTAGGATTATATTGGTTGAATATTAAACACTTTACACTAGATTTATAATTTTCTCATTATATTTATAATTAGACGGTTTCATTTACAATATACACATTACATTATAATTTTAATTAGATATTTATATTTTTTTTAAGTTGTGTTGCGCACACCAAATCAAAATTGAATCTAACTTGAAATACCATGTTCACGCCAAAAACACCGAAAAACAAAACCAAAAACCCAGCACCAATGGTACCAACCACACAAATGTTGTGCTTGTGTAACCAGAATGATCAACATTTAGGAATTACTTTAATGGATAAATTTAATGGGCTGTGAACTATGTATGTCTCGCGTAAACATTCCCGCGACCTTGAAATAATACATTTCAAAGAAAAGCTAGCTAACTTATTTAAATAAATCTAAAACTAGAATTACAACCATTTTAGTTAACAATATATTTATTCTTATAAACGATATTACAAACAAATTTAATTATTCTTATACAACTAGAATTATTATTACCTAAAATTATGGTGTTGTTCATTTTTCAAGTTTCGACTGGCAAACGACTAATTTTAGTTATCGTTCGTTTAAATATGGATTGTGCAGTTTTTACTGTAACAACACGAACGCGCCCATCAGAGCCATAATGCAATTCAGTTACCCTCCCTAACGGCCAATACATGGGAGGAAGATTCTCATCGTGTAAGATTACTAAATCTCCAATTTTTACGTTTATCGATGGCTTGTTCCACTTATAACGATTTTGCAATTCCGAAAGATATTCAGTTTGCCATCTCTTCCAGAATTGTTGTAATATCTGTTGTAACAGTTGATATCTTGAAAGTCTGCTCGAGGATAGATCCAATAAGTTAGGTTCAGGGAAAGAAGTAATGGGAGTGCCAATCAAAAAATGACCAGGAGACAGTGCCACCATATCAAGAGGATTGTTTGACATAGGTGTTAGAGGTCGTGAATTTAAACAAGCCTCTATCTGAACTACTAATGTATTGAATTCGTCTATCGTTAAACATTGTGTTCCAACTGCTCGTCTTAAATGATATTTTGCACTTTTAACCGCAGCTTCCCATAACCCTCCAAAATGTGGAGAGCGGGGTGGTATGGTTAACCATTCCATGTTGTGACATGCACAGAATTTTAATAGTTCCGTTTGACAGGATTCGGACAAGAAAAATTCCCTCAACTCTTTTAGCTCGGATCGTGCGCCTACAAAATTTGTAGCATTGTCGGAGTAAACTTTTGAACACATGCCCCGGCGAGATATAAACCGACGAAAACATGCTATGAAGGCTTGAGTGGACAAGTCTTGGACAACCTCAAGATGAACCGCCTTAACGGCAAAACAAATGAATACGCAGATGTAAATTTTAATTTGCGTTTTCGATCTAACAAAATGTTTTGTAACAAATGGACCGCAGAAATCAACGCCGACAACAGAAAATGGTCTGCTAGATTGAACTCGATCCCTGGGAAGGTCACCCATAATTTGCTTAGTTAACTTCGGTCTTATATGAACACATCGAACACATTCACTACATATTTTTTTACATAGCCCTCTACCAGAAATAATCCAATAATTGGACCTTAAATTGTAGAGCAATGCTTGAGGGCCAGCATGTAAAAGCCTGTTATGTGCATCGCGAACTAGCAAAGTCGAAAAAAAATGCTTCGAAGTGAGTAAAATTGGGTATTTCTGATCTAGCATTATGTCAGCATTTTTAAGTCGGCCTCCAACCCGAAGAAGTTCATCGGAATCCAGAAACGGGGACAATGATTTTAAGAAGCTTTTATTACTCACAACTTTGTTGGTTTTAAGAGCTCTAATATCGTCCGCAAATTCTTGTGATTGTACTATTCTTATAATGACTTTAAGAGACATTGCCATTTCATTAGCGCTAAGTTCACCAATTTTTCGACATTCAGAACGTTTTATCTTACAATTGTTGTAAAAACGGAAAAGATAAGCAGTGACATTTATTAATTTCTTATACGAAGAAAATTTGTTTATTAAATCAACGTCACATGTCATAGTGGCCATGCACGGTTGAGTAATTTTTCGAAGATCAAGATTAATAAGCTCTGAGCTTAATGTTTTGTTTTCACTCTGAGGCCATTCCCCTTTATCCTTACATAGAAAGTCCGGTCCATTCCACCAGATATGCGAGTTAAGGAAATCCTTTGGATATAATCCCCGAGAAGCGTGATCCGCTGGATTTAGCGAAGTTGGAATATAATGCCAACTACTCACTGAAGTTAATTCTTGGATTTGAGAAATTCTATTGGCAACAAAAGTGGCATACCTGTGCGGTTCCGACCTTATTCGAAGCAACGTAACTTCGGAATCTGACCACAAATAAATAAAATCAAAGGTTATCTTAAGTATACCTATCAATTTATGACTCATTTGAGCTAATAACAATGCCGCACAGAGTTCAAGCCTGGGAATGGTTTGTTTCTTCAATGGAGCCACTCGGGTTTTAGAACAAACCAAACTAGTTTTATGTATTCCGTTATGACCTGTACTTCTAATATAAAATACACACCCAAAACCGGCTTCACTAGCATCACCAAACCCATGTAATTCTAATGAGGTATATGGATAGTTTACAGTACAACGAGGTATCGAAATTTGGTTGAGTTGCACTAATTGTTCTTTGAACTCACTCCATGGCTTTACGAATTTGCTTGGAAGTTGATCATCCCACTTAAGCTCAGGTACGGTCCAAAGTCTCTGCATAAACAATTTGGCAGTCAAAATTAATGGTGCACATAAGCCCAGTGGATCGAATAATTGACAAATTTCAGATAAAATTTTCCTTTTTGTATCACTCTTCTTGTTCAAATCCAATTTTGCAAACGACATTTCGAAATTGTCTGTTTCTGTATTCCATAAAATTCCCAATATTAAAGACAAATGGTTAATTGAATCTTCGTCTGCAAGTTCGGGCACATTTGATGAAAATTTTCGAAGGTCGAATCCCCCTCGTTTTAACAAACTTATCAAATCTTGTTTCAATTTTAGTGCGTCTTCAATATTATCAGTACCAGTTAGCACATCATCGACATAGCAGTCCTCTGTCAAAACTTTGGATGCTCTGGGAAATGCTGGTTCGTCATTAGCTAACTGATTTAACGTTCTAGTAGCTAAGTAGGGGGCGCTTGCAGTACCGTACGTTACAGTGCGAAGCTTATAACATTTTAGTGGTTCAAACTGAGATTTGCGCCACCAAACACGCTGAAGGTCTTGCTGGTTCTTATGGATCATAATCTGGCGGTACATTTTCGCTATGTCAGCTGAAAATGCAATTTTGTATTTCCGGAACCGAAGAACGATTGAAAATAAATCTGATTGAACCACAGGACCGACCATCATGCAATCGTTTAATGATAGTTGAGAAGATGATTTACTTGATGCGTTAAAAACTACGCGCAATTTAGTGGTCGTACTTGTATCTTTTGTAACGCAGTGATGTGGCAGATAGTAAGTTTTACCACATTGGCTCTCAACAATGTTTGGATCGGGAATTAATTCCATATGATTAAGCTGAATAAATTCATCCATGAAATTCTTGTACTGCTCATGGATCACTGGGTTTCTTAATAACCGAATTTCGGTTTTGAAAAATTGTCTACGGGCACTTTCATTTGAACAACCAAGTTCTATTATTTTTGAATTAAGTGGAATGGCAACCGAATATCTACCTGAGCTTTGTCTTTCGTGGTTTTTCGCGAAGTGCTCTTCACAAAGTTTCTCTTCGGCAGAATAGTTGTTCTTGAGCACAATATTTTCCAATTCCCAAAATTTCTTCACTTGTGATTCAAGTAATTCAACAGAACAAAGTGAAGTTTGACAAGGAATTGAGGTACTTGAAGATTGATGTGCATTTAGTTTACCGCTGATAACATAACCGTATACACTATCATAAAATGATGGAAGTTCCTCTGATAATTTAAATGATTTACCTGTGAACAATTCGTGGTAAAATTCAGCCCCAATTAAGATATCGATCCGATCTGGAATGTTGAACCGGGGATCCGCAAGTTTTATATAGGATGGTACTAAACTTGTTTCAAAGTTAACAGGTAACAAAGGTAAATTGCCTGTAATTTTTGGTATTACGTAGCACTTTATATTTAACTTGTAATCAGAACATCGAGATTCTAAAGATAAATACACTTTGTGACTGAGCGAGGTTATCTTGTTTCCCATCCCAGATACTTGTTTTGAAGTTGGGTGCATTTTTAATTTCAACAGACGACACATTTTATCTGTGATGAAGTTTAGATGTGAACCACTGTCGAGTAGCACTCTACCAAATATGTGTGATCCATTACTAGCAACTGCCTTCACCACTGCAGTTCCCAACATAATTTGATTATTCGATGAAGTTGAGTTTGCTGAATTGATACTGTGAATCAGGTTTCTGTTAGGTATTATTGGATCATTTAAAGTTCCTAGCATAACCTGTTGATCAGGTGAAGCCTGTGAAGGCTCATCAATTTTATCTTGGGGTGGATCCGTATTAGTTATGCTTTCGGATTGAGTTCTACCCACATTAGCAGAACTAATTAATTTCTCGGAATTTATTACAGGTTGAATTTGACGATCGAATACAAAATGTAGTAAAGGATGATGTCTTAATGAACATTTATTACATCCATTATTGGTACAGTTACGTACATTATGTGATGCTGTTAAACAGTTAGTACATATTCGTTTGTTTTTGATGAACTGGAATCTCATTTGAGGTGTTAGTTTCGAGTCACAAAAGTCTGGGCAATTTACGATCGGATGAGTACCATTGCAGTAACTACAAGACTGTATACTAGACATTAATGTTGAAGGGGTGCTACGTTTACGGAATTGATTCGACGGTAACTTTGGCTGCACACTGGAAGAGGTCAAAGGTTTTAACGCCTTTAGTACTCGAACACGACTTTGAAGAATTTTTATTAGAGTATCAAAATTGAGAACCGATTTATCATTGGAACCTTTAATAACTTCTGCTTTAGTAGCGTTATCTAATTTTTCTGAAAGATGATGGATTAAGATTAGACTCCAACTTTCCACTGGAACTTGAAGGGCCTTCAACGAGTTATAATTTCTAACGGCTTGATCAATAAATTCTTGCAATGATTCAGATGAATTAGATACCGTTGGTTCAATGTCATACAATTGCTTTAAATACATTCGTTGTATAGCTATTTCATTATTGTATTTATTATAAATAGTTGTCCATGCTATATTGTAATTTGCAGCTGTTACCGGTATTCCTTCGATCAAAGAATAAGCTTTACCGCCACAAACGTGTGAAATAAGATACTGAAATTTTATTGAACTATCGATATTTCTATTATGAACAAGTTCCTCAAAAATGTCGCGAAATCGAAGCCAATCGATCTCATTTCCACTGAACGAAGGTAATTTAATTTCAGGCATTCTCATTTCTATTAGCGGTGAGGCAGCCGCAACCGGTGTAATATCTATTCTCGGGCTACCTTGAAGTGATACGTTAGGATCTGGTTTTTTATTTTCGTGAATGGCATTCAAAATAATACTTTCAAATTCACCATAATCGTCTTCGAACGCTTCTCTATCAGCTATTGCAGACACTTCAAGAACTTCAATTTTGGACTGAATCTCGGTATATTTATTATAAATATTACGTACCCTATGCAGTACAGATTCACAAGCACCCATCGACATTGTGGTTACGTCATTGTATTTGTTCTTGAATAACGTTAACTGACCTTTATATGCGCTTCGTTGTTTTTTAAGCGTTTCTAAATGCTCAATCTCAGGTTTTGTAAGAGACATTATGTTATCGAATTCAACACAAATTCATTCAATATTTACTTTAAATTATTAATAGTGAATCTCACGCACACGAGTTAAACCGAAATGATTGAAGAATGAACACTACCACAACTTTCAGATGCTATAAGCAATTGACAATTATCTTATATCTAACCTAATATGACCTATGCGGAATGTATAGATTCGACTTTGATTCCAATTGAAACTTTTTCCTTAACCAATAATATTATATAAAGAAAAATTATTTAAAATTGAATTAAACTTACATAAGCCGATAAGCTCGCTTCTTCTATGTAACTGGTTGCTATGATCTTATTCGTTGCTTCTCGTTCACATTGAGTTCATTTGTCCTCCCAAGATCTGCCTTTGGTATTATTCGACGCTATATTACAAACTGTCGACTTAAATATGGTAGTCGGAATTGTATCGATGCCTTTATATCGTTTTAACTAACGAAACAAGTGGAACGATGATCGAGGATGAAAGTCGGTTGATAAGACCACGCCAAAATGATGAAATTTATTATAACCTTGACTGGTAAACCGCTTACTAAATTTTCCGTTGAACAAACTGCTGTTAAATGTACCATAAACCGTAAACACAATGTTTGAAAATGGCAGCTTAATATTCGATGTATGTTCAATTTAACCGATGATCACAAACAGCTTATTTTGACACAGGCGATTTACTGCTACTGCTATCAGGAGATACCGATATATAATGCGAATGGTATTCCGCTTGTTGAAGTTAATTTTTATATAACGACGCTGTTAATATTCCTGGTATAATTTTCAATCAACCAGCTTATCAATTTTTCGAATCGTAATATATACTGATATACGCGATGAATAATTTATACAGTGTTCTCGATGAAGCAAATCGATTAATTTATGTATCGATTCATACGAGTATAACAGCTGAACACCATGTAGATTTATGTTAATTTGTTGACTTTTCACAAATAGTATTTATAGAATGCAATCTCAAAATGTTTGATAGTTTGATGGATAACCAAATTTGGTTGATTATTGCATTTAGATCACTGTACAGTATTATATGTGATGCGATGGCTCGAACAGCAATATTGTAAAACTGATGACTAAAACGTCCTTGATTTCAGACCTTTGTACCGGAACGATGTGTCTGTTCCACTCCGTTAATGCCTTTTAGTAATTTGCTTTAAGTAGTTTTAGCCATCCGGCTCGAAGGACCAAATGGACAAACCTTATGTTTGTTGCGATGTCGTAGGATTATATTGGTTGAATATTAAACACTTTACACTAGATTTATAATTTTCTCATTATATTTATAATTAGACGGTTTCATTTACAATATACACATTACATTATAATTTTAATTAGATATTTATATTTTTTTTAAGTTGTGTTGCGCACACCAAATCAAAATTGAATCTAACTTGAAATACCATGTTCACGCCAAAAACACCGAAAAACAAAACCAAAAACCCAGCACCAATGGTACCAACCACACAAATGTTGTGCTTGTGTAACCAGAATGATCAACATTTAGGAATTACTTTAATGGATAAATTTAATGGGCTGTGAACTATGTATGTCTCGCGTAAACAGCTTTCACAATTTGCCCAGTTATTAAATCATAACCTGGAGCTTTTCTAATACTTAAGTTACTATTGATTTCAGTTTTAAGCTCCAATAAAGTCACATGCCTTATGTCAAGATCATCTGCTTTGTTTACGACTGTTGTATTTTCATTTGCTGTTTGCCTCGGCAACGGTTGAAAAGTCTCTTCTAAATAAGCAGCAAATAGAGAGACTTTCTGTTTGTCACTTTTAGCGCATGAACCGTCATCGCATTTGATAGGCGGCACATGCATTTTGGATCTTTTTAGTCCCTTCGTTGCTTTCCAAAGCGAGTAATCGTCATCCTTTAATTCAGAAAGACCTCGTAGTCGCTTAGTTATGCTTTCGTTCTTTATTTCTTTTATTAGTTGTTTTAATTTGTTGCACAAAAAATTTAGAATAGTTTTGTGTTGCGGTGCACGAGAGTGCTGCCAGATTTTGCGAGCTTTCCGTTTCTCCCTAAGTAGCTCTCTGACTTCAAGAGGATAGTTATGTTTCATTATAGCGTTGGTATGAGAAATCGGTGAACTTTCCCAAGCCGCTTGTTGGATGTTGTTATTAAATATTTCTAGTTCATCTTCCAACTGCACCTTCGTTCTAATTGGTTCGCCGAGATTTGTTCGATCTTCTACTAATTTCTTGAATAGATCCCAATTGGTTTTATTGTTTGTTAACTTAGGTGAATTATCTTTTTTTATTATCATTGTACTCAGTGTCATGATCACAGGTGAGTGGTCAGATGATAGTCCTTCACTATTTTCAATGCATGTGTAGTCCTCTAAAACTCCTTTGTTACAAAGAAGTCAAGAAGATCTGGAATTTTATGTATGTCAGCAGGCCAATATGTTGGTTTATCGCCAGAGAGGAATTCACAGTTGTTCTCGCGAGCTGCTTTAAATAACTCTTTCCCTTTAGAGGTTGTAAGTCTAGATCCCCAATAGGTGTTCTTTGCATTAAAATCACCGCCTAGGATAAAATTTGATCCTAGTGATTTAAAAAGTCGACTGTAGCCTTCTTTTTTTAATTGATGGCGTGGGGGACAGTAAATAGAGGAGATACTGAGTTCCCTATTATATATTGATTCAACTATTATGGTTTTAACCTGCATAATTTCTTCCTCAATGCCGGGCACTTCGTAATGTTTAATATTATTTTTAACAATTACGGTAGACCCGCCTCTAGCGTTTCCTCCTGGATGAATAGCATGGTAGCATTGATAGTTACGTATTTTAATAAATGAAGTTTCTGTTAAATGAGTTTCCGAGACAAGACATATATCTATTTTTTCTAAGTTTAGAAAAATTTCTAGTTCTGGAACATGCTGTGGTAATCCATTCGCGTTCCAAATAACAATTCTAAATGATCTATTCATTTGATTAGTATAGCATTGATGTAAGCTCATTGGTAGCTTCTTGTCTATCTAGCCGCTTATATATAGCTTCTAGACCACGTTCTTATTTTGCTAGGCGTGCATTTATCGTTTCTATACTTCGAAATATCCTTTCTAGTGGATTTTCTTCAATAGTATTCTGTTGCGTTATCTGAGAGTAGGATCTCCTCTCTGGCCCTATGGGCTCTGGTTGTGTCGGCGCTCTAGTTGTAGTTGGAATCCTTTCTCTTCTAACATTACTGTTTTGAGTCGATTGACGTGTTTTATTTCTTAACCTTTGCAGTTGTACCGCTACTTCGCATCCTCTATAGTTGGCTGGGTGTTGTCCTTTACAGTTTATACACCTTGCAGGTTCGGTTCGACTAAGAGAACAGTCTTTCGCGTTGTGTCTGCCGGCACATTTTGCACACCTAACATCTCTCCCGCAGTATCTTTGGGTGTGGTTATAAGCTTGACATTTCTTGCATTGAGGTACTAATCTCGTGTTCTTTTTCAGTGGTTCTATTTTAACCCTCATATTATGTATTGCTTTGATATTAAATATATTTTCAATTTTTTCGCTTTTGTTGAATGTGAGCATGAATAGCGGGAGCCCTCTTTTAACGATCTTGGTTCCTTGATTATTTTCAACTTTCTCTCGTTTAAGGATATTGACTGCGTCTTCAATTTGCAGTTCTTTCATTTTGAGATCTTCTATTATATCCTCCTTCCTGCAGGTGGGATGTAGACCTCTGGCCATAACCTTGATGTTTCGGTTATTTTTGTCTTCATATGTATACCACTCTTTACCTTCTTCAGTGAGCTTTGTGGCTAAAGCTCTGTATGCATCGGGATCTCTTGTGTTTATCTTCCAATCATTATTGTTTAGTGCAACTACTTTATAGTCGTTTGTGGACACTGATTTCATTAGAGCTTGGATATTCGCAAACTCGGTAATGCCTATCACATTAATTGGCGGTGGTGCTTTGGTCTTCATTGCAACCTTTCGTTGTTCTTGTCGCTGGTGAAGTTGGGGTACAGGCACTGGATTGACAGTTTCATTAACTTTTGCTTGCGAGAGCTCCTCAACTTCTGGCGAGAATTCTGCTCTTCGTTTTTTCCTTGGTCTTTTCTTCTGTTTGTGTATCCAATCAGTTTCTCTTGCAAGTTCCTCCTCATCTGTGTGGAACTCAGCGTCAGTACGGGCAAGGGTACTGGTTTCGTTATAACAAGTAAGAGGAGTTTCCACAACCTCTATCAGATTGGGCTTCTTTAGCTCCTCGTTTTCTTTCTTTAACTTAGCGATTTCATTGCTAAGTTGCGATGCATTTACTTATTTGATGCCATCTTGAATAAGTCAGGCAATTTGTTCCAATTCATTGTACCGACTTATTTGTGACGTAATAACAAAAAAACAAATCGCAATTTCTATTATATGGAAGAAAAAAATTTCTTGACATATTGGTCGTTGCTACTAGGTTTGAAAAAAAAAAACTGCATGTATTACATTTAGTCAAGGCACATTTTTGGAGACATTTCTGTGTAGACATACTTATTCAAATAAGTCTCCTCGCGAGGTGACTTATTTGAATAAGTCGGTGTCCACAAATAAGTCGGTAATTGGAAAAGGGCCTTAGTCCCCAAGTCAAGCGTGTCTAAAGAAGTTTTACTTCAAAAACTATTTATTAGTTTGTAAAAATCTCATTTAATTTCAAAAAAATACTTTTTAAATTCAAAAAAATTTATAACTTTTAGAAATTAAAAACTTCGTTTTTTAATTTTACAAACCAAAATTTTTCTCAGTGAGCTACAATAAGTTGTTTGCAAACGAGTTATCAATTTTTCAAATATTTTTTTGACGAAGACTTGCTGGATAAAATATAGTAGAAGAAAGTTTAAAATATAGCATTACAAAAAATAGGTATTTGTGTGATGTCACCAGTTGCAACCATTTCCAATACAAGAATGTATTAGAACGAACATATCGGTATTGATATAGTGCAAAATGCGATGTTTTAAAAAAAATTGAAAAGATTCGTTCGAATCTACACTTCAATGAGGATTCTGTTATAACAAATGGCAAGTTACATTAGCTAGATGGATTTATTTGACAGTATTATGCCTAAATAATGATTAGAATTCTTTTAAACCTTTTCACGAGAATAAATGATTCACACATGATTACATTAATTACATTAATTACATTAATTACATTACATTAATAGCATTTATTACGTAATGGTTCATATATGAATCTTCGACTATTTTCATTAAAAATCAATAAAAATTTGAACTTTAAGTTGTTTTACTAAACTTTCTATGTTCTTTCACTATAAAACTAATCAAATTACTTTTTCTGACATGAAAGAAATGATTCCACAAAATCAGTCATGAGTTGGACCGCAGTCTTTGTAAAAGGATTTTCTGGATCTTATCTTAAATTTTTCATACAAAAATGACACAAGTGAAAACGAAAATGCAAATTTCGCTGCTTAGTTTAATTTTCCGGTACGCAGTTTATCTAGTGAAATTGGTATGTTACGTATTAAAATGTAGATGTCTCTGTTTGACTATACACTTTTTTCACTACGTTTTTATCTGCAGGTACGATAAAAGTAAGCTAAATTTTTGACATTTCATCAATTATCTTTATTATTTTGTTGTTAAACAAACGCATAAAAAAAATTTTGACTTTGTTATAACAAAATAATAGTTCAACATGAAGCTACTGCGTTAAAAGTTTACAAAGTTCTACAAACTAACTTTTCATGGAACATTTATCTGCTTAATTTTGGAGACCAGTGAAAATTTCATTTGACCTTAGCTGCGTACTAGGCTTTATGAGTTAAACAATATTTCAAACAGAAATGTTTCACCATTGGATTGTTTTACAAAATTTAACAAACATATTTAGAAAATCGTAAACAGTTATTCATTTTGACTACTTAGGCTGTTTCCCAAACACCGACTTATTTATTGGGAACACCGACTTATTCAAATAAATCACCTCGCGAGGAGACTTATTTGAATAAGTATGTCTACACAGACATCTCTCCAAAAATGTATCTTGACTAAATGTAGTACATGCAGTTTTTTTCAAATCTAGTGGCAATGACCAAGATGTCAAGAAATTTTTTTCTTCCATATAATAGAAATTGCGTTTTGTGTTTTTGCTATTACGTCACAAATATGTCGGTACAATGAACTGGAACGACTTGATCGACTTATTCAAGATGACTTCAAATAAGTTAACAAGTCTATAATAAGTCGGTGTTTGGGAACAGGCCTTTGATAAATTTACGAACCAATAACTGTATATAAAGCACATGGGCAAGAAACCTAAAATAATTTTTAACACCGAACGGGAATTTCTCTAGAAATTCGGGGTATAGAATTTTTTTCTGTTTACCACCTAGCAGATCGTAGAGCCAGCTCCCAAGAAAGTAGAACTCCTCGGCAGACATCGCATACGTTGCAGACCGCATATTTAAGAAATATCGTTGAGGTTGTCAAATCGGTTTATGGGATATATTTATTGGAATAACAATTTAAAAATTAATTGTTTATTTATACCTTTTTAAGATGAGATATTATTGAAACAATATCTACATTTTCTTTGAGTATAGAGTTGAGTAGTTTCCTCTCTAATAAACATCGATTCATATGTTTAGCTGGAGCCTTCATGGTATGAATAATTTGAACCCCGCGTCGCATATGTAATACCATTTTATTTATTACAGATATTCAAATTTATTTCTTTATAATTCTACACAAAAAATTGACATTCACGAAAATGTATTAATAAATTTTCCTTTTATTTATATTCCAAATAAATACAAAACCGGATGTGTAAAGTGTCACCGATACAAAAAAAAACACAAGAGACAAAGTGAATAATGGTAATATTTTGAAACAACACAAATATTATTGGGGAGGAAATTTCAAAGTTTTCCTTGAAAATACGGAAAAAATGTATACAGAACAAAATCCGGTTGGTTGAACTTGATTAGTTAATTTATTGCTGTAAATTACTAACTGATAAACAATAACAACAGGATGGAAAAAGTTATAAATTATG
The DNA here is from genome assembly GCA_932526605.1 of Nephrotoma flavescens. NCBI lineage: Eukaryota > Metazoa > Arthropoda > Insecta > Diptera > Tipulidae > Nephrotoma > Nephrotoma flavescens. The sequence goes on along the minus strand of OW052221.1, from coordinate 138,436,984 downwards.
TCGCGAATTTTAATTGTAACAAGGATTATACCAATTTATCACTTGCGCTATACAATTATAAAAATAGTTTATATTCTAATTATTATTAATACGTTTACCAAGATGGTATCGTATTCCGTTACAATTATTAATTGTCTTTTAAGTTGGTTGTCCAAACACGATAACCTGACATGCAAAATAATTTCGACTAACCCTTAAGGAGAAATTAATTTAATTAAAAAATATAAACCAGTGATCACGACTTAACATACCGACTCATCATTACTATTACTCATGTGAGTATATACGCAAAGCAACGATAATTACGATTTCAACTGTCGATTAAACATGCAATCTACTAACAAGCACATGATGAATGACAACTACATACTCATGAATAATTTAATTGATATTTGATTGGCGGATATCACAAATGTTACCCTTTAAAAACATCTAAATCAATTTATTTCACAAACTTATGTAAAATTATCATCGTAATGGGATTTTAAGTAGTTTCATTTTTAATTTAGATGATGCACTTTATGAGGACTTGATGACTGTCAATTTGGTGAAACTAGAAATCGTTATTATTAGTAATAGTTGTTTATAATTTATATTGTAACTCCAAAGCTTTCTTACGATAAGCGTATGACTTGATTTACCGTTATATGCTGTATCCGACAATGTATGCGTATTGCAATTGAAAATCGCCTTTATATAGTTCGAGACTTTAGAATGACAGGATTGTAAGTGCTCTCGGCATAGTTTTCAGTAAATGTTAAACTTTTAAAAGGTTATAAATTGTTTGTGTATTGGTCTATGAAAAAGGTTTTTTGCCCATTTCCCGATGATTACGTACATAGTATAAGATTATTTCAATTTGAGAAGTCTGATTTTTTAATCCGATAAGTAACAGCTCTTGAGCCTCTGCAATTAGAATCTTTGCATACCGAAAATGCGATATATTTTTACAAACCTGGTTCTAAGCGATCTTAGCACCTTGTCATCAGAACAAATTTCATAATGTCAAAATTAAATTGTATTTCAGTATTATAAAATAAAGCTTCTATCACAAAAATCGATCTGCTTCATATTCAAAAAATCTAAAATTAAAGTGTCGATTGATTCCATTGTTCCAATATACATAAGACTTCTACTTTTTATAATTTAAAATTTACTTTCTAAGTGTCTGCATCTTGTGGAGGCATAAACTTTAGCATTTGCCGTTTCATGTCGTTTAGCTGTTACATTGATATGGCTGAGAAAAAGGAAACTTCATTCGTCTTATTGTTTCTTACCTTTGCTACGCTCGGATAACCTGATATTTTTCGTTATGAAATCATTGTCAGCATGAGATAATTCAAGGTGAACCTCCGCTAAAATTCTTGTAAATTTTAACGCGCTAACTTTGAAAAATGGCGTTACTTTGTATTTAAAGTAGTTAGAAGTTGTACTGTAGTTCCGAAAATCAGTAGCTTCCATTTAGATGATTTTATATGGTTTTTTTCGATTTACTAGATTCAATAATTAGGCCGATCGGAGAACATGTTTTGGTTTTTCTCGGTTCTTTTTTTATACATGAGTGTACCTGATCCATTTCCTGGATATACGAATGGTTAGGTACTGAAAATTTCAAAAATACTTCGGTCATTCCCGAATTGTTTTCCAAAAACTCCATGATACATTTTGATATATGAGAATTTTGGTTTTGGGGCACACATAAATCATTCCATAATATCAAATTCACCAAAACATTTTCATTTATGACAGTCTCTAATATTTTACTCATTGCGCTGGCTATGTCGTTTCCAGCTCCACACAATTAGCCCCACACAAATTGCATCGGTTACTTTTGGGAATATGGAATCCAATATTAAATTCCGTATTAAATATGCGACGATATGTTGTTCTTTAGAGGGCTGTGTCTTTTCTTTCTTGTATAGTTCCACGTATAACTCATACATTTTAGAAATGTTGAAACGTGACTCCAAATATTTTCTTTGTGTATCCTAAATAAATAATTAATTAATAATTCAAAAGAAAAACAATGGATTCCAAATTACGCATAGTCGCAACATCGGCCGCGGCCATGATATACATAATTAAAGTACCAAATTTTCTTTATTCTATTTATATTTAATTTACTTCTTTCATTATATAATATTTTCAATGATTTTTGGATTTGACTGGTTATTTAGATAGGTTATGTATTGTAGTTCTTAGTATCTTAGTTAGTTTATGGTATGACGTCATTAACTCATAAAATTTGTAACTAGTCATAATTGATTTGAATTTTCACAATTCTTTTAGTTAATTTTTTTTCGTTACAAAGAAAATAATGAATTGCTTTTCTCTCTTTCATTCCTTTTTTTAATAAATGAAAATTAAAATTTATTCAATATGCTATTTTTTATCTTTCATTAATTTGTTTTTGTAATGGCTTTATTTCCGCTTCGCTTTATGAGTGTGTTAATTTTCAGGATGAGAAGCTAAATATTTTTATATAGGGTAAGTTGTTGGTGTATCACAATTGAATTTCACACGGTAGCTCGTTCCATGTCTCGTTCCCTTTCTCTTTCAATGTTTCCTATTCCTGCTTTCCCATCTTTTTATTTCCCTTCCTGCGGTCTATCAAGACTCACTCATGTTTCGAGAAACCCCACGCCTTCCCCTGAGTCCAAGCCGGCCTCTGTTGACCGCCCCGAAACCTCTGAGTGGGTAAAATTCTGCTAGCGGGCAATACTCGTATTGGTTCCGTTACAATCCCTCTGAGCACTTTCTAATGATCTTACCATATCCAGACGTGATATATGTGGGTCCACCAAACCTTTGTTAAGTTGTCAAGTGACAATAAAATTTTGCTATTTGTATGAAAAATTAGCCAGTTGCTATGCCAATAAGTAACTTGAGACGAACAAAACAATTAAAAACTGTCATTTCGAGTCGTGTGCAATTTTGAAGTGACTATAGAAAAAACATAAAATACGCCGATTGTCGTTTGAAGTGACTATGATAATAAACATATTAGATATGTTGGCAAGGGAGACGACTATGGTTTCATATTAAAAGATTCACTTAACACGACAATAGACTCGACTAGCGTAAGCGGGGTTATTACTAGTGTTTTGCGATTCACAGAAACCCTGTTTTTACAGACTCTTAGAGCGTAAGAAGTTACTCCCATACATTCATGAGAGTCAACTCATAGATATCTACAGTTTCAAGTTTCGACTGTTTAAAGATATTATTGGAGGTCGTCAAGAATCAAATTTTTCTTTTAGCAGCATTACTGTTTTTTTCTGCAGATAGGTACATTTTATTTGCTATGCACCAGTCGTGCATACTATTTATTACGATTTGACCCTGGCTCTGGAGTTCGAGACTTGAGTTGCCTTGCACCAGAATGACTTTGTCATCCGCGAATGCAATTCCTTTAAGATCGTTAATCCTTCTTGATAATTTTCCATACAATATTTCGATCACTTTGTTGAAAATAGGTTAAGTTGCACAAAAATATTATAAATGGGATAATGGGAAACTCGCAGAATATACAATCGCCAAAAGTAAACAGGTATTTTCGTTTCACAATAGTTTTGTTCACAAATATATAATCGATATAAAAGTACCTTAATTTGATCTGTATTGAAATCCGCCAATATCGTAAAATATATATTTTATTTAATTATTTATTTTAATATCTCTGCCTTGGTAGTAATCTCTGATGTTATCTCGTATGCAGTCGCCAAAAGAATAGGCAGAATTGAGTTTTCGAAAATAGTAAATCACTTATTTCCGGTCATCAGCTGTCCTTTGTTTACAAAAATCAATCAATATTTGGCGTTATTTGGCGTTATATACATTGAAAGAAATATTAAAAATAAGGTTTAAATAATGTGTGTGTTATATAAATTATCTACAATTATAAATTATAACCGGGGCGGATGTTCATACAAATTTGGGAAAATTAAGATAAGTTCAAATTAAGATGATTCTATATAATTCAAGCTTTTAGTTTCAATATTCAATAATTCATTTATGTTGTTTATTTTAGGTAGTCATTTTTAACACTTTTTGTGTTAAACACGATAATCCAGACCAGTAGACCTTTTTAATTTGTATAGTAATACAATCATACAAGTCCCTTATTACTCTCTTATTACTCCAGCGATGTCCAGAAATATACCCATAACATATTTAGAATTCTGGGTTTTGACAGTATTTGTTAGGCGGACTATCGCATCTTCAATAGACATACTATGATCGGCCACGCGAGTGCAATTATGCCATTCATCTTGTCTAAAGCATTTTAGAGCACTGGTGACTTTTTTCCACATGAATGGGTGTCGTTAGGAACCATACATGTCCAACTACAGTGTCATGTCTAAGTAACTCTTCATTTGCCTAATGATGTTTAAAACTTTTGGAGCCTGGAGGTCTTGATTTATGCCAGTGACAAAGTTCTTACAAGTCCCCCTGAGTCATTATAATCAATTATAAATAAAAACTAGTTTTATTTTTTGAATTTTTAACAATAGTAAATAACTATTCGAATAGTGATTTTAAAAAACTGAGGAAGGAATATTTCCGAAATCGATCCCGATTTTGGTGTTGGCCCGATAAAGGCCGAGGATTGTTTCGATTTTGCACAGATTGTACTCGATTGGCTCACTGTATTGAGCGTATATTGAAAATAGGTAGGAAGAACCAACTTCCGATTGAATTTCAACACATTTGCAGTGACCACCATAAAACTGACTAAGTCTCACAATCTTGGAGAGCCTCAGAGAAGCCTGTGGCTGAGATTCTCAGAGCAGACTCTGACTACTCTGGCTATAGCATGCATGTCGCTGATTTGACCATTGACCGAGTGTGGTTCTTAAATTCATAGAATAACTATGTCTTGGTTGTAGAAGCACTCACATATTTCTGATATATTGACTATTTTAACGTTCTGCATATTGAGATGGGTGATACGTAGGTTGCTGCATATTTAGTATTAGATTTCAGACATTTGCAGCACTTTTGTATGCGTTACAGACAGATGGCGCCGCCAATTGGTGATCATGTGGTTATTGCATTTCCTTGCAGCTTGCGCAACTGGTAGGCTTGTGCACAGGAGAACAGGTTTCTGTGTGCGCCCTGCAATTTTTTGCAATATGACCGTATCGTTTGCACCTAAAGCACCTAAATCCAAAATTCTAGTCATGCTACATCGTAACCATCCACACGTAACTCTTTTTCCATGTAACCTGGCTATAGACATTGTTAATGTTAACAGTTCTCAAATAAACACAGTATATTTTTGTGGTGGTGTTTACTGAGCTCGTGCACTTCTAGAGACACGCTTGAAAAGCACTCAACCAGATGTTAGTTTTTTAGTAATAAGGATTTTCATAGTGGAATATCGAACTTTAATGTAAAATTCAAAATTTCGATCAACATCAATTAAAATTTAAATATTATTATTATTTAGACATAAAACAGAAATCCAAAATATTTTTATTAATTAACTTTTCAATAAATAATAGAAAACCTATTTCCACCCGGTTTTTGGAGAAAATTGTTGCCTTGCCTAACCTAAATTAGATTAATTTTTATGTCGAAATTATGTAAATATTGCTGTAAAAAAATAATTTATTGAATATCGACTCGATTTATCTTTATCAATAAATTTTATTTCTAACTGGAGGCAATGTAATTTTACACGTAATCAAATTATCTGTACATTGTGCAAATGAATATTAATCAAGCAACATAATATTCAGAAAATTTGCCTAAAGGTAGTTTTGTCTACAGTTTACTAATTTCTTAATTACGTCTAGTGGCACTATTCTGCCTTTCCCTGGGAATAGGGAATTGGGAGAAAAATGTTCATAGCATTTTTGACTAAATTGTATTTTTCTGGCCTACTAAGGAAACAAGTTATTAATGTGAAAATATTTTTCCCTATAAAAATTTTCTGGAATAAAAGTTTCCCAATTAACTTTGTTTTGAAAATTTTTGCACTAAACTTATTCCTTCAGTAGGCCAGAAAAATACAATTTAGAAAAAAATGCTATGAAAATATTTTTCCCTATTCCCTATTCCCAGCAAAAGCGAGAATTGTGCCACCGAAAGCAGTACAGTAATGCCGTACGCGCTCTTGTTGAACCTACAAAAAATTAATTTAGATGATAATTTCACTGATGGCTCGGGGAATATTCCTGAAAGTAAAACACCAGAAAATAATTTAGCACCATCAAATCCGTGTGCATTGTTATCTTTTTCTTCGAGTGTCATTTGTGCAAATCTAGAAATCGAAGCAATTGTTACAACGCCTATTTCCGACAACGAACAATCAAGAGTTACAAAATAATGAAAATATGAACTTCATGAGTTTTCCGGTAAATACTATAAAACAATACATATATATTTAGAATTTTGAAGACAGCGAGACAGAGTACGTTCCGGAAAGCAAATCATCAGATTCCACTGAAGCATCACCAGATTTCAGCACGTTTACGACACGTGGGTCAAGAAACTTTTGCGTGGAATCATCTGCAACTTGTACAGTGCCGGGGCTACAGTTATGTATGAGCATGATAAACTGTAACAATAGAGGTATTGAAATAACACCAATTTCTGAAAGAAAACGGAATAAAACCGAAATTAATAAGAGGCCCAGCCGAAAACGGAAGCCACAAACAAAAAAATGGAATTAAGGTGGCACATACTGCAGGTGTTGAACATATAAATCTTAAGAGTAAGCGCGCAGAATTGGGCCTGGGTGTAAAACCACTTGCAGATTAAATTGTCAGCAAAAATTTGCCTTAGAAAATCGGCAAGAAATATTTAACAGATTCTGGGTGTTGGGTGATGTTACTCTTTAAAGGGATAGATGTTGCAGTCATAAGCCTTACTCTAAAAGTTTGAACGAATGCTCAATCAACTGTATTTTTTAGCCAAAGCATGAAGCTATTATTTTTTAGTTGAAAATTAAATAGTTTTAAATTTTTCAGGGCATTTAATAACGTCCTCAATAAAGTTTGAAATAAAAATTTCGTTTGTTGACAATATTGAATTTTTTCTGCATTTTCATTTCCATGTAAACTATGCTATTTTGATATAAGAACTGACTATTTTCTAGTGTAAAAAAATTAAACTATGATTAATAGCTTCAAATCAATAGGTTGAACATCTTCAAGGTAACAAAACAAATAGTTTCCTGTAAAGTTGATGTTTTTAACTTGTCATAGTATTAATTGAGCGGTGCGGTATACACAATTATTGTTCACCTCGCCAGCTCGCGCTGTCATTTTTGGTACAGAATCGACACTCAGAAAAAAAACGGATAGTTTATTGATGTGACTGGAAGGTTCCATATTTTGAACTATTGAAAATGTGGTAATCAAACCTAGTCTAAAGGCAAATTAAACGCACATTAATTCAGAATGCTCTAATTTCATCAAATGAGTCAAACAAAAAAATCAGAATTTCAAATTCTCATCAAATCGAACAAAATTTACAGAACATGATCAGGGATTTTCGCAAAAACTTGAAACATTTTATTGCGATAAATTGGGTTGAAAATGATTTTGGCAAATTACCGCTTAAAAGTTTCTGTTAATTTGGTAGTCGAACCTTAATTAAAGGCGAATTAGGTAACACAATGCAACAATTTAAACGCAGATCAATTCATGATTCGATAATTCGAATCAATCCAGAATCAAATAAAAGTTATTGAGGCTAACCGTCAGGGATTTTCGCAATAACTTGAAAACATTTTATTGCGATAATTTGGGTTAAAAATGATTTGAGGTTGTGAGAATTTTACATTAACCAGGTATCAAACGGGAAATCAGCCCTTGAAAGTATGCATTATTTAAATTTTTCTTATTTTGAAATATACGTACCAGCGCCAAAACGGTGAATTTGTGAACAAAAGTGCGGATTACAAAGTTAAAAAATTGTAACTACTTCCAGCAGCTTTCTTCTAACTAAAGTTTTGACTACTAACGATCTCCAACTAAATTTACCGCATTTATCAAGACCATTTCAGTGGTCGTCTATACGTCACGAATGTACATTTTCTATAATAATCGAATAATTTACCAATAGCGCTAAATAGTTGATTAACGGTTGGTTTATGAAGTAATGTGGCACTGTCAAAATTAATACGACGTAATTTGGTACTCTAGTAAATGGGGACTATTAGATTTGATATTAGCTGTCCTAATTTATACAAATTCTTTCAATCAGATAAGCTAAACAGTAATGAAACCCAATGCCAATCATGAAATCAATTTCACTGGGTCGATTTTCGAGTATAGAAATAAATTTTAGCTTCTTTTCAAAATTGATGTCATTTTCATTCATCACAAATATATTTATTTCCCAAGGACTGGGTAATAGTTCGATTTAAATCACGAGTCATTAAAAAATGTTTAAATAAATATTAAAAGCATCGAAGATCGTTTGCATAACGCTCACATTTGCTACCCTCGCAGAAAAATCCCAGCATATCTTTTACCAGTTCGCTAAGTTTTAAATAATTGTTCTTGAGGATGTCGTTAAAATTCCGGCAAACGATTCCATTACCAAATAATTCATTTGAATCACTTTTGAACAATTCGACAAGTCCGATATTAAGCCTTAAGCATTATCGTAGTAAATGTTCGTCCAAGCAATTAGTACCATCGGGATGCTCAAAAATTTCGGCCATAAGGGCACCGTTACGTAGTCAAGCAGACTGTTGTATTAAAGATGCGATGGCAAATAATTTATTTTACAAGATTTGTTCACTCTCATCCAAACACAAATCGATCACAGGACCAAATATGCCGATACATCTAAACCAATCATCAAAATATTGCAAACGGGTCCAGCGTATAGTCGAACTGCTTGTCCAGGGGTTTGAATATCTTCAATATTTATGGTGTCGTTCAGCTTGTCTATGAATATATCAATGGTAGCATTGCCACAATCGATCAATTTTTGTTAAAATTAAAACAGGCTTTTACAATAAAAATTGGTAATTATGATGAGCAAATTTACTCGTACATACATTACCAAAAACAATCTGTTCAGGAGTCAATTGGTGTGGACAAACTGAATCAATACCAGTACGTTTAATTCCTTGTAATTGAACTGCGAGCTCTGTACGTAATTTTTCTTTTGGACTGAGCCTCTCGAAACTGTTTTCCTCCGATGAATTAGCACACACTCCAGCAAAGAGCACAGCAATTATTACGATTAGTGAAAACTTCATTGTTGTGTGATTGTCAAAATGACAACTATAGCACTCTATATATATTATGTTAAGTATATAAAGTTATTTTGTGTGCTATCAGTGACGTTTAGGCCTACCATATATTTTATATTGCTGTTTGGTTATGCGGTTAAATATTTTGGTGTTTAATAAATTCGCAACAAAAATTACAATTATTTTGATAAAAGAAATTCTTTTACGTGTCTGGTAAATTTAATTATAGACGGGTCAGGAGAAATCCAGTCGAATCGTATGGAAATTCAAAATTGCATTCACTCAATCTATTTTAGCTTGGTAGAGCATGTAGCCGCTTGAGAGTGAGTCCCTAAGACGACCGTAAATTTACACGGATACTGTAGGGTCCAGAGGACATAAAATATTCCCGTGGACTAAACACAAACACCAATACAATATGGAATTCTCAGAAACGAAACATTATTCCAGATAAAACCAAGACGGTTTTTTCTGGAAACGTTTTCATTCTGAAAGAAGGTCGGCTCCATGGGTTTTGAGGAGAGTAAAACCATTGCTAATTAAAGATTCAAAAAAAGAGACAGAGATCCCACGTTTGAGGAGGAGGAGCATAGGCTGCAGAAAACTGAGACGAATTGAACAGTAAGATTTGGTGCTGCTGAGAATTAAACGAGCGGAACAGTTCAAAATCAACAAGTTGCCAATTTTTGTTTGTTAAAATTTGAAATTTTGAATAAATTTGATTTTTGGCCGATTCAGAAAATCCATGATATTCAACCTGGGCTTGTTTAATTTTTTGCCACCATGGGATCTGTAGACACGTTTACACTGGTTTTTAGAATTTATGCCGAGTTTGGAATAAAATATAACAAATATAATGATATTCGACCCTTCTACGTGTATTCTATTACCAGTGATATGCTTATTACTGACACATGTATGAGAAATATGATTATTATAATGTTAATTTCCCTTTAAAGGACAGTAAATCCATTGGGGAATTGTCATTATAATTTTTTTGTTAAATCATTTTGTTGTAAATAAAAAATAATAAAAAAAAAAAAATTACATAATAATTTGCCACAAGCGACAACAGTACAGTGGTTTTATTAAGTAAAGTAGCGATTACAAAAATGTTGTTCGGTTCAAGATTTTTCCAGCTTTTGTAAGTCACAAGATTCATTCGGGTTGGAAATAAAAATGTTTCTGCGTTTAGTGTCGTAGCAGTTGCTCTCCGAAGAAAAATTGAGTGTTTAATTACGGCGTAATGAAAATTTTTGTGGCCTGACAAATAAATCAGACGAGGTTTAATTCGAGGAAGTTCCGGTTTTACATTAACAATGGAATTTTTAAATTTAATTGTAGTGATTGCTTCTTTAATAAAAAGCATTATTTAAGACAACACGTCGATTGTTTAGAATAATACTATTAAATGGTTAATAATTAAAGCGTTAATATTACAATTAAATCAAACGAACATAACACAAAAAATTTATTAATCGATGTACACATGGACACGGTTTATTACATAGACACATAGCTATTTACTTGTACGAACATCATTACGTATGCAGGATGAAATTACTTTCAATTCATTTCTCGTAAATTGGAAATTTTCTGTTTTTTTTTGTATTCTCATCACTCGCACCTAAAACAACCATCACCAAAATTCATATTAATTTCGTATCCAACGGAATGAGATGAAACCAAAATAAATTTGTGTGTAACGTGTACATATGAGCATGCACACTACACACCAACTTTTATGTTGGAATTTCATGATTTAAAATTTGATGAGCATTTTTTGCTTTAATTAATTTTGAAGTGTAATTTAGTAGGAGGCAAAATTCATGAAAGCTGTATATATGATGAGATTTAAAATCCATAAACTAAAAAATAAAACTATTGATTTAAATTGATATTTATGGACATATTGGTTTTATTTGTTTTGCTCATATGTATATGCCATGTTTATTGTGAATATTAAAGTTGATGGGAAAATTTTATGAATAATTTATTTGCATTTCGGAAAATTATCTGCATATATAATTTTGATGTACGTTATATATTTATGTAGTGTATGTACATGCATACATGGAATTATATTTTTTGATCAATATTCTGTTTAAAGAATTGCCATTAAAGATATGTTATATTTCCGCAATCCTTTCTAGATTAGACAATGTATTTTTTTGCACTCTCCCTAATAAAACAAACCGAAACCCGAACGCTCGAAATTGGTGTTATGTGCCAAGATGGAATAAAAAAATTAACAGAATAACGTAAGAAACGAAGACAAAAAATTATTATTTCAATTTGATTTTTCGGCTATAGATTACTTAAAATATTAATTTCATTCATATATCCCTTTTGTGATTTACTAACACAATTGTGCGAGTACGGCAAAAGTACCATGTCAAAAATTTATTTTTGTATGTGTTTTGAACCAACTTACACATTTGCGCATTCCTTTCAAACTTATTTCGTCCGAAAAAAAACACTATAACTATACATACAATTGTGTTGGTTGTACTTCAAATCAAGCGAAATTTTTTATTAAAAACGCCATTACATACTTTGATTTTCTACTCACACATTTGTGTGGTTTTGACTTTAATTAAGCCATTTTTTTTGTTTTTTTGGTTGAAAAAGGGATATTTCATGTAATATTTTTTAATGTATTTGCTAAAATATTGAGTGAAACTACAATAGTTTTCAGTATAAACGTATTATAAATCAACAAATATATGTGTTTAAAATTATAAAAATTATTTATATGTGGTTTAAATTACCGCAATTCGATAAATTATTTTTTAGGTTAGCTTTAGAAAAATACAATTCTACAGTGTGTTGAAAAATATTTTTGATTTTATATTCATATTAATTAGTATATGTGTACATGAATATTTTATAAAAAGAAAACATAAAGTGCACGAATTCCCATATAGAAAATAATAAACAATATGCAACGCACAAAAATTTGTTTGAGTTTTATTGTTGTAATCGTTAAGTTTTTTATTCCTGGACGAAAATTTTCGCTCTGCTATTCTTTTTAAGTGACAGGGACAGCAAAATAAAACGCAATTTCTGTTATAGTTTTTATTTTTGTTATTCTGAGTATGGTCGAATACATATAAATCCTATCTCTCGCTCTCTACGTTATATTTTTTATTTTTTTATTCTATCTATAGTTCCCACTTTAGAATCTTGATGCTGTATAAAGCGGAAAATAAAGGGTTACGCTATTCGCAGCAAGCGGCATCGCTATCACGAAAGAGAATACTTTTGTTATATAATTACCAGCGGAAATTTTTTATTCATTTTATATCAATTTTTTCATTAAATAAAACATCCCAGCGGAATAAAATATTTAAAGTGATCCTTAAAATGACAAATTGATTGACCTCCGAAGTAAATTAATTCGGTCCATGAAATTTAACAATATTCCTTTTTTCCGCCATTTCTTAACGAATTACGATGAAATTTGGATAGTAGTATGGATAAGGGATTTTAAAGTAATATTTTCGCAAAATTCTAGGTTCTATTCATGCTGGACTAAACTTGGCCATTTCATAATCAATCCGTATGAAAATTGGTTTCTCGATTGGTTTTTGATTGAAATATAAATTTTAGATAAAAAAATGGCCCGATTAAAAAGGATTTTGAGCTGGAAAGAATTTGGCTACTTCTAAATTAATAACTTTAAAATTTGCATCGTATACATAAATTTCAAGATTTCATGTACCGAATTCCTTTTATTCCTGAGATTTTTATTTAATGAAAAAATTGATATAAAATGAATATAAAATTTCCGCTGGTATATATAACAAAAGAAATTCTCTGCCACTTGCGGAGAGTAGCGTAATCCCTTATTTTCCGCATCCCTTATTCCAGCATTTCATCTTGGGCGGATAACCCACTGAAACTATATATAGTTTAAGCCTCAGCTACAATGCATCTCCTCTGTCCCGTTCCGTCTTCCTAAAATAGTTTCCGTTGCGTCTTTTCCGTTCGCTAGTTACAATGTATCCGTTCCGCTTGTCAAAATCACATTCAAATGAAAGTAAATAAAACGTCGTGGAGGAATATGAAATTTTGAAGTTGCTGTGCGATTTGTATATTTTATACATGAAATATCGAAAAACATTTAAAACGAGGCGATGGTGGGTTCGCCCTTTAAATTTTGACAAAAAGAGCGCTGGATATTACAACACAACATTTTTACGAATGAACGAATTAGTTGTTGAGGTTTTGCTTTCCGCTTTTCCGTAAAATTTTTATTTTTTTAAAACAACGGTCCGTCTTATCCACTCCATTGTAACTAACCTTTCCGTTTTCCCGGTAAATTATCTACAACGGAGCGGAGCGGATGCATTATAACTGAGGCTTAAACGATAAAGGATTTTAAAATGTTTTTCCATTTGTGATTGTTACATTTTAAAGTCATAATTAATCATAGATGGTACACAAGTAAGTAAGTGTTAGCCATGTACTCGTACAGTCAGAAACGAAAATGATCCACACTGAGTTTTGAATTTTTTTTTACAAATTATAAGGATTAAAGAACTTATTTTGCAGTTTTTTATTAGATTAAATTATTTTAAAAATTAACAAATCTCAAAATAGAAAATAAAAATTCATTTACCGTTTATTATAAAAAAATAATTAAAAATTTTTTGCAACGAAAATGATCATACACAGATGATCATACATGATAGTATAATCCTTGATTTTTTTAAAATCATTTACATAAATTATGTTTCATAAATATTTTATTATCGAGTTGGTCCTCCTTTATTTTTTATAACCTCTTTCGGTCTCCTAGATTCTACTAACTTCCGGTGAAAACATTTATTGAACATTTTTCCAAGTAACTTTCTAATCGTGATAATGTCATTAAATTATTTAAACCAACATTAAATTCTATACTTGTTTTGATTTTCTTTTTCAAATTTTTTGTGACATTGTTTTGTGAAAAATGTAAGTACGGGTGAACTAAAAAATCAACCAATTAACAACTTTCAAGTTTCCGCTTCAAAATTGAATTATCGTTATTTTTACAATATATTTCATTACATAAATGTGAAAATATCTTTGTGACAAAAATGTTTTCAAAAAATTTTGTCGACCAATTTGTTTTTTTTTTGCAAACAAATGTAGCATTAAAAATTGGACAAGAGTATAACCGCCTCTAACGATTATGCTAAAGGGGACCCACATGTCCCAAAATGTGTGAAACGAAATGACTGTAACCGGAGAGATATAGTAGTAGTATTTGTGGGAATGGGTACAAAGGGCCGATTGTCGAAGGGCCGAATGTCGAAGAGCCGAATGTCGAGGGGCCGAATGTGTCGAAGGGCCGAATGGGTCGAAGGGCCGAATGTCGAAGGGCCGAATGTCGAAGGGCCGAATGTCAAAGGGCCGAATGTGTCGAAGGGCCGAATGTCAAAGGGCCGAATGGGTCGAAGGACTGAATTTTTTTTTTTTTGCTTTTAGAAATATAATTTTTTGAATTTGTTGTTTTATTGAATATTTTGTAAATTTTTTTTATTAAACATAAATGAATTTTTTATGAATTTATGTATTTTTACTATTTTTCATCACGTATCCAGTCAGCGGTACATTTTGGTGAAGGAAAATTTTGTCTTGCGCCACCAATAGGTATATCCCTTTTCCTGCCCGTTAACACAATTGTGTGGGTACTCTAAAAGTACCATGACAAAAATTTATTTTTGTATGTGTTTTAACCCAACTTACGCATTTGTGTATTCCTTTTAAAATTATCTTAGTCCGATAAAAACAATATAAATATATACACAATTGTGTTGGTTGTGCTTCCACACAAGCCAATTTTTTGGCGTAATTTTCTAAAAAAATTTCATCTTACCCAAATTTTTTACCAAAAACGCCATTACATACTATTATTTTTTACCCACACATTTGTGTGGTTTGGACTTATATAGTGCAATTTTTTTTTGTTTGAAAAAGGGATATGTAAAAAAATAAAAATATAAATAAATTAAATAAAAAAATATATTTCTAAAATTAAAAATTCGGCCCTTCGACCCATTCAGCCCTTCGACACGTTCGGCCCTTCGACATTCGGCCCTTGGACACATTCGGCCCTTCGACACATTCGGCCCTTCGACATTCGGCCCTTCGACACATTCGGCCCTTTGAAATTCGGCCCTTCGACATTCGGCCCTTTGATATCATACCTATTTGTGTTTGTGTTGTTAGTGACGCGCGTCTATATGTTTGTTTTACTTTACTCCACATGTATGACAAGTACCATAGTTTTTGTTTATTCTATTGTAAACGCCATACTTTTGTGTTGTTACAAGACAATGTTACTTTTTAAATAATTTGTAATGAGCTCATGAGCAGAGGTAATGTGTTGAGAAAAGGAAATAAGAACCACTGCAAATAAGCCGATTCTATACTGTGTACGTATTCGATTATTTTTTCTTCACTTATTTTAAATGAGTAACTCACGGGACAAAATCGATATACCGATCTCTTCTGTTACATTTTCAATTGTCTGAAGTCTCTCGTCGTCGCGCCTTTTAGGATAAGATTAAATTTTATAGTTGACAAAATTGATTTAGTAATATTTAATTCATCTACTTTATTTATAAATAAAACCGTCCTCCTCTTTTTATTTTTAGGGTTCATAAAATCCGATGACAAGGTGCTAGTGGGCATATAAATCGCACTATCAAAGAAAACCTGTCTGTTTTGCTGCAGTAAAACCAAACTAGCTTTTTGTTTTGCTTACAGCATCTGCAGCTGATTTTATAACTCGTGAACATCTGGTATAGTTATTGGATAAGGTGGCAGCTTTAGACAGGATGAACTTTCAAGGGTGGATTTGCTGATAGATACAATACTGCTTACCCAACCCAATACAGGCCCAGAATTTGTCTACCAGTTTATTTGCCTATATTGTTGAAATTTATAAATGTTCTCACTTTATATGTAATTTTGAACAGTAAGGATACATCAAATTTCAGTCTCAGAAATAAGCTTGTTTAATTTAGAGATACAACCTTTAGCAATAATATTACTTGTTTTGTAGAAGTTGGTACATACAAATAATTACAGATTTAACATTAATGCGTTTAATGCGCCACAAAAACCATATAATTATACACTTGAATTATTTGTTTAACTTATCCAACGATTAATTCAGTCACCATTTATCGTAACCGAGTTCAAGCTTAAGGTTGAAATCGATTTTGGATGTCGATTGCTCATACCCAGTATGCAATTATTCCACTGTGTGGAAAAAACTGCTCAAATGTCGAACAAAACTCCGTACTACAAAATATCAAAGACACAAAAATATTGATCTTCCAGAAAAATAATTGTTTTTCTCTTTCTATTTCGCGGTAATATTATTTTCGTTTTATAAGTTTCGATTGTATCTTTTATCTTCAGTTTCTTCTGACAAGTCGACGTGCACGGTTGCACTACATAATTAGTTTTTTTACTTTAAAGTGTTGTGTTTCATTATAATGTTTTTCGATTTGTTAAAGTAAATAATTTTAAATTTAAATATATAATAATAACTATTAACTTATTTAGTGATCGCGATGTGCAAATTTGGACTAAAAAGGTTAAAGAGATCTGTCTCACAATGGCGTCGTCGCGAAATACATTTACGTAGTAAATTTTCAATGATTTTTTTTTCAAGATCTCAATATGCTGGCGGATGCAATACAACGTGGCGGATGCAATACAACGTGGCGGATGCAATACAAAACTCAATTTATGAAATTTAAATATGTAAATAAATTTTCTATGTTTTTTTGTACACAAATAAAGAATAATGTGAATAAAATATTAATATTTATTTGAATATAAATGGAAAATTTTGTTTTATTTCGGATAAGAATTATTATTTATTCCAATTGGAAAATATATACAAAACACGTGCCTTTTGTTTCTGTGATTTTTTTCTCTTTTTAGTTGGGATTCACACCGACACCGGAATTTTTGTGACACTTTTCTTTGGCTGGAAGCACGAATTTCCGCGTGATACACATGGTTCTTTCCATAGAAGCAGTGTGGTTTTAGAATGCGAATGTAAATGGAATTCCGTTGGCATTGCATATTGGGTAGTAGCTTGTTCAGTAAGTTTGGCGTTCGATAAGAAATAGCGCTATTAGGTTCATCGTTTTATTTTTCTATAAATGGTACTAATTTTTTATGAGCACGTGTGAAGTATCATGTAGATCTGTCAACTTCGTATATTAAAATTGTAAGGGCCGGCACTATTTTAAAAGAATTAATTTAAAAAAACGTTATATAAATACAAATACAACTTTATCTTTGTTTTTTTTTATTTTTGCAATAATAATTGCACAAAAAAATTGTATTAGTTTTTTAGATTTTGAAACAGTCGACGATTGATAGCATCACACACATGTTGTGTGAGCGATCACTAACAGTTGTTCATGCTATCACACACATGCTGTGTGAGCGGTCTAAGTGCTGCTCTTTACAATGGGAAAAAATTGAATATCGTGCAGTGATAAAATTCTACTGTTCTAATTGTAGGTGAAGAGTCATTATACACTTTTAACAATTGTTCATGAATCTGTTTTTGTGTTACACCATTAATTATGTAGAACAGTAGAATTATATATCTGCACGATATTCAATTTTTTTAATTGTAAAAATACTGTGACACGTAAACTTTGAACAGCTGTTAATTACGAATGATTCGATCTACATGAAACTTTACACGTGTTCATAAAAAAGTAGTACAACCTAGTAGCTATTTGAGAAAGCGGTAAGGTTTAAACATATGTTCTTTTAATTTACGTTTATGTGAGAAGCTCACGGTTTGGTGATTGGCTATTTTATGTCTGCGATAAAAGCAATTAATGTTTCCGCATTTTCCTCACATTCTTTGAGATACTAATGGAATCGTTGTTCAATTTTAGAATTTCAAGAAACTTTGATCGGGAAATTCAGGACTAAATCGGATAGATGGATCATCTTTGGGCAAAAAAATACCCGAAACGTGAACTTCTGCAAATTGGCTTATTCTTAGAAATTCTTGAGCTTAAAGGTTTTTTCTCTCTTTCCCCGGTCACTGTAAACACGTAATGAAACGAGCGAATCAGATTTCACGATTAACGGTTTAACAGATAAATTTGGCACCAAAAATTTTATTTATCACTTTTGGAAATTTTGCATGTACTGCAATACAGTACTTTAAAAATATAAGAACCATTGATGTATAGTTAAAAACCAAAAATTAGTTCCAGGGAACTCAGGTACCGTTCTTTTTAGTAATACCTGATTAAAACCAAAATCTTCTATATACATATATTAGCAATAATATAAATTTCAGGCTTCTTTACGAAATTTGCTGTAATGACTTTACGAGAGAGGGAAGAAATAGCATGCTTCCTGTATAAGACTCTGCGTTTGAAAAGAACAGGAAGAACGATTCTTAAAGAAAGTGAAAAATAATTAGAAGCAAGAATTCAAGAGCAGAAACACGTTTAGCAGAAATCTGATATTAATGTTGTCAAACAGGTTAACAGCCAGAAACAATATGCGACCGACATAACGGACAGATGGATTGAATAGCGAAGTTGGTTGAATATTGCTCAGAAATATACGAGGAAAACGATATCAATAAATCGCAAATTGGGTTTCCTGCACAGCCAAAAAATAGGGGTTAATATGTTGTACTGAACACCAGAATTTCTTTTACCTGCCTGAATATAGATCGCTTTGGACGGCAGTCCAAACGAGTGACGAAAGCACCTACTGTGCTGGAAGTCGAACGAAGTATATTATACAGCAAGTTTCGAACTTTTTCCCTTTG
Source organism: Nephrotoma flavescens (assembly GCA_932526605.1). Classification (NCBI taxonomy): domain Eukaryota; kingdom Metazoa; phylum Arthropoda; class Insecta; order Diptera; family Tipulidae; genus Nephrotoma; species Nephrotoma flavescens. The sequence goes on along the minus strand of OW052221.1, from coordinate 138,417,938 downwards.
AGGCCGCCACGATCATGTTATATACCATTGGAAAGGCCTTGAAAAATAAACCTAAATAATGTATAAAAACATGAATTTCTACCAACATTGAGTGAAGATATGACCTTCCGAAAATTGCCCCAAAAAATCAGTTTTTCGGGTATAACTGCCCTAACACAGGCCCAATTGTTTTCTAACTGGCAAATTATGATTGTAGACGTCAATACCAATTCAACGACACCTCAAACGTCCAAAACGGATAATTTTGACCAAAGTTATGACAATTTTAAATTTTTCTATGACGTCACCATATAATCTTGCTTTGGTATATATGTTTGTTTGTCCGTACCTCTTTTATTTGATCTCATATTTTCAGGGGTTGTAGTACTTAAAAAACTAAGCAACTTTTGTTCTACAACTTTTTGATTTGGCCGCCATGTTGGCCGCGGCCGGCCGCTGAACGGCCATTTTTGGCCATTTTGCCACGTCCACAGTGCTGAATCTATTCGACATATCCTAGACATATGCATATCGTTGGAAAGGTATTGACGCCAGCTATCAACTAGCAAAAAAAAGAATTCAAAAAATTAGGTTGGAGGGTCATTTTGGCCAAAAAACTGAAAAATGCGAAATCGGCCGGCCACATTCGGCCAAATTGCTAAAAAATGAGCCCAAGACTTTTGGTTCATATTTTCAGGATTATTAGCCACAAACCTCACCTACAATATGACATCAACCGTTTGTCCCAGAAAACTCGTATATTTTAGATATTGACCTCCATAACTTAAAAGCCACCTTAATTTTTTGCAAAATTTCATTTTTTGACTCAAATGCACCCTAATATCGGTCCGTTGCGGTTCATAATGATAGTGAATCAACGTATTACAATGAAACAAATATAAATACATCATATTATTATCACTAAGAGAATTTTTACCAGTGACCCTTTCTTCATAACAAAAAAAATGAAAAAACTGACAAATTGATGTGATCGAAAAAATCACCAATAACATTGAACAATCTCCTTGCATAAAATCGATACTTTTTTAATCTTTATGATGGTTTCTTTAAAAAAATAGATCTTACCACTCCTCCCATGCAAGGAACATGCAAAAAAATTGTTGAATTATCCCGGATTTTATCCGTCGTATGAATATGATTTAAGGCACAATAACACGTAGCGGCCACTTGTGTGCTATCGAGTGTGTGTATGAACTGTTTTGACTGACAAGAATAAAACGAATCGCAATTCAATTCATTTTCAATTTGCCGTGCCAAAATCATTGATATCAAATAAAAAACCTCTTAACGAGGTAAATGTTCGAGTGACGAAAGCCGAATTCAATTCTCAAAATTTCTGATATCAAATTTGTGCCGAAAAAAACAATTGCATTCGATTTGTCAACGATTTTTCGGAATGTTAGTGCATTCGGCGCGTTTGTTTACATTTTGCTTTCTAGCTGTCAAGAATAACGATTGCTAACGATTTTTCGGAATGTTCAACAACAACGCGCTGAATGCATTAACATTCCGAAAAATCGTTGACAAATCGAATGCAATTGTTTTTTTCGGCACAAATTTGATATTAGAAATTTTGAGAATTGAATTCGGCTTTCGTCACTCGAACATTTACCTCGTTAAGAGGTTTTTTATTTGATATCTAATACTCCACTATTGAGTTCTAAAGCGAAAAATTGAACTTACCGAATTTTGGTAAAACTGTCTTGTACAATTACAAATCGATATTCCAGCTTAAATTTTAGAAAAATATTAAGGACAAAGCCGTAACTACTATGGCTGTAAATCTGTAAATTTGAAAATGGACGAACATACATACAAATAACATATGACACGTTAAAAACACCCAGTCGCAACTTTTTTACTGGTCACCACCAGGAATCGAACCCAGGACCCCCGAATATCAGAGCAAGCACTCTACTTACTAAGCTAACGAGGACGACAACAATGAAAAACAATCTGTGTTGATAATTTAATCTTTAAATTTATTTGAATCTTTGTAAATGCTAAACTTTTAAGCATCACTGCAAAAATTGAAAATACTTCCAAGGCAGCCGCTACTTCCAGTCTACAGATTTCTATCAAATTGTAGGTGAAGAGTCATTAAATGTTTATGTATGAAGTTTTATTTCGAACATCCAATTCGCCTGGACTTTAGAGAAGACAAATTTCGGAGAAATACTTTTTTTTCAGATCTCTTCATTTCCGGTAAAATTTAAAAATGATATGAGTTAATTTTGTTTCAAAATTATTTTACAATGTTTTCGTTTTAACCGTTTGTTCGTAAATGTTATATACTTTTCAAAATATTTATCGATTTCGATCGATAAATATTTCGGATCGATTTCGCCAAAAACACTGGTAACTCCCGATTTTTGGTAAAAGCTTACGTATTTCACCCTGATCAGTAGATCCGCCTGAGCTGCGGAAATATTTAGTCAAAAAACTTGAGTCAACATTTTTAATGATGATTCAAAATATTTGCAAAAAAACCAAAAGCTCCTATTGCAGGTGGTACTTCCGGTGGATCGATTTTGGTCACCTATCAGTATGATCTCGAAATTTATCGAAAAAGCTTAAGGCTGTATGGTACTCAGAAAAAAATCTGTTTTGATGTCGATATTTAAATGCCCAAGGATGTGTCCAAGCTAAACATTTTTTTTGTTCTTTTTCATCTAAACGATATAATATTATATACATACTTGTTTTGTTTTATTTTGTTATTGTGCTCTTTGTGTATTGTATTAATTACTATGAAGCTCTGATAGTATTAGTTTTGCAGTTTTGCGTACATAAACGGGACGAAATTTTATGAACGAGAAACTAAAAGCGAAGCAATTGCAAGAAAATAATTCTAATTTCGTTTAGTAGTAAAATATGTATACATATCTTAAACAATGTTGTTTGGCTTTTATATATATTTTTGATATTTTAAATCTCGATATGAAATTTTAAATTTATTTTCAATATTAAAGTTTACTGTTTATAATAATAGTAATATGATCTAACTCTGATAATGTAGCGGTTATATGGGAGCCATAGTTGTCATAGCTGTGAAATAAACACAGCAATATGAAAATGTTCTTGATTATGATTTTACATTACAAAATTATTTTGAGCTATTTTCAAACAAAATTAGTTGTTAATCCCGCTATAGTTGCATTTTAAAAAGGCAAGTTTGAATGGGATGCAGTGGAATGGAATCAGCTTGATCAGTACAAATAGACTGAAGTGTCTCTGCCTGGGTTTTATCTACGACAGAAAATTAAATTAGACACCTATAACTTATTAATAAGCTGGACTAGTAATAATAAATAATACTCATTTGTTCTAAGCACATCTCTAATACTACCGACGACTCCTCAAAACATGTTTTGATGAGACATTTCGAACTCATATTTAGCCGAATTATACTAGAGAATTACACTAGAATAAACAGCAAAACAAATTCACGGTAGCTTATTCTTATTTCAAATCGTATCATAAACTCTCTCGATGAATTTAGACAATATGATTGAAATATGAAAATTAAATTAGTACCCGATTAATTGAATTTGACATAACGACCAATTTAACTTCAGAAGGTTTTATAATAAGATAATTATTCAAAAGCCAACTGTGTTGACAGAATATGCTTGCTACAGAGATTGTCGAAGATCGCTTTGCCCATTATTGTATTACTCAGTAAGTTTTTCAAAGTACAACGAGTTACCGTCATTAGTGCTGAAATAAGACTACATTTTCCACTTGGTCATGTGGATTTTTAAATATTTACTTGAGAAATAATTCATGAATCATTGTATCAACTATATCTTTGTCATTAATATCGAAGACGAGCTATATATTTTCATTAAAGCAACACTCATTGTGAACTTCAAATCTAATTTAAAACGAGGGAAAGCGCATGGTTAAAAGTCCTTAAAATATACTTTTTTTAACAAACCTGGATTTATTTTGATTCTATTTACTCTATGGTGCTGTATTTGTTTAATTAAACACAGCAACCAATTCAATGTGACGAAACCGCGTCGACCGGTCCACCATGTAGGGCCTCCTAGAAGTTCGGCTTAAAAAAGTACCCATAGAACCAAAATTTAAGTATTAGCAACATACAGTTAGTAACGAAAATGATCATACAACACTGATTTTTGAAAAAGAAATTACAAAATATAAGGATTATGCAACTTATTTTGCAGTTTTTAGTAATTAGATTTTACAAATTATATCCAGAAATACAAAGCAAAATGTCCTTTACGTTTATAATAAAAAAAATCAAAAAAAATCACGAATTTTTTGCAACGAAAATTATCATACACTTAAAGCATGATCCTTGAATTTTTTTAAAATCATTTACATAAATTATGAATGAAAATGTAATGGTTGCGAGTTGTTTGGCCGGTGTTAGAAATCAAACTACCAACGAAGAACGCCAAATAGTAATTAATATGAAACGTATTGAAAAATCGATGTGCGAAATTGGAAAATTAGTTGGCCGAAATCATTCTACAGGGGCCCAAATAATATCCAGATTGAACGTCACACAATCTGCTGAAAACGGGCAGCGAACAGGGCGAAAAAGCAACATTTTTCAATCAGGGCGAACGAAAGATTTTGGATTTGGTGAGAGAATATCTAAAATCAAGTTCTAAAACACTAGCTTCAGAAATGGATAAGGTACTTAATAAAGCTACCGACAAGGACGACGACGAACAATGATCCAGCACCGTAATTTTGCTCTCAAATTTTGTATTTAAACGCCTCACTGCCGATTCATTTGGCACATTAGTGCGACCGAAAACTTAACGTCATTGGCGAACTGTTTTTGCAAAACTTTCAGGATTTTTGTAATACGTTTTTACAATAATTAAACTTTGTTGGTTTGAATACTTCTCCATATTCTTAAATCGCGTGGTCTGTATACGTGATAAATATCAAAAAAAAATCACCGTACAACTCGTATTAACAAAATGGCGGCAAATTTAAATCCGGCACTCTTGTAGAGACACCCTTTAAAGCGTTGCCACATACACATCTAATAACAGACGATTCGTGCGTAAATTTATTTTGCCTCGCCACATACCAAAAAAAATACAGACGATTTTTACAACAACAATTCTTTATAAAATTTTCAAAATACATAAGCAGCTAATTCATTTTATAATTAAATAAGTTTACTACTATATTCATGATGAGCCTTGTAAAAATATTAAATTAATGAAAAATATATATTTTCTTTTGGAATTTTTTGACATTTGTTGAAGTTCACAGACAACAGAGAAAAAAATCGTTTAAAATTTTTTGATGAGTTCGGAAATCGTTTTAGATTTTTGTGCGTTCGTTTACGTGTAAAATTATACCATTCAGAGAAAAAATCGTTTCCAGGAACGGCTAAATAGAAAATTGATAATTTTTCAATTAAAATTATTAAATAATTCCAAATTTTCTATTTTAGCTACTAACTTGAGATATTTTACATATTATCTCATTGATTTGAGTCAAAAATATGCTCTAATTAATTCGTAAATGCGAAATCTGTTTTTAGATGTCGTCCGTAGAAATGTGTATGTGGCATCGCCTTTAGATTTTTGTGCGTTCGTTCACGTGTAAAATTATACCATTCAGAGAAAAAATTGTTTCTAGGAACGGCTAAATAGAAAATTGATAATTTTTCAATTAAAATTATTAAATAATTCCAAATTTTTTATTTTAGCTACTAACTTGAGATATTTTACATATTATCTCATTGATTTGAGACAAAAATATGCTCTAATTAATTCGTAAATGCAAAATCTGTTTTTAGATGTCGTCCGTAGAAATGTGTATGTGGCATCGCCTTAATAACAGACGATTCGTGCGTAAATTTATTTTGCCTCGCCACATACCAAAAAAATACAGACGATTTTTACAACAACAATTCTTTATTAAATTTTCAAAATACATAAGCAGCTAATTCATTTTATAATTAAATAAGTTTACCATACTATATTCATGATGAGCCTTGTAAAAATATTAAATTAATGAAAAATATATATTTTGTTTTGGAGTTTTTTGACATTTGTTGAAGTTCATACAGAACAGAGAAAAAAATCGTTTAAAATTTTTTGATGAGTTCGGAAATCGTTTTAGATTTTTGTGCGTTCGTTCACGTGTAAAATTATACCATTCAGAGAAAAAATTGTTTCTAGGAACGGCTAAATAGAAAATTGATAATTTTTCAATTAAAATTATTAAATAATTCCAAATTTTCTATTTTAGCTACTAACTTGAGATATTTTACATATTATCTCATGGATTTGAGTCAAAAATATGCTCTAATTAATTCGTAAATGCGAAATCTGTTTTTAGATGTCGTCCGTAGAAATGTGTATGTGGCATCGCCTTTAGATTTTTGTGCGTTCGTTCACGTGTAAAATTATACCATTCAGAGAAAAAATTGTTTCTAGGAACGGCTAAATAGAAAATTGATAATTTTTCAATTAAAATTATTAAATAATTCCAAATTTTTTATTTTAGCTACTAACTTGAGATATTTTACATATTATCTCATTGATTTGAGTCAAAAATATGCTCTAATTAATTCGTAAATGCGAAATCTGTTTTTAGATGTCGTCCGTAGAAATGTGTATGTGGCATCGCCTTTAGATAGTGGCATAGTGGTGCGACAGTGATTTTTTCTTTGTAGCAACATAAAAACCGAACAATTTAATTGTTGTTGTATTGTATTGTATATCAACATTTTATTACATTAAAAAATATTATTTTGAAATGTTACGACTGTTATTTCACTTATGTCGCGTACATGACATCGGAAATAAATATTTTCATACTCGCTTACGAACTCAAAACCAATCAAATTATTTGAAATGCTTTATACCACGCCTACTAGTTCCGAACTCGAGTTGAAATTGTTTTATCTTTGTTGTTGTTTTAATACATTTTGTATGTTACAATAGTATTTTTTCCGAACTTAAGGTTCAAACAGAATAGATCTGCTCCAGTCCGCTCATTTCGTTTCCGCTCCATCCGTTTGATTTCCTAAAACGCAACATATCCGTTCCGCTTGTCAAAATTAGATATTAGTTAGCTATATATTATATTTTGGAAATTATAATTTGTGGGAGATTATTAGAAGAGATTAATAGAATTAATACAATTTAGTACGCCTTTTATTGCAAAAACTTCTCCTTTAAAATTTTTTCTGATATGTCAAATACTATGTGAGGTTATGTTGTCCGCAAAAATTTGAAATTGGGTTTAGTGTCCGCTCCGTTCTTTTCTCCTCCGCTCATTGTGTTCATATTTTCGTTTTTTCATATAAATTGACAGTTCTCATAAAATGGAGCGGACGGAACGGATACATTCTGTTTGAACCTTTACTCACGATGTCATGAACGCACTATTACTCTTATTACACACAATTGTACCGGCTCTGATTGTACCATCAGTATATAACAAAATAAATATAAGGTTGTATGGAGTTATCATTGACAGAGTCTACACTATGCAAATCCACTGATATTTTCTATCAGGGTATCGATTTACGTGTGGGTATTTTATATAAATGTTGACAGTGAGTCTACACTATGGACTCTAGGACCTAGGTGAATGAAGTAACCTTAGTTTTAATTTGTTTCGAAAAATATAATAAAAAAAAAATTTAGTACTTAATGTTATCTGTTCTATAGAATTATTTGACATATGAAAAGTTAAAAATATGTCATTTATCATTCTAGAGTCGACAACAACACAACAACGCGTTTTGATTGTCCAAATTTATTTCGTTCAAAAACAACAACATTTCGTAAATAACGTGAGAGTTTTGGTCGATATGAACGTCTTACTCTGAGCGTGTAATTGACAAAATTACACACTTAAAAATTTTGCAGCGTTTTACGATGTAACCCTTGCATCGAGGCTTTTACGAGGAATCGTGTAACAGAATTAGACGCAAAGCATGCACTGAAAATATTTACGATGTAGTTGCGTCTAAAACTAATGTAATACTTGTATCGGAATTAAATTTCTATATAACCTGGGGTTAACAATTGTTTAGCGAATTTATAAAAATTCGCTAAGGCATTGTGTATATTCTGTCAATATAAGCTTAACATATTTTTCATATATTTGTAGTTTGGTGAAAGCAGTCTGCTGACGTGACATCTGAATTTTTGATAGAGATTTTGAAATCTCATGAAGCATAAAATATAATTCAATGGGATATATTTATAACAAAATTCGTATATTTCTTTCAGTAAATTTCTGTAAGCTCTTTAATACAATAGAAGTAGAAGCAGACAAAATCTAATCCAAAAAACATTTGCTTCACATTTCTCTTTTTAATGTAATTAGTATCAAAATAATTTACGACACATTTTGCCTGCATTGAATTCTACCCACATTACGATGCAACTGTATCGATAGTTTTAATGTACACCAGCTTCACAATTAGTCATAAGTTGTATCAATTCATTTTAAATGTAAATTATTACATATTTTAATGCAAACTATAACCATAGAGAAAAGTAATATAAACAGAGGTAAAGCTGCATACAAAATTTTGAAACAACTTTTTTAGATTGTAACCCCAAAATACAAACTCATTTTACGACTAAAATAATAAACTTAGAATATCCAACTCTTCGAATATTCATTTAGCGTTTCTTTGACTTTTCATATTGTTTTTGTTTCAATTTTTTTTCGTTCAGATTATAACCGTAATTTTAAATTTAGTAAACATAAAACCGGATCGTGACCCCATATTTTACTATGAAAATATGCGTAAAAATTTTGTATGCAGCTTTACTTCTGTTTATATTTATTTTTTTCTGTGCTATAACGCTTCTATTATGATGCAAAGCTTACTTCTAAAAACGACATATACGTAATTATTTGCATCGCATCGACATATACGTAATTATTTGCATCGCATATCAAACTTTTTTTCGAGTGTGTATGGATGATTTTGAAAAAACTGGTTCAGTGGAAGGTCGTACGCCGTATCAGCTTGTTCATCTAGTTCCTACTCTTGATGCAGTGCCAGCTGTTACTGAAAGTGTTTGTAATCCAAGCCCATCAACCAGGCATTGTTCACAAGAACTAAACATTTCACGTTACGACGCATTTTGCATGTTGATCTTCATCCATACAAAACTCAACTAGCTCAAAAATTGAAGCCATTAGGATGCTTGAACGAAATGAAGGTTTTTCATCAAAAATCCCTTTAGCGATGAAGCAAATGAGCTTCACCTTAATGGATATACGTCAATAAGCAAAATTGTCGAATTTGAGGAGCGAAAAATCCTCATGTTTTTCACGAGGCCGAAGTTAATCCTCCAAAAGCCACTGTTTGATGTGGTTTTTGGGCTTTTGTGGCCCAAATTGAATAAATTGCGTGTCAACGACCTTTGGTTTCAACAAGACGGAGCGACATGTCACGCAAGTGGTGCAACAATCCATTTATTGTTAACAAAATTTGCTGATCGCATAATTTCAAGAAATTGTCCCTTGGCTACCAAGAAGCCCGGATTTAACACCACTTGACTATTTTTTGTGGGGTTATTTAAAAGGTAAGGTGTATGCTAATCATTTACAAACAATTCAAAAACTTAAAAACAACATTCGAGCTGAAATTGAGGTCATTAATCCTCTTTTATTGGAAAAGGTCATCGAAAATATGATGTTTGGATGCAGGGCTGTAGACGAAGCCGTGGTGGGCGTATAATCGATATTGTTTTTTATACATAAATTGCATTCAAGGTGGTTACCTTGCCTTATCAATAAAAAATTTTGCAGCTTACTCTTGATATATACTTACATACAAGACCTAGTTTAGCCAGTACCACGTTTTAAAATGAAAATCTATTCCTTTTATCTTCGATTTTATTATAAAACCAAAGCAAAAAGAGAAAAATTCTAAATTTGGACCTATTGGTATAAATATTGGTAGATAGTTGACCTTTCGTTAAGGTTAGGTTTCATTGGTTTGACACTTCGGCCAATTTTGGCCCATTTTGATACCACGCATTCACGCCACATAATTAATCCATTCACCTATTCGTCCACTCACACAACTACAGTATACCCTGCACATTGCAAGCTCCATGTGAACCTGTGCATTGACGTTGCGGTTCATAATGATAGTGAATCAACGTATTACAATGAAACAAATATAAATACATCATATTATTATCACTAAGAGAATTTTTACCAGTGACCCTTTCTTCATAACAAAAAAAATGAAAAAACTGACAAATTGATGTGATCGAAAAAATCACCAATAACATTGAACAATCTCCTTGCATAAAATCGATACTTTTTTAATCTTTATGATGGTTTCTTTAAAAAAATAGATCTTACCACTCCTCCCATGCAAGGAACATGCAAAAAAATTGTTGAATTATCCCGGATTTTATCCGTCGTATGAATATGATTTAAGGCACAATAACACGTAGCGGCCACTTGTGTGCTATCGAGTGTGTGTATGAACTGTTTTGACTGACAAGAATAAAACGAATCGCAATTCAATTCATTTTCAATTTGCCGTGCCAAAATCATTGATATCAAAAAAAAAAACCTCTTAACGAGGTAAATGTTCGAGTGACGAAAGCCGAATTCAATTCTCAAAATTTCTGATATCAAATTTGTGCCGAAAAAAACAATTGCATTCGATTTGTCAACGATTTTTCGGAATGTTAGTGCATTCGGCGCGTTTGTTTACATTTTGCTTTCTAGCTGTCAAGAATAACGATTGCTAATGATTTTTCGGAATGTTCAACAACAACGCGCTGAATGCATTAACATTCCGAAAAATCGTTGACAAATCGAATGCAATTGTTTTTTTCGGCACAAATTTGATATTAGAAATTTTGAGAATTGAATTCGGCTTTCGTCACTCGAACATTTACCTCGTTAAGAGGTTTTTTATTTGATATCTAATACTCCACTATTGAGTTCTAAAGCGAAAAATTGAACTTACCGAATTTTGGTAAAACTGTCTTGTACAATTACAAATCGATATTCCAGCTTAAATTTTAGAAAAATATTAAGGACAAAGCCGTAACTACTATGGCTGTAAATCTGTAAATTTGAAAATGGACGAACATACATACAAATAACATATGACACGTTAAAAACACCCAGTCGCAACTTTTTTACTGGTCACCACCAGGAATCGAACCCAGGACCCCCGAATATCAGAGCAAGCACTCTACTTACTAAGCTAACGAGGACGACAACAATGAAAAACAATCTGTGTTGATAATTTAATCTTTAAATTTATTTGAATCTTTGTAAATGCTAAACTTTTAAGCATCACTGCAAAAATTGAAAATACTTCCAAGGCAGCCGCTACTTCCAGTCTACAGATTTCTATCAAATTGTAGGTGAAGAGTCATTAAATGTTTATGTATGAAGTTTTATTTCGAACATCCAATTCGCCTGGACTTTAGAGAAGACAAATTTCGGAGAAATACTTTTTTTTCAGATCTCTTCATTTCCGGTAAAATTTAAAAATGATATGAGTTAATTTTGTTTCAAAATTATTTTACAATGTTTTCGTTTTAACCGTTTGTTCGTAAATGTTATATACTTTTCAAAATATTTATCGATTTCGATCGATAAATATTTCGGATCGATTTCGCCAAAAACACTGGTAACTCCCGATTTTTGGTAAAAGCTTACGTATTTCACCCTGATCAGTAGATCCGCCTGAGCTGCGGAAATATTTAGTCAAAAAACTTGAGTCAACATTTTTAATGATGATTCAAAATATTTGCAAAAAAACCAAAAGCTCCTATTGCAGGTGGTACTTCCGGTGGATCGATTTTGGTCACCTATCAGTATGATCTCGAAATTTATCGAAAAAGCTTAAGGCTGTATGGTACTCAGAAAAAAATCTGTTTTGATGTCGATATTTAAATGCCCAAGGATGTGTCCAAGCTAAACATTTTTTTTGTTCTTTTTCATCTAAACGATATAATATTATATACATACTTGTTTTGTTTTATTTTGTTATTGTGCTCTTTGTGTATTGTATTAATTACTATGAAGCTCTGATAGTATTAGTTTTGCAGTTTTGCGTACATAAACGGGACGAAATTTTATGAACGAGAAACTAAAAGCGAAGCAATTGCAAGAAAATAATTCTAATTTCGTTTAGTAGTAAAATATGTATACATATCTTAAACAATGTTGTTTGGCTTTTATATATATTTTTGATATTTTAAATCTCGATATGAAATTTTAAATTTATTTTCAATATTAAAGTTTACTGTTTATAATAATAGTAATATGATCTAACTCTGATGATGTAGCGGTTATATGGGAGCTATAGTTGTCATAGCTGTGAAATAAACACAGCAATATGAAAATGTTCTTGATTATGATTTTACATTACAAAATTATTTTGAGCTATTTTCAAACAAAATTAGTTGTTAATCCCGCTATAGTTGCATTTTAAAAAGGCAAGTTTGAATGGGATGCAGTGGAATGGAATCAGCTTGATCAGTACAAATAGACTGAAGTGTCTCTGCCTGGGTTTTATCTACGACAGAAAATTAAATTAGACACCTATAACTTATTAATAAGCTGGACTAGTAATAATAAATAATACTCATTTGTTCTAAGCACATCTCTAATACTACCGACGACTCCTCAAAACATGTTTTGATGAGACATTTCGAACTCATATTTAGCCGAATTATACTAGAGAATTACACTAGAATAAACAGCAAAACAAATTCACGGTAGCTTATTCTTATTTCAAATCGTATCATAAACTCTCTCGATGAATTTAGACAATATGATTGAAATATGAAAATTAAATTAGTACCCGATTAATTGAATTTGACATAACGACCAATTTAACTTCAGAAGGTTTTATAATAAGATAATTATTCAAAAGCCAACTGTGTTGACAGAATATGCTTGCTACAGAGATTGTCGAAGATCGCTTTGCCCATTATTGTATTACTCAGTAAGTTTTTCAAAGTACAACGAGTTACCGTCATTAGTGCTGAAATAAGACTACATTTTCCACTTGGTCATGTGGATTTTTAAATATTTACTTGAGAAATAATTCATGAATCATTGTATCAACTATATCTTTGTCATTAATATCGAAGACGAGCTATATATTTTCATTAAAGCAACACTCATTGTGAACTTCAAATCTAATTTAAAACGAGGGAAAGCGCATGGTTAAAAGTCCTTAAAATATACTTTTTTTAACAAACCTGGATTTATTTTGATTCTATTTACTCTATGGTGCTGTATTTGTTTAATTAAACACAGCAACCAATTCAATGTGACGGAACCGCGTCGACCGGTCCACCATGTAGGGCCTCCTAGAAGTTCGGCTTAAAAAAGTACCCATAGAACCAAAATTTAAGTATTAGCAACATACAGTTAGTAACGAAAATGATCATACAACACTGATTTTTGAAAAAGAAATTACAAAATATAAGGATTATGCAACTTATTTTGCAGTTTTTAGTAATTAGATTTTACAAATTATATCCAGAAATACAAAGCAAAATGTCCTTTACGTTTATAATAAAAAAAATCAAAAAAAATCACGAATTTTTTGCAACGAAAATTATCATACACTTAAAGCATGATCCTTGAATTTTTTTAAAATCATTTACATAAATTATGAATGAAAATGTAATGGTTGCGAGTTGTTTGGCCGGTGTTAGAAATCAAACTACCAACGAAGAACGCCAAATAGTAATTAATATGAAACGTATTGAAAAATCGATGTGCGAAATTGGAAAATTAGTTGGCCGAAATCATTCTACAGGGGCCCAAATAATATCCAGATTGAACGTCACACAATCTGCTGAAAACGGGCAGCGAACAGGGCGAAAAAGCAACATTTTTCAATCAGGGCGAACGAAAGATTTTGGATTTGGTGAGAGAATATCTAAAATCAAGTTCTAAAACACTAGCTTCAGAAATGGATAAGGTACTTAATAAAGCTACCGACAAGGACGACGACGAACAATGATCCAGCACCGTAATTTTGCTCTCAAATTTTGTATTTAAACGCCTCACTGCCGATTCATTTGGCACATTAGTGCGACCGAAAACTTAACGTCATTGGCGAACTGTTTTTGCAAAACTTTCAGGATTTTTGTAATACGTTTTTACAATAATTAAACTTTGTTGGTTTGAATACTTCTCCATATTCTTAAATCGCGTGGTCTGTATACGTGATAAATATCAAAAAAAAATCACCGTACAACTCGTATTAACAAAATGGCGGCAAATTTAAATCCGGCACTCTTGTAGAGACACCCTTTAAAGCGTTGCCACATACACATCTAATAACAGACGATTCGTGCGTAAATTTATTTTGCCTCGCCACATACCAAAAAAAATACAGACGATTTTTACAACAACAATTCTTTATAAAATTTTCAAAATACATAAGCAGCTAATTCATTTTATAATTAAATAAGTTTACTACTATATTCATGATGAGCCTTGTAAAAATATTAAATTAATGAAAAATATATATTTTCTTTTGGAATTTTTTGACATTTGTTGAAGTTCACAGACAACAGAGAAAAAAATCGTTTAAAATTTTTTGATGAGTTCGGAAATCGTTTTAGATTTTTGTGCGTTCGTTTACGTGTAAAATTATACCATTCAGAGAAAAAATCGTTTCCAGGAACGGCTAAATAGAAAATTGATAATTTTTCAATTAAAATTATTAAATAATTCCAAATTTTCTATTTTAGCTACTAACTTGAGATATTTTACATATTATCTCATTGATTTGAGTCAAAAATATGCTCTAATTAATTCGTAAATGCGAAATCTGTTTTTAGATGTCGTCCGTAGAAATGTGTATGTGGCATCGCCTTTAGATTTTTGTGCGTTCGTTCACGTGTAAAATTATACCATTCAGAGAAAAAATTGTTTCTAGGAACGGCTAAATAGAAAATTGATAATTTTTCAATTAAAATTATTAAATAATTCCAAATTTTTTATTTTAGCTACTAACTTGAGATATTTTACATATTATCTCATTGATTTGAGACAAAAATATGCTCTAATTAATTCGTAAATGCAAAATCTGTTTTTAGATGTCGTCCGTAGAAATGTGTATGTGGCATCGCCTTAATAACAGACGATTCGTGCGTAAATTTATTTTGCCTCGCCACATACCAAAAAAATACAGACGATTTTTACAACAACAATTCTTTATTAAATTTTCAAAATACATAAGCAGCTAATTCATTTTATAATTAAATAAGTTTACCATACTATATTCATGATGAGCCTTGTAAAAATATTAAATTAATGAAAAATATATATTTTGTTTTGGAGTTTTTTGACATTTGTTGAAGTTCATACAGAACAGAGAAAAAAATCGTTTAAAATTTTTTGATGAGTTCGGAAATCGTTTTAGATTTTTGTGCGTTCGTTCACGTGTAAAATTATACCATTCAGAGAAAAAATTGTTTCTAGGAACGGCTAAATAGAAAATTGATAATTTTTCAATTAAAATTATTAAATAATTCCAAATTTTCTATTTTAGCTACTAACTTGAGATATTTTACATATTATCTCATGGATTTGAGTCAAAAATATGCTCTAATTAATTCGTAAATGCGAAATCTGTTTTTAGATGTCGTCCGTAGAAATGTGTATGTGGCATCGCCTTTAGATTTTTGTGCGTTCGTTCACGTGTAAAATTATACCATTCAGAGAAAAAATTGTTTCTAGGAACGGCTAAATAGAAAATTGATAATTTTTCAATTAAAATTATTAAATAATTCCAAATTTTTTATTTTAGCTACTAACTTGAGATATTTTACATATTATCTCATTGATTTGAGTCAAAAATATGCTCTAATTAATTCGTAAATGCGAAATCTGTTTTTAGATGTCGTCCGTAGAAATGTGTATGTGGCATCGCCTTTAGATTTTTGTGCGTTCGTTCACGTGTAAAATTATACTATTCAGAGAAAAAATTGTTTCTAGGAACGGCTAAATAGAAAATTGATAATTTTTCAATTAAAATTATTAAATAATTCCAAATTTTTTATTTTAGCTACTAACTTGAGATATTTTACATATTATCTCATTGATTTGAGACAAAAATATGCTCTAATTAATTCGTAAATGCAAAATCTGTTTTTAGATGTCGTCCGTAGAAATGTGTATGTGGCATCGCCTTAATAACAGACGATTCGTGCGTAAATTTATTTTGCCTCGCCACATACCAAAAAAATACAGACGATTTTTACAACAACAATTCTTTATTAAATTTTCAAAATACATAAGCAGCTAATTCATTTTATAATTAAATAAGTTTACCATACTATATTCATGATGAGCCTTGTAAAAATATTAAATTAATGAAAAATATATATTTTGTTTTGGAGTTTTTTGACATTTGTTGAAGTTCATACAGAACAGAGAAAAAAATCGTTTAAAATTTTTTGATGAGTTCGGAAATCGTTTTAGATTTTTGTGCGTTCGTTCACGTGTAAAATTATACCATTCAGAGAAAAAATTGTTTCTAGGAACGGCTAAATAGAAAATTGATAATTTTTCAATTAAAATTATTAAATAATTCCAAATTTTCTATTTTAGCTACTAACTTGAGATATTTTACATATTATCTCATTGATTTGAGTCAAAAATATGCTCTAATTAATTCGTAAATGCGAAATCTGTTTTTAGATGTCGTCCGTAGAAATGTGTATGTGGCATCGCCTTTAGATTTTTGTGCGTTCGTTCACGTGTAAAATTATACCATTCAGAGAAAAAATTGTTTCTAGGAACGGCTAAATAGAAAATTGATAATTTTTCAATTAAAATTATTAAATAATTCCAAATTTTTTATTTTAGCTACTAACTTGAGATATTTTACATATTATCTCATTGATTTGAGTCAAAAATATGCTCTAATTAATTCGTAAATGCGAAATCTGTTTTTAGATGTCGTCCGTAGAAATGTGTATGTGGCATCGCCTTTAGATAGTGGCATAGTGGTGCGACAGTGATTTTTTCTTTGTAGCAACATAAAAACCGAACAATTTAATTGTTGTTGTATTGTATTGTATATCAACATTTTATTACATTAAAAAATATTATTTTGAAATGTTACGACTGTTATTTCACTTATGTCGCGTACATGACATCGGAAATAAATATTTTCATACTCGCTTACGAACTCAAAACCAATCAAATTATTTGAAATGCTTTATACCACGCCTACTAGTTCCGAACTCGAGTTGAAATTGTTTTATCTTTGTTGTTGTTTTAATACATTTTGTATGTTACAATAGTATTTTTTCCGAACTTAAGGTTCAAACAGAATAGATCTGCTCCAGTCCGCTCATTTCGTTTCCGCTCCATCCGTTTGATTTCCTAAAACGCAACATATCCGTTCCGCTTGTCAAAATTAGATATTAGTTAGCTATATATTATATTTTGGAAATTATAATTTGTGGGAGATTATTAGAAGAGATTAATAGAATTAATACAATTTAGTACGCCTTTTATTGCAAAAACTTCTCCTTTAAAATTTTTTCTGATATGTCAAATACTATGTGAGGTTATGTTGTCCGCAAAAATTTGAAATTGGGTTTAGTGTCCGCTCCGTTCTTTTCTCCTCCGCTCATTGTGTTCATATTTTCGTTTTTTCATATAAATTGACAGTTCTCATAAAATGGAGCGGACGGAACGGATACATTCTGTTTGAACCTTTACTCACGATGTCATGAACGCGCTATTACTCTTATTACACACAATTGTACCGGCTCTGATTGTACCATCAGTATATAACAAAATAAATATAAGGTTGTATGGAGTTATCATTGACAGAGTCTACACTATGCAAATCCACTGATATTTTCTATCAGGGTATCGATTTATGTGTGGGTATTTTATATAAATGTTGACAGTGAGTCTACACTATGGACTCTAGGACCTAGGTGAATGAAGTAACCTTAGTTTTAATTTGTTTCGAAAAATATAATAAAAAAAAAATTTAGTACTTAATGTTATCTGTTCTATAGAATTATTTGACATATGAAAAGTTAAAAATATGTCATTTATCATTCTAGAGTCGACAACAACACAACAACGCGTTTTGATTGTCCAAATTTATTTCGTTCGAAAACAACAACATTTCGTAAATAACGTGAGAGTTTTGGTCGATATGAACGTCTTACTCTGAGCGTGTAATTGACAAAATTACACACTTAAAAATTTTGCAGCGTTTTACGATGTAACCCTTGCATCGAGGCTTTTACGAGGAATCGTGTAACAGAATTAGACGCAAAGCATGCACTGAAAATATTTACGATGTAGTTGCGTCTAAAACTAATGTAATACTTGTATCGGAATTAAATTTCTATATAACCTGGGGTTAACAATTGTTTAGCGAATTTATAAAAATTCGCTAAGGCATTGTGTATATTCTTTCAATTTTTTTTCGTTCAGATTATAACCGTAATTTTAAATTTAGTAAACATAAAACCGGATCGTGACCCCATATTTTACTATGAAAATATGCGTAAAAATTTTGTATGCAGCTTTACTTCTGTTTATATTTATTTTTTTCTGTGCTATAACGCTTCTATTATGATGCAAAGCTTACTTCTAAAAACGACATATACGTAATTATTTGCATCGCATCGACATATACGTAATTATTTGCATCGCATATCAAACTTTTTTTCGAGTGTGGGATGATTTTGAAAAAACTGGTTCAGTGGAAGGTCGTACGCCGTATCAGCTTGTTCATCTAGTTCCTACTCTTGATGCAGTGCCAGCTGTTACTGAAAGTGTTTGTAATCCAAGCCCATCAACCAGGCATTGTTCACAAGAACTAAACATTTCACGTTACGACGCATTTTGCATGTTGATCTTCATCCATACAAAACTCAACTAGCTCAAAAATTGAAGCCATTAGGATGCTTGAACGAAATGAAGGTTTTTCATCAAAAATCCCTTTAGCGATGAAGCAAATGAGCTTCACCTTAATGGATATACGTCAATAAGCAAAATTGTCGAATTTGAGGAGCGAAAAATCCTCATGTTTTTCACGAGGCCGAAGTTAATCCTCCAAAAGCCACTGTTTGATGTGGTTTTTGGGCTTTTGTGGCCCAAATTGAATAAATTGCGTGTCAACGACCTTTGGTTTCAACAAGACGGAGCGACATGTCACGCAAGTGGTGCAACAATCCATTTATTGTTAACAAAATTTGCTGATCGCATAATTTCAAGAAATTGTCCCTTGGCTACCAAGAAGCCCGGATTTAACACCACTTGACTATTTTTTGTGGGGTTATTTAAAAGGTAAGGTGTATGCTAATCATTTACAAACAATTCAAAAACTTAAAAACAACATTCGAGCTGAAATTGAGGTCATTAATCCTCTTTTATTGGAAAAGGTCATCGAAAATATGATGTTTGGATGCAGGGCTGTAGACGAAGCCGTGGTGGGCGTATAATCGATATTGTTTTTTATACATAAATTGCATTCAAGGTGGTTACCTTGCCTTATCAATAAAAAATTTTGCAGCTTACTCTTGATATATACTTACATACAAGACCTAGTTTAGCCAGTACCACGTTTTAAAATGAAAATCTATTCCTTTTATCTTCGATTTTATTATAAAACCAAAGCAAAAAGAGAAAAATTCTAAATTTGGACCTATTGGTATAAATATTGGTAGATAGTTGACCTTTCGTTAAGGTTAGGTTTCATTGGTTTGACACTTCGGCCAATTTTGGCCCATTTTGATACCACGCATTCACGCCACATAATTAATCCATTCACCTATTCGTCCACTCACACAACTACAGTATACCCTGCACATTGCAAGCTCCATGTGAACCTGTGCATTGACGTGAACGGTGGGTCGGTGCTGAATTTTGCACTCCATCAGAAAGTCTTAGTTGTGTTTATTAACATCACCGATTGTAATATATGATGAAAATTCGATTTGCATCTAGCCTCTGATAGGATTTGAACCCAGTACCTCCCGCCCCAAGTTCCGAAGCTTTAACCATTGCACCACTTGTCCGGCCACCTTTCTTTAAAATAAGTAAACTTTTGGAACATTCGAGCATACATTCGAGCCTTCAAACGTGAAATGATATAATTTTTTAAACTTTTCCACTACAAATTAGTCACAGATGTACCAGTAGATAAACAAACAATGACGTAAGAAATTTATTTAGTACATTATCGAGTGTTATTTTGACAAGAAAAACAGACACGTATATTCTTGTTAAGTTTTGTGACCTTCAGTTATCCTTTTATACGGTTAGGAAATTCGTCGGTTTTTCCAATTTTTAATAATTTTATTTACCGGTTACATTGAACTGGTATATTTCGGGTTCTACTGAAGAAATGGCTAAAATTAGTATAACTTTAGAAAGGCCTTAGATGGTGTTAAATAATTCAATAAACAATTTCATGAAAGTACAATTATTTTAAGGGGTTTTGTGAAAAGGATGTAGCCAAATGTTTTGACGTATAGGAGGCACAACTGAATTCTATAAAGGAGTGTGACCCACTGTTCGTAAGGTGAAGGTTGTACCTTTCTAGATATTAACTTTGAATTTGTATAAGACCTAGTTTGGTCGGTACAGCTGTTTCTATATTGAAAGTATTTCAAAAATCAGGTATTCCAATTTAAAATAATGTACCGGCTAAACTCATAATTAATTTTATACTTAGTAAAATTTTATAAATAAATTTACTTTAAATTTTAAAAATAAAATGTTAATTACTAAATATAAAAAAAATCGAAAATACATAAATTAAAATGTTTCTTTATGAATAAACAAAAACAATGACAGGTGACTTGCATGTGCAGTAAAGCAATTCGCGCAACACAAATACTACTACCATATCTGCCCGACTACACACATTTTGAAAAAAAAAAATGATATACAAAAATAGAAAAAGACGATTCAAGGATTTATTATATATATACACATATATATATAATATATATCTATATACAATAAGGCACTAAACGGAAATGTTTTACAGAATGTATTTTTTCTTAAATTATATAATATTATTTATGATTAATTATAGAATTATCACAATAATATTTTAAATTTGAATGTGTTATGTACCTCAAATAAAACAAAAATTCAACATCTGTTTTCTTATTATAAAACCACCAAACGATAAGTTTCAAATTGTGTCTCCACTAATTTTTCGATTTACTAAGCATTTTTGAGTAAGCCATCTATATTAGAACGTAGCAACTAATTTTCAGCCGAGAAATTGTACATGACAAGAATATCTTATCGTTTTCAATCGATAAATATAGTGATGTTGATCATTTTTTAATTATATCTTTGTTATTTTTATGTTAATCTTTATAATCATGAATTAATCCCTCGAAAATATCATTCTGTACATGCCAATATAAAAAACAAACATAAAAAAATAGAATAAAACGATTCGTAAGATGGCAACATTTTTTAAAAATTCGTCAACATTAAATAATATTTTTTTTTTTTTTTTTTTTTTTTTTACTTTGGTTTTAGCAATTGTAATGGTGTTATTGTGATTGTTCTGTATATTGGTATATTTCAGCACTCTCGAATTTAATTCACAAATCGTAGGGAATTCTTCCATTTAGCGTCACTATCTGTGTGACAAACGAATATGATAATCGACACTTACTTATACACAATCAACTTCCCAACCACCCCATACTTTCTTTCCTTTAACGCTGGATCGCGAATAAATTTGAATTTTTGACTTATAGATGGCTAATGTGTAAGAATCACAACAATCAGTTTCGAACAAATGAGACTATTGATTTGAAAAAATCAGTCTTCTCATCAGGTCGCGACGACTGATGTTTTATTATTGTCAACTGATGTTTTATTATTGGAATATTGTCTATATATTATTCCAATGTAATAATACAACATCAGTCGTCGCGACCTGATGAGAAGACTGATTTTTTCAAATCAATAGTCTCATTTGTTCGAAACTGATTGTTGTGTTTCTTACACATCAGCCATCTATAAGTCAAAAATTCAAATTTATCCGCGATCCAGCGTTAAAGGAAAGAAAGTATGGGGTGGTTGGGAAGTTGATTGTGTATAAGTAAGTGTCGATTATTATTCGTTTGTCACACAGATAGTGACGCTAAATGGAAGAATTTCCTACGATTTGTGAATTAAATTCGAGAGTGCTGAAATATACCAATATACAGAACAATCACAATAACACCATTACAATTGCTAAAACCAAAGTAAAAAATATAATAAAATTCGTGAATGCGAAAAGTTAGTTGTTAAAATAGAACATAGATGGAAATGTGAAAGAATCAAATTTCGTACGCTATGCAGTAATTCGCTAGTAGTACAACTACATGGTATGTTCTATATATATAGACAATATTCCAATGTAATAATACAACATCAGTCGTCGCGACCTGATGAGAAGACTGATTTTTTCAAATCAATAGTCTCATTTGTTCGAAACTGATTGTTGTGATTCTTACACATTAGCCATCTATAAGTCAAAAATTCAAAATTAAATAATAGTTGCGGAATAAATATACGGAATTTTAAAATAATCATGTATTAATCTCTCAAAAATACCTTTAGCTTTGCGTTAAAACATAAATTATGCCATTAGCTAAATTTTTGTAGCCACTAGGTGATTTGCGCGTAACCCTTATTTTGATAAAATGAGTACCATACAGCCTTAAGTATGAAGTATGACTCTGATCAAAAAATCCGGGGCTGTACAGAACGGAAGTTTTGTTGGAAAAATATTAGAAAATTAATCTGAGCTAATATGGTTGTAAATTTAATTTAGCATCTATTTTCGCAAAAAACGGAAAAGCTTCTATTGAAATTGCCATTTCCGGGCATCTGGGCTGTATAGGAGCCGAATCTTTGTTGAAAAACGTGCTTTTTACAAAATCGTCATTTTCACTGCAATTTTGGAATACTATTTGGAGCGGTAATATTACAAAGTTTATTTAGAATCTTTCACATTATAATCGTTTTTTTTTACTAAATGCTACACTCTTCAACACGAAACATCTGCAAAAATGGAAAAGGCTCTGTGGATGCTGCCACTTTCGGTGGTTTTTCCTCAAAATTTCGGCACCTGAACAGCTCTGATGGATTGATTGAGAGGGGTGAAACTTAATAACTAAAATTGTTTCACAAATTTGGAGATCTCAGCTTTTTCGTTTTTTTTGTATGTACTGGCAGATTCTAAATTAATTTCCCAACAATACCAGTCCAGATTACTTTTCGAAAATGTCTGGGATTATCGATTTTTGTTAAAAGTCTTTTTTTCAATGAAAGCTTGATGCCTGTACAGCCAACAATGATTGATTGATTTGGATGAAACTTCCTACTTAAGCTTTTTCCATAAATTTTCGAAATCCCAGTGATTTTTGCCAGGGATCGGTCCAACGGAAATTATA
Source organism: Nephrotoma flavescens (assembly GCA_932526605.1). Classification (NCBI taxonomy): domain Eukaryota; kingdom Metazoa; phylum Arthropoda; class Insecta; order Diptera; family Tipulidae; genus Nephrotoma; species Nephrotoma flavescens. The sequence continues at coordinate 138,394,491 of OW052221.1, read as the reverse complement.
ACTTAAGTTTCAAGACTTGAACACATTTTCAAGTCATATTTTAAATTGGCCGGAAATGATGAGTGTTGATAAAAAAAATTATTTCACCAAAATTTGGCATCTCTACAGACTAGGCGGAATGACTATTCAGATATGGCTTGTGTGGAAGCTTTTTAAGTGTTTGCACTGGAGATTATATTTTCAATAAGGTTTAAGATGTATGTACAATTCTCGTAAAATAATCTCGGGTGTTGACTACAATAATTACACGCCTCCATTTTTTCAAATATGCTGCTTGCCAAACATTATAAAATAAAAATAATTTACACTACAGGCCAAAAGTATTTGGTCGATATGGTTTTTATAACTAAAACAAGTTTTTATACAGTTTTAGCAAATATTATAATTTATTTCAATTATTTTAATTAATTGCCAGTTCATAAAGCAACCTGTTCAATCCAGAATAAATTCTCTTCCTGAAACGCAATTTACCTGGAATACATCACATTATTACATAAACCTAAAACTTAAATAAACATTGCTCAATTAATTTATACTTACCTTGCCATTATATAAATTCATCTTGATTACCTAGAAATTAGTTTAAGTATTATTAGATAACAAACCAAAAACATATGTAAACAATATACCTAACATAATTTGTCCTTGAACTTGATCTTCAAATTGGTAATCACAACAAATTATGTTATGCATATTGTAACACAAATATAAACTAGAATTTCACTATATATTTATTAACACCTATAGATACTTACCTTTAAAACTATGAGGATAATTGGTTACCTAAAATAGTAATTAAGTTAAGATAAAAATTCAGTTTATTATGTATATTAAATATTTTCTTACAGTTTGTTATGACATTTGTGCATCACACAATTACTAATGTAATTATCTTGTAGATTGTACTACCACCAATGCAATTCATATTTACTATAAAGTGCGTTTAATACCTAATATATAATTTGTAATGCCATCTAGTGGCAACTAAATTATGAAGCGATTGATAACCCTCTATGGTAAATAGACCAACATTTTTGTAATTAATATTTTATAAAACAAAATAAAATTCTCTTTGTCATCAACCACCATAGCGAGAAGTTGTTTAGAATTGCATCGCATTTTAAAATAAAATAAATTATTAAAACTTTAGTTGTACAGTCGATCCGGAATATTATTTATACACAACCTTAATACAAAAACAAAGAAAAAAGATAGCGAAATAGCTAAATTGCGCGCTCATCGATGTGTAGACTCTTTGACCGACATAGCGTTAACATTCTATCCAATAATTTATACAATTGTTAGGATGAAATCTTGTTCCAGGCATTTTGTAATTTTTGTAACACATCTCTCGCCGATATTGGGCATGCTTTCTGAAGCTCTAAGTCTAACTGATCATAAGAGGTCTATCGGATTAAGATCGGGCGATTGTGGGAGCTAATTCAATAAGTTCAGCTTTTGTGGACATTAGATGTGTGCTTGGGATCATTGTCGTGCAGGTACATAAACCCTTGCCCTATTAGTTTTGGTCCAGATGATTAGTTTTCGACCAAATCTCCAACTTGGTTGTTACCAAAACAACCCCATATCATCATCACAGAACCACCCCGTGTTTTATTATAGGAATCCTACAGTCTGGGAGCAGTTTTCACCGGAACGATGCCGAACGTAAACTCTTCTTTTCTATTCAAAAATTTCGAATTTCGATTCGTCTACCCATAGGACTTTTCTCCACAGTGACATTTGCCAATCCTGGTGATTCTTTGTCCAATTAAGTCTTTTTTTACGGCTTGTAATCGAAAGAGGTGCTTTTTAACAGCAATTCTGCCATGAAACCTCTGATCTGTTAGGCGCCTTTCAACGGAGTCAACGACAATTTATTTTCCCGAGCATTGTTCACTTGCGCTAATATTTGAGGTGCCGCCGACTTACTATTATGTTTGGATAACATTCCTATATATTCATCCTGATTCGTAGTGGTGACCCGATTGTGCCCCTGCAAATATGGTATGAGTTCTGCCCAGTTTCTTTAAATCACTCCAGTGTGTATTGCACGGTAGACTTCGGAATTTCAAGTTTTCGGCCAATTACAGCATTCAAAAGCCTTTCCCTATGTAAAATGATAACGGCTGCTCTTACTCAATTACCAGTTCGCACTTTCTCTCCATTTTTTATACCTTTGAAAGTTTTTTCTATTAAATCAATGTAATAATAAAATTATTAACATTTAATACCAGAACCAATTTTAAATAAATTCTAAATTTAATTTAATGGTGTTGGTGATTTCTAGAACAATAAACGTTGAAACAAAACAAAATATGCGTAAATATTATAGATGAATTTCGACAGGGTGTGTAAAAAAAATTTTATTCGAAAATTGCATTGCAAGCCCTTTGTTTTAATTGAAAAAAACTCATCGACCAAATACTTTTGACCTGTAGTGCACATACAGTTTATAGGAATATTTTTGTATCTTTTATATTCTCACAAATATTTATTCGTATATTCATACAAATACATTATATGTGCTCAATTTTTATCACAAATAAATGTCACAGACAAATTTCTAAATGGTACTTACAGATAAGCCAGCTCCCTGTACCTCTGCAATATCGTCTTTTGATGCGAACAGTCTTATACGAATGCCAAAACGCGACCGGCAAATACCATTTATTTAAAAACCAATGTACGTACATCCATCCCAATGTGTGGACACTTACAGTGTAATATTTTATTGTACGCCAATATTACCAAAATAATTAAATTTAAATAAAATATTTTTTTTTGCAATTTTAAAAGCCACCACAAATAATTGATTTAATTTTAAAATATGTCCATTAAATCAGTATTTGATTTATTTAAAATTATTTTTTGCTCCGATTATGGTTTGATTTTAAATAAATATTTTGATACAATGTATAACACAAATAAAATGATTTTAGGGTACATCATTCGTTATTATGGAAAATTTGTGGTTTTCCAGCAAAAAAGCCATTCGAATATCTATGTCAATTAAATGTGTAAATACTGGTACTCGTACTTTATATTATAAATGATGGGACGCTTTTCATAATTTTATCTGCATTTTAAAAAATGTGGGTTTTTTAATATATCGAAACTTTTAGTAAATGAGACAATCAATTTTCCTAACGCTTATCTGTAACCATAAAAAAATCATTTTTCATTCTTCGATTAAAGAAAATCTTCATTATCTGGTAAACGGTATACCGTTTTTGTGTTAAATTTCTAGCAGACATCATGAAATTTAAAATTAAATGAAAACAACAAGCTAAAAGCTCACATTGCAGAAATTTGCCAAACCCACAAAAAACTAAACTGATAAATACTGCAAATTGAATGAGCCAGCAGCGTCATTACAGGAATGGACTTTTTTTCCTCATAACGTCCAACAAAGATACAACAACAAAAAATCAAATTAATGATGAAAAATATATAAAACAATTTTCTCTGTGTTCGTTATATCATCCGGTTTATCTTAAAATTTTGTTACATCTTCCTTATAACTCGTACATATATTATTTTCACTTAATACAAAAATATCTAAGAAAATAAGAAAATTACTTTAATATAAAAAAAGGTTACACAAAAATGTGGAACGGTCTAACATGCTGGACATAACCGGAGCGGAAGGAAAAAGAATAAAACAAAATGTTTTGGTGAGTGTGTGTGTGTGTGTACTCTATGTGAACTGGACAATCAGGAAATAACGCTGCACAGGAAATTATTGTTAGATTCTTAGTTGATAAGATTATCATATGAATTTGTTAGTTGGTTGCAAACGGAAAAGTCAAATAAAAGGTTTAACAGTATAGAATGAAAACCTATTAATAATTTTACTTAAATAATATCTACGTATGAGTATATTGAAGCTAACAATAGAATCATAGAATTAATAAACGCTATATCAAAATAACTATTTCGATGAACAGACAAACACTAATATTAACCCTCGGCTAGCGTACGCTGACACGAATCGAAAATTAGAATAGCAGAACACTGACAGAAGAATCAGGGCCAGCACAATTAGAGAAATACATTAATGTCTCCAAACCAATTAAGAATCAACAACCAACATGGGTAAACAAGCCTTTAGACTCTGTGCATAATTAATAATGGGGAACGACTAGAGTAGATTCCACACAAAAATATACACATGGCCATCAATTGATGGAATTAACCATATATACTTAATTATTCTAACGTTACAAGATATGGAACTGGTAATACAACAAACAGCTTCAAATTAAGCCTGTCACAGTAAAACGCCGGATGATCGCAAAATACAACACATTCTGCGAAGCGCTCAAGCTCAGCCTCCAAACCAATGAAGAAGTCATCAGGTAGAACAACATTGTAAACAAATCAAAGAAGCCAATTTTATACAAATATCAACACACTCGGATGAAAGAAAATTGAAAGAAGCTGACATCGCATGTTGCAATTGCGCGCCCACAAGAATAACCTCGTCAGAGACAAAACGTTAATAAAAGACACGGCACGATAAATCAAGAAAAAGCAAGGAGTGATCGTAGGAATACACAAGACGCCTTTTAAAAGATTCTCAAAAAAAGGTGACTTAATTGGCCTGGATGTTAGCAATTATCATAGACCAGGACAAAGTTGCCTCGAGCATATCAACACAACATGCATCATCATCATTGAGCAGTTTATTGAATGGAATTCAACAACAACTTTACGACAACTCTGAACCTGCATTTTCGACACAATACACAGCAACACAAGTGAATCGTACTATAACAGTCAAGGAGTAACATAACGAAGCGTACTCACACCACTTATGATCCTAGTATTTAGTATCAGACAGTGTAATGAGAAAATTAAATATTGCGTCTCTCAATTTAATACATAGATACGAAAATGACAGGCGGCAGATGACAAGTGACAATTTATCAAACCGACTGTTATACGTTTCATAATTATTTTACGTTTGACATAATTTTAACAAATTAGTCAAGAAAAATTTAAAATGACTACAATTCGTGACAATTTGTCAGTTTTATGTGTTACGATTACATGATCTGTATGTATTATGTTTTTCATTGATCCGTGATGAAATTTAAGTTATTATATTTTTATAAGTTGTGATCGGATCCATTTAATAATATTATTTATTGAAACCCAAAATGGTTTTTTAAAATTATTTTGAAAAAAATAATAATTTTAAAAAAACCATTTTGGGTTTCAATAAATAATATTATTAAATGGATCCGATCACAACTTATAAAAATATAATAACTTAGATTACATGATCGTAACAAGCGCTGTTTGTATTTTATTCCTCTCGGTTTGTGTCCCCTCTCGGTTTTTTATTCCTCTCGGTTTGTGTCTCGGTTTGTGTGCTTTCGGAGTTGTTTAATGTTTGTACACGTCGTGGTGATGGCGCGAGGGTGAAAAGAATGACGAGAAAAAGAGAACAATGCGCATCGAGTGTGTGTCAAGCAAAACATTCCATAAGAATGTTTTTCTTATATGCCTCTCGTTTACATCAATGCGAATTGATGTAAACGAGAAACAGAGAAGAAAAACAATTCTTCTGGAATGTTTTGCGCGTCGTTTGTGCGGCGTAAGAATTTTTTTTTTGCATTCGAGTAGTGATTTTTGAGATAGAGAGTCAAGTTTTTAAATTTTGGTATGAATAAGTCGAGTGATTAAATTCGATTTATTTTTTTTGGATATAGTTTTTCAACCATTTTGATTTTTTTGAGGTGAAAATTGAAATTGAGAATTTTTTTTTGGGAATAATTTTTGAGTTTTTTGGTTGAAAAAAAAATTTACCGTATGTGGATACGAAAAAAAAACCAAAAAAAACGTTTTAATATAATTGTATGGAATAATAAGGTTGATAATAAAGTTCGAAAAAAAAATGTCAGTTTAGTTTGTCTGTGTATTTTTTTATACTTATATATAAAATAAATTGAAGGAAACACAATATTGTGAATAGTGAAAAGTTAATTCTCTGACGGCGGCAATAACACGGCAATTCACGTTTTAATTGTAATTGTGTTGCGGAAATTATAAAATCTAAGAGATTCGGTCACCGTTAGAGAACGGTGAAAGTGTCGCAACAAGTACCAGCAATTCGTGACCTTATTTGATTCAGTGTTGGAAATACCACACGATACCATTTAGGTCGTCGTCATCTAATTTACGGGTGGCCAGCTGAGGCCATTCGCAGGGTGCAATTTTGTAAACGCACAACGATAAAAGGGTGTAACTAGTTATTTGCGGATTTTGGCGAAATAAACGCCCAACGATAAAAGTGTATCCAGTTATTGCGGATTTTGGCGAAATAAACGCCCAACGATAAAAGGTGTATCCAGTTATTGCGGATTTTGGCGAGAACTTATTTTGGTGGCCCGGCGAGGCCCTTGTTTTTATGGTAACGGTAGCCATCCGGCTATTGTTGTATTATTGGTAACGGGGAGAGGCCCCGCAACGACACGGGTGGCCAGCCGGCCATTGGTGTTTTTATTTGGTAACGGGAAGAGGCCCCGCAATATTACGGGTGGCCAGTTGAGGTCACATCCGCTTATACGGATCCGGCGGCCAGTTGAGGCTAGCCGTGAGATTATCATTTTGTGATATCGGGGAGAGGCCCCGCAACGTTAGTGCCCAACCAGGCAAGCGCTCGAGCGCAAGGCGGGAGTCGCCCAACGACGGCATCAAGGCCGCAACCCATATTGGTTAACGGTGAAAGGCACCGCAACGGTCCGGGTGGGGCAAGGCCAAATGTGGCATGACGGCCGATCAAGGCCGCAACAATTTTTTTTTATAAATAGTAAGGTACGATTTTTTTTTTATTGTTTTTATTTTTTTTAATTTTTATTATTTTTCCTTAAATTTTTTTTATTAAATTTAATTTATATTTTGTAATCGAGCGCCGCACAGCGGGTGCGCTCTCGGTGCGCATTGCTTTCTCTCTCTCTCGTTTTCTTCTGGTGCGGGTGGAGGGGGAAGCTGTTTTCCTTTTGTTGTGTTTTTTCCTCTAAAATGAAATGAAATAATAAATTTTTCGGTCGGTGTGATGGGAGCGGAGACTCCCTCTGTGTCGGCATAGTGATTGCGGTCCCTTGGTGCCCGCATCCAATTTCGTAACCAGGGCTCGACCTTGTTTGAGTTCGAATGGATGCGCGCACCAAGGCACCTCTCTCCCATTTATAATTTTTGAGTTGTTCATTCCTCAGGTTCCGGCCGACGAGTTTCGGCGGAACATCGGTTATTATTATTATTTGCGTTTTTTTTATTTTTTCAAATTATCTGTAGTATCATCACGGTGTAAGCCAGGAGCCCTGCATGCCTCAAACCCCACGACCTTAGCACTTCTCCGTTGAGAACGTAGCCGGCAAAAATCACCGTGGAGGCCTCTGCAGGGGCTTAAGTGAAATGTGCAGGTTGGCAGTAGCCAGCCGGTAACATATGTTTCATAAAAAAATAAACGTGACATGCAAATTTTGACGAATGTCCCCGATTCACGTTGTAGAAATAATATTCCGGATCGACTGAACAAATACGCCAATGTATAAGTACTTGAGTATAAGCTACTTATTTAAAGTTTTTACAATTTATTTTATTTTAAAATGCGATGCAATTCTAAACAACTTCTCGCTATGGTGGTTGAAGACAAAGAGAATTATATTTTGTTTTATAAAATATTAATTACAAAAATGTTGGTCTATTTACCATAGAGGGATATCAATCGGTTCGTAATTTAATTGCCACTAGATGGCATTACAAATTATATATTAGGTATTAAACGCACTTTATAATAAATAGAAATTGCATTGGTGGTAGTACAATGTATAAGATAATTACATTAGTAATTGTGTGATGCACAAATGTCATAACAAACTGGTGAGAAATATTTAATATACATAATAAACTGAATTTTTATCTTAACTTAATTACTATTTTAGGTAACCAATTATCCTCATAGTTTTAAAGGTAAGTATCTATAGGTGTTAATAAATATATAGTGAAATTCTAGTTTATATTTGTGTTACAATATGCATGACATAATTTGTTATGATTACCAATTTGAAGATCAAGTTCAAGGACAAATTATGGTACGTATATTGTTTACATATGGTTTTGGTTTGTTATCTAAATAATATTTAAACTAATTTCTAGGTAATCAAGATGAATTTATATAATGACAAGGTAAGTATTAATTAATTGCTAATGTTTATTCCAGTTTTAGGTTTATGTATTATATGCGATGTTTTCCAGGTGAATTGTGTTTCAGGAAGAGAATTTATTCTGGATTAAACACACGTATTTTGCAAAAACACGACTTTTCGTGGTACCATAGCATAAAAACTAACCAACCGATCGCCAACATTTATGTCTTAAAATTTTAATTGAAGTTTTTTAGGAAAATTGACGGTGGGTTTTTCCATTTTCCCTCTAGTTTTTCCGCTATGGCATTACAAAGTAAACAATATTCGCAAAAATCGAAAAAGTTCCGGTGTCGGTGTGAATCCCAACTAAAAAGGGAAAAAAATCACAGAAACAAAAGGCACGTGTTTGTAAATATTTTTCAATTGGAATAAATAATAATTCTTATCCGAAATAAAACAAAATTTTCCATTTATAATAAAATAAATATTAATTTTTTATTTACATTATTTTTAATTTGTGTACAAAAAAACATAGAAAATTTATTTACATATTTAAATTTCATAAATTGAGTTTTGTATTGCATCCGCCACGTTGTATTGCATCCGCCAGCATATTGAGATCTTGAAAAAAAAAATCATTGAAAATTTACTACGTAAATGTATTTCGCGACGACGCCATTGTGAGACAGATCTCTATTACCTTTTTAGTCCAAATTTGCACATCGCGATTGTAACCTCGTTGGTACCAGGGGAAGCATGGTTTGATTAATGTCAAGCATGGTCACCGCAGTATCAATATTGTTAACAAAAAATTTTGTTTTGTTTCTTCAATTATTATAATCAGAGACAGCAGCACATTTGCCCGCTAGAGTGACAGCCGTAGGGGGGGTTCTTGTTCTCTGAAAACAATTGAAGCTCGCATGTGCTGCTTACCAATGTCAAGAAAATGAGATACTCTAACTCAAAAAAAAAAAAGGAACAACAAAAAAATAAATACTAAAATTAAGACAGTTAACTCAGTTCCACCATACTGGAGGCCGTCGGTCACCTGACCTCAGTGCGTACACCACCCGTTGAAGTACTTAGTTTAATGGCACTTCCCTCCCCTTATGACTTCTAAGCCACTACATATTTAAGACACTTTACGCATTACACATAATTAACACCAACACAGAACTGCGAGAAGTATAACAATGATAAAAGTAAACATCACCAATTTTCGAATCACGAGCAAGTAATGTAAAGAAAAATCATTAATTTCGATAATTTAGAAATATCCACATGTCACAAATTATTTATTAAAACTAAAAATTACTATAATGTTACTTAAGATTACGTTTTAGCTACTATAAACACAGTTGACCGGTCCCTAACCCCTTTAGAAAATATAGACGAGCATAAAAACCTAAATCTATAGTTCACTTAAATTATTAAATTAGACATAAAGTAATATTAGTTGAGCATTTTCTTTTGTTTAATGCTATATTTATAATACAAGAAGTACTTTAGTACGTCTTATTCAAGTTAGGAAATTTAGTAAGTTATATAATTATAATAAGAAAAAAATAATAAAACTTAGTGGGTTTTAAAATCTACTTGCGGTTTTATTTTTCCCCTTCTGGTATGTTCATTGGTATACACGCGCGCGCTGACCTACGAGGCATGCATCCATACAATTTGTAACCGGTAAACGAGTATTGCTGGCTGTGCTGAAGTACCGTATCAATTCCTCCGTATAATAAATTTTTAGCGCCAAAAATAAAAAAAAAACGCGGAAAGCGCCCGGGTTGACGCGACCGAACTTTTGCTAATAAATTTAATGAAATGGGGGAGAAAGCAAAAAACTCTAAATAAAATTGTGCCACCACTTTACCAATTGGCATATTTACTTTTCCGTATGCGTACGCTATTAGCGTCAACAACTTTCGTGGGATTTTCCACGTAGCGTGAACACCAATTTTTCTTTTAGCAGTTTGGTTACTTTACACTACTGTGGAAAAAAAAATAATTTAATTTTACACATGCGTCACTTAAAAAGCACAAAACATTCGCGAAATTTACCTAGGTTATATGTTTAATTAGGCGTATAGCCACTGTAATGCTATACGGTTTTTCACCCGACCGATATAGTCCGTAAAAGATTTACTTGGACTATATGCACGATATATATTATGTAAGCACTGATTTTACAGGAGTTAAACTGAATTACCTTCACAAATTTATTATTTATAATTGTAGCAATTTTTTTTTAATGTTTTATTGTTTCACAATCCACACTCAACTAAATGAATTCTCGCAAATTTTCTTTATTTGACATACTTTCCGTTTACAAACAGCTGATCGATGCCGCGTATGTACCACGCACACTAATTATGTTTATTTGTATATAAAAATATATAACAATATTCCGATACCAATGATCAGCCAAACAATATACAGACAATGAGAAAAATCTAACCACTAGTACAATAGAGAAGTATATATTGTTAACGATTAATACATAGCTTGCCCATGAATATTCGTAAATCGGTGATGGACAAGAAAAGATACAAGTTGCGTTCCTATATAACACAAAGAAAGAGTTAAACTTCTATATGTTCTTTATAGGTTTTTCAACCATGGAGCAATTTGTACCAAATTGTAACACGATCACTAAATAAGTTAATAAGTATTATTATATATTTAAATTTAAAATTATTTACTTAACAAATCGAAAAACATTATAATGGAACACAACACTTTAAAGTAAAAAAACTACAACCGTGCACGTCGACTTGTCGGAAGAAACTGAAAATAAAAGATACAATCGAAACTTATAAAACGAAAATAATATTACCGCGAAATAGAAAGAGAAAAACAATTATTTTTCTCCAAAATCAATATTTTTGTGTCTTTGATATTTTGTAGTACGGAATTTTGTACGACATTTGAGCAGTTTTTTCCACACAGTGGAATAATTGCATACTAGGTGTATGCATATGGAAGATAAAAGCAAAAGGACGTTACGATGAACAGCTGTGAAACTAACAATATTTTTTAGTGGTGTGTATGAAATTGAGATGATTTTCTTTCAATCGCTAATAAATACAATAGTAAATTGTATTTGTATTTTATCTTCTTATAGAGGAAGAAAAGATAAGTATTTTAATGAGATATGAATACATAATATGTATTCATGACTTTGTTAGTCAGAGGGTGTTTGTCGTATGAACAAATTTTTTATCGTAAGTCCATTGTTTGGTACAACTTCGAAAATTATACGACAAATTGGAAAATTGTTCGTGATTTTCCAGAAAAACTAGTGGATTTATCTAAAGTGTAGGAAGTGGTAATCAATATATGATATGATAAGTTTGGAATTATTCTATTAAATTAAAAACTTCTCGATGTTATACTATCTAAATAAGCTTTCAAACTTAAAACTCAATTTCCCAAAAATGACATATTTGGACTTACGACAAGATAATACTGAGGCGACGATATATATTATGTACGTAGCAATTCTGTACAGATGTGTGTACATTTGGAGTAGTATGAATGTCCTATAACAATAGTTGGTGATAACAATGCACCTAGAATACAAGGCAATACTGCTTGTTACGTCATCAAATTTATGTCTAAATAAATACATAACATTTAAGGGTTTAGCGAAATGTTTAATGCATATTTTGATAATAATATAATATGTAAATTATTTTTTACCAAATATAAAAAACTCAGATCATTTATTTGACTTTAATGCCATACCAAAGATTGAAATCGTCGACATAAAATGACGTCATATAGCAAAATTTTTAAAGCAGTGGAGCCATTAGTATCTAGGTGCACTGGTGATAAACACAGAAATGATGGGATTGAAAATTAAACTATGTGTTGTTGTTGTTGATCTAGTGATTTAGAATAATAAATCCATTTATCAAAATTTTCACGCGGAATTGATTTTATTTTGTTTACCTTGAATTTACATCTCGTAACTCGCGATACATAATTTTATACAAGCAGATCTGATCGTTTGCTGGTTAAAATTATACCTCAAGCACATGTTTTTTTCTATATATTCAAGATGTATACTAGGGGCTAATTATATAAGCAGAATGAAGGCTACCATATGAAAATTGTTTACGAGCTAGGTGCAAAATAACAAAGTTAAAAATGTGTGATCTCGAAACGGTGGTACAACAACGAGTGCATTACAACAACAATTACATTATACACATATCACACATTTTTAACTTTATTATGTTGCACTGATTGCACTTAGCTCGTAGACAATTTCCATGCGGCAGCCTTCAGTACGATTTACGATTATCGACTCAAACTAATTTTGACAACTTTTTAATGAAAACAAAAAGATCAATCATTAGGACTTGTGTCTCGCATTTATAACCGACAATCCAAAATACTAAATAACGTAACGACTTTATGTTTGCTTAATAATACCCCAGATTCCAAATTTCAAAAACCAATTGAATTTGACGGCGGGGATGCCAGATCCAAAAAAACCATCAAACTATCAAAAAAATCAAATAAATTTGGGTTTGTAATTCTTGATTAAGTTACCGGTCATTTTGCCGTTCACAAGACGATCAAATTTTATATCCAGAATCTCTATGTATGTAAATAATAATAACGTGTGTGTTTGTAACATTAAGAACTGCTGTACCAATGTTGATAAAAATTGGTGTATATGTTGTATGGGTCATGCATGAGAATGGTTTTTAGCTGAAAATGGTCCACCGGAAGTTGCAGCTTCCGTAGGAGCATTTTCGGTCGATAAACTCAAAAATTACTGTATGAACTGTAATAAAAATTTATATATATGTTCTATGGGTCGTGAGCCACTGGAAGTGGCAGCTTCTATGGGAGTTTTTTTTCGATTTATTAATTACATTGATAAGATCGCAAATCGACATACATAGCATTAGCAATTGCTTCTTCAGGGACCCAATTTTAGTCGAAAAACGGGAATAAAATTTATGAGGTTTACCTTTGTTTCACATACGTACTAGACGTAAATATTGAACTTTTCCGCTGTTTGTCTCAAACATTTATATGATTTAATGTTTTAGATCTAGTAGGTAAGTAAAACAACTGTAATTCTCATAATTTTTATTCCCATTTTTTGACCAAAATTCGGCCCCAGGAATAGCAGGAACATTATTAGATGGCAATAGAACACCTCATTCGGTACTAAAACTCCCATTAAATATGCAAATAATTTAAACACCAACATGTAACATACCAAAAACATCAGGAAAGGTATTGCAACAATGCAAAATAATAATCTGGGACGAATGCACAATGGCACATCAAAAATCATTAGAAGCATTAGATAAAACGTTACAATATTTATGCAACAACCAACAGATATTTGATGGTACAACAATATAATTATCAGGTGATTTTAGACAGACACTAACATAGGTACCTGTTATAACCCGATCAACTCCAGCTGGTGAATCAAACGAATGTTTAAAACCATATAATTTCTGGAGAAACATTTAAAAATTTAAATTTAACAATATATATGCGTTTTCAATAGCAAAACGATGAATCGGCTATAACATTTCCAAAATCATTATTAGACATTGGAAATGGAAAAATTCAAATTGATAGTGCAACTGATTCAATTACATTTCCACAAAACTTTTGTATTTTAAAAGACTAAAAAGAAAAATTAATTGAAACCGTATACCCAAATAGTGTACAACAATTCAAATCATAATTGGCTAAGTGATCGACCAATATTGACATCATAAAACAAGAACGTTAATGATATAAATACTGCCATTCAAAATAAAAATGTTGGTGAAACATTTTCATACAAACCAATTGATTGTGGTATAGATCAAGACGAAGTGGTAAACTATCCTACAGAATTTTTAAATTTATTAGATTTGCCTGGAGTACCACCACATATTCTTCAATTAAAAATTGGTGTACTATCATTTTAATACGAAATATTAACCAACCAAAACTTTGTAATGCCGACTTGCTGTTAAAAAATGAATGACATATTTAATTGGAGCAACCATATTAACTGGCAAATACAAAGGAGAAGAAGTTTTAATCCCAAACATTCCTATTATAATTCCGTCAGATATGCCATTTAATTTTAAAAGAATGCCCCATTCGTCTAGCTTTTGATATGACCATTAACAAATCACAAGGTCAGTCACTTGAAGTTTGTGGTTTAAATTTGGAATATCCATGCTTCTGACTTTGCCAATTAGATGGTAGATGCTCACTTGTGAAAAACTGTCATCATTATATGTGAACGCACCTGAAGGAACAACAAAATATGTTCTATACCAAAGAGCATTGGAGTAAATTAATCAATTTTTATATAAATAAAATATTTTTGATTTCATTTTAATTTTAATTTAATATTACAAAATATAAAAATAATTTTTCATTTAAAATCATACGGCCGGCAAAGCGGGCAGGGTACAGCTAGTTTTATATAAATATAACAAATTTTCTAACTACTTCTGACTACTAGACATTTGAAACCGGGTCAATTCTATAATTATTACAAACATGTCCTGTCCCTATATATCTGGTTATTTGTAAAACCGTTAGTCTTAATCGCACATTCTAAATAATGATGAATCAATAATAATGATATTGGCTTCTTAATTTGCAACTTCAATTCTCCGGAACTTATCAGTAAACCTTCAATCCTGGTGTGCCAGGATCCATCCATCCATCCATCAAATCCATATTGGAGGAATTTGGAACCTGACACAAGTCGAAGTTTCATAAATATTATGGCCACATTATCAACGTGTTTAAATGTTCAATCGACATATTCCATTTTCTTTCATTAGTTTTGGCGACGTTGGCGTGTATGATCCAAAAAATGATTGATCCAAAAAAGGTGCAAATACCCGAAATTTGAACCAGGAACGAATGAACGAGGGATTCCATCTCTCATTTTAAGTTGGTCCTCAACCGTCCATGAAATGAAGACACCAACCACCAGAAGTTGGTAATCAACCTCGTCTATGATAAGTCAACATCAATTAACATTTTGTAATAAAAAATTACTTATCGAAATGTAATAAGTACAGCAATTACCAGATTACCAGCAGTGAATACAAGCGGGTCAATATTTATTGCTATAAAATTAGTAATATACAGATAAATCAAGAACAGCCACCTTGACAGACAAAAGATGTAAACTTCAGGATAGATCTTATATAAACTATCGGCTATCATAAGCTATCTTACCTTCGCAATCCTCTCGTTTCTAAAGAGTTGAATCAGTCGGTATTTCCATAAAAATTTGATTCGTATCAACAGACTCGTAGTGAAATATGGCGTTATCAGCGCTTTGTAGGTTCTTTGTAGTTTAGTCTTTGGTGAAACATTAACAATTTTAATGAAATTTGCTTAATCCGGTTATGTAATTTATCCATGCGATGATTCTTGCTCTATATAGAGATTATATTTTGATCATATATCATCAATTCTAAGTAATCGAACTTTCACATGCTTCTCATTTGCCGTGGCTCTCTAGTAACTGATATTTTCTTGTTCACAACGCTGATGTGAAGCTCATTTTTTGGACGGTTTCGAAAACGAACTAGCTTGATTTATAATATAAGGAGTTGCGCTACTCTATGTTCTGTCGAATGATATTCTCTAATGACAGGATGAAGAAAGTTTTAGCTATTTGGTTTCATTGCCGAACATTATACCCGTATGTTATTTTAAAAGCCACATACCCCTTAAAAAGTTTATCAGAAGATTATGTTGGAATAAAAAAAGTCAAGATCCTATATCAAAAGATGGGAACTGCTTGGATATTTGGAATTTCGCTCCTTACGAATGGGCATCTTCATTTAAAATGGGGTGTGGGGTTACTAAACGTTTATTAATGAATAAAGGGTTTCGTTCAGCCTAACCAATCTCATCCATATAAGTAAGTACCTTATGTTTATTTTAAGATGGGCTTATAATTCCACCATAAAACTGAAGTTGATTAGAATTGGTTCAGGCATTTTCAAATTCCATTCGATATTTTAAGCTTGGTACATTCCAATTTGTTTATTAAAGACATCGATTAAATTGTAACATCTTGCTTTGTTAAACACTGGTTGGCTTAGAAAACATAAGGACCAGCAAAGTTATTTACAGCGATCGCATCTTAGCCACGAGTACCATTACGGACTACCGACCAAATCGTAATTATGTAGTTTATTAAAAAACTTTCAATAGGCGTGCGACAGCATCTGATATCTATGTGCAAATTACTGAGAACTCTTAATTCAAGGTATACAGCAAAGATAAACTTTCGGCAACATTTAAAATTGCATCGTGAGTATGAGAAAGAAGTAAGATGATCCTATCTGCCAAATGCTTTTCAATTTATTCTTATAAAACGTCATACGTGAGCTCAATATAGGCTAGAGCAACTGACATTAGCATATGTTAATGATATCTGGGTTTTAAGTCGCAACGCTGATCTCTTGAGACAAATCACCCTGCCATTATACTTCCCAGCTCTTCAGATCGATCTACAAATGAACCAACAAGAATGAAATGTTAACAATTTATTTGGGGAGACACGCGACACGAGAAGGTAAAAGGGTTTAAAAAACGATTTGAAATGTTTATTATATTATAGTTTCCGATTAAGTATCAATTAAAACATAAATCAAAGATCTGCCACGATCTTGTTGTCAAGCTCTTGATCTAGTGTTAAAATAAATATGTATATATAGGAACGTGTTTCCCTCACTTTGGAAATTTTCCAGACATCGGCCTGGCCAACAATGGGCATAACTTTTTATTCAACTGAACTAGTTTCAAAAAAAAAAATATTTATTTGCAAACTGTTAAAGGATTCGCTGCGTTTTTTGACTCGTAATTTGCAAATAATTTCCGGAAATCTTCTCCATGATTGAAGCTGTTTTTATCATAACGCGTCATTCACTTGATGTGCAATGCCGTAGACAAACACAAAATTTATCGCGATTTTCATTTATCTAGATTGAAAATTAAATTATAATAATCGTAATAAACAAATTGTGGTGACTAATAGAAACGCGATTTTTGCAAGTGTGCCTAATTTAGCGGGATAGATTGCATTTATCTAGTTATGAAAACTTAATAATTCTGTTTTGGAAAATCGAGTACCGAGCGACAGGCAGAAATAACTTAGTAATCTAATACTTTTTACACTATTTGTCGTAGGCACTTGGCGAAACACACTTATACTTAATAAACACATTTTTATTAATCACTTGTTTTTTGTTTCGCAGAATATTTTGAATATTTTTCAAAAAGTTTAAAAAATCACTCGATCGATTTCGACTTGTTAGGTCATCATCAGGAGTATCTACTGATTTGTATTAGTAAAAATTTTGTTATATAGTAGAAAAAAGCAAAATAAAAATAAAAGAATTAGGGGGGAAAAAAATAAGTAATAAAAATTAATCTACGGATCGCGCAGGTAGGCGGACTATATTAAAGTTATTAAATAAAAAGCTAAAGCGTAAAACTCTAACGGGTATTTATCCACCGGATAGTCCAACGCGGGAAAATTGGCGTCGCTTAGAGTATATAGGAAAAACGAGCCAACGGATTAGCAACATCGTGTCCAATTATACCAATATTAGTTTTGCTTTTTATAATAACAACACAATAAAGAAAATGATTTTTAACAATAAACCTAGAGTTGATCGCCTTTCCAAATCTGGTGTCTATAGGATCAATTGCAATGATTGTAGTTTCTCCTATATTGGTCAGACTGGGCGCAATTTTGGAGTTAGAGCTAAAGAACATTTATCTGGTTGCAATCAATCAACTTTCCATAACCATTTAACTTCAGAAAATCATACAGCTAGCTTGAACAATTTAGACATATTACATATACAACCCAAAGGCAGACGTTTAGATACCTTAGAATCTTACGAAGTTCGAAAATCAATATTTCTTAACCATAATATCCTTAACGAACAGAGAAAAATCCGGTTCTCACCAATTACAGACCCCGCCCTTTTCTATTCTCACGTACGCAATAATATACCTTGAATTTTGTTACTCAACCTATGACTCATCGCCTGCCTGCGCGATCCGTAGATTAATTTTTATTGCTTATTTTTTTTCCCCCCTAATTCTTTTATTTTTATTTTGCTTTTTTCTACTATATAACAAAATTTTTACTAATACAAATCAGTAGATACTCCTGATGATGACCTAACAAGTCGAAATCGATCGAGTGATTTTTTAAACTTTTTGAAAAATATTCAAAATATTCTGCGAAACAAAAAACAAGTGATTAATAAAAATGTGTTTATTAAGTATTAGTAATCTAAATAACGCGATCATCTATTTTGTCTACGGTAAAACGCACGATTTTTAATAATCGGGGTTGTCTTTTACACATTTATGAAGGCATTCTAAAATTAACATCTGAACATTGCGCTGGTTACATCAGTGGTCGCTGTTGTACTTGAGCGGTTGAAAAATTACCATTCATTCGTAATTCGGAATTATGATTGAATTACGAGATACGACCCCATCTCGGAAAAGTAGATATGTTGAATTGAAGTCTTTGAAAATTCATTAAATTCTGGTGCCAGCAAGTTAAAACTCATTCAATGGAATGTAAAGAACTGACTGAAATTTACCAGACTTCCAGTCAACACCGAAAGTGTAAAACCAGAAACAAAAGAAATGTTTGGGCTAAAAATTTAATGCAACCAGTAGATATTATGTACAATTGAATCATTCGTGGAAAATGAGCAATACAGTTTTAATATCCCCTAGGGGATACGATCACTCTCTTTAGATTTGTCTTTAGATATTTGGATGACTAAAAAACTTATGTGAAAATGCACCCGAAATATTAATAATTTAAATCATTTTTGTCATTACCTTAGGTCAGTTCCTGAGTTGACCATCTACTTTGCTTCTCGTTGTGCGAGATTTCTTTATAAAAAAGTTATATTATTTCATTATGATTGTAATGTTGTAAAAACAAACAACAAATACCCAAACGCTTCATAATATGAACTGAAAATTAACAAAAATCAATATATAAATATGTTTGTTGTTGTAACCAAACCATTAGGTATTTGAAAAAAAAAACCTTTTTCATTCTTTCGTTTTATGTTTATTTTCGATGCACATGTCTCCAAAAGATAAAAAATGAAAAATTACGAAAATACAATTTTGATGAAGATTTCAAAATGGTACTGTACGCTCCATCTACTAGAAAAAATAAACCAGTGTTATGTGTCTTAGCTTTGAAAATCGACCACGTATTATCTTGAATCGGGGCCTTAAGCAGAGATATTTTTTGATTATATAAAACAGTTTTACCAAAAGCCTGGTTAGTTAAATGTTTCGCTTTACAAATCAAGTGTCGTCGTGTATTTTAAATCAATAGGTATATATTCGTGGTAAAACAAAGTCAGGTTTTGGTCACAACATATTCACCATTTTTTATTATTACATATATGTATACAAGGGTGTCTCAGATGTCATATGTCTCAGGTGTCTGAGATCGAGTTAATTTTGTATAATTAACTACTAGTACTGTCCTATTTATATGCAAAGTGGTATGCGGATAGATTCCACTCAATGAAAACATTTTATTTTTCTAGACGCCGAGAGTTTAAAATTGCTCATTGTTCGAAAACTTGCAATTTATGGTCGCATATTTATAGCATAAGAGTTTAAGTATAGCAGCTGAGAGTAATCCAAAAAAATAAAAGTACTTGTGAAGGTACTTAGTACTCTTCTAGATAATACCTAATTCGATGCATAACTCTTTCACATCTTTATCATCCATGGTGGGCCGATAACTGTGTACAGAAATAATTTTAATCTTTCTTGAATTGGTTTTTGTTGCAAAAAACCAAATCGAACTGGTGAAATCTAGTTTTATTTAACATTATAATGCTTATCTGCACAAGTAAATTGAGAGTATTATTAAAAATGTTGGCTTACGACAATTATGAATTCTAACATTATAATTATAATCAAATTTATTATAACTGGGTTTTAAAAAATTATCTTTAAATATGACCCAGCCTCTGTTACAAAAATCTATATAAAGAAAGTTTCATAATGAAAATATTAGTCAAAGTGAAAGTGGAGGCATAATGGATACCGTCCTTAAATTATTTGTGCTTACTGTGTTTTTATCAAGTTGGAATTTACTCCAAGGTAAAATAGATAGAAATAAAGAAAATAATTAAATTAAATAATTTTAATATTTTATTATTAACGTGATTTTTAATCTTTTCTCTAACCAAAAGTCCAATCTACAAACAAGAAATTGTTTGATTGTTACGGGTGTACGCTTATGAACGTGACCGAAATATTTTTTAATGAGTTCAGTGAAAATACGAGTTCTGCAATTAACATTCACATAACAAATTCAAAAATAAACAATTTCAACACTAATAGTTTGCAAAAATTTATTAGGTTACGGGGGCTTACAATTATTAACTTTAGTTTGGATGATTACAATACTTTCAATAACCCTGGCCTATTTGAACATCATATCAACATATCCAGTTTAACATTAAAATATTCCGAAGACAAAATTGTGTTACACGATGAAGTATTTCGCGGACTTAGAAACGTGAAATCTATAACGCTCGAGCATCTTCAATTAGATTCGATACCAAGAAATTTATTCAAAGACATGGAAAGGGTGGTCGAAATTAATTTAAATTCGAATAACATTAAAGTTCTGGATACATCATTCGAATTTAATTACGTCTTAAAAGAGGTTTCGCTTAAAGATAATCCCGTGTTTTCTCAGTAAGTTGATTGTGATTGTAAAAAAGTTATTATTTCATTTTGTTTCGTTATTATAGGCCACATAACAGAATTAGTCAATTTCATATTGGAGGGAACAATCTAAGATTCTATTTTGCTAATTTTACCGCTCATACACGAAAAACCATGAAAAAATTATTGAATAATCATCGTATTGATCAATTACATTTTGAATCGCTCGAAACCGATTTTGATATTCGAGATTATTTAAACATGGACACGGATCGAGATTACGATTTTCTACGAGTTGACTTTAAGGCATATCGATCCGGCTATCTCGACTGGGATTATTTAAATGAAAACGGGATTGCGTATCAAGATACTTTTAACGATCTTAGACGGAAGCTGGACGATAAATTCAACATTCAGATTAACCTACCGATTTCCGGTGAATCTTGTCATTCTAAATGGATGATTAAAAAATTCTTCTACGCATTTCTTAATTCATTCCAAAATCCTGGATTTTATTTTGAAGATAGCCGTGTACTATTATCGTTTGAGAGGACTTGTCCAAAACAAATTGAATTTTTTGACGAAGAGTTTAAAGAAAACTGTTTATCAATGTGTAAATGTTTGTACAACCCGTTAGCGGACCAGGTAACAATCGATTGTAGCAACCGGAATTTGACTGAATTTCCAATAATTCCGTATCCGTCGCAGTACGAAAATATTTATAAAATAAATATACTTTTTGGAAATAATTTATTGCGCAACGTATCGTTTCTGGAATATGATAACCGTGTACTAGAGAAGCTGACTGAACTTCAATTTCAAAATAATCTTATTGAATCTTTCACTCTAATGGGCAAAAGCTATAACCATATTGAGCGTATAAACTTATGCAAAAATCCAATTTTGAATAACAGTTCGCCTAAGAAATTTGTCTTGGATATGAGCGCTAGTACGAATCATTTTAATGAATATTTCTGTTCCAATTTCATTCCTGCACGTTATAGCAAAATGGACCCGGCTAAATATGTATTAAAACAAAAAACAAACGAATTTATTAATAGTTATTTAAATAAAGTTAATCCCTAGTGATTGGATTTGGAATTAAATTATTTTATTAGTAAAAGTATTGTATAAGCTTTGCAAAAGTGTTTTACTGGTACGAACTAAATTTATAGATGGATTGCACACAACGTGTGTGAAGCTATCTCAGTATTTGATCCCAGAAAAATAAAAAATAATTATTAATTAGGCAATACTACATAGTTATATCGCATCACAGGATTTTTAAAAGTGTTATAACCAGAAAATTTTAAAATGACACGAAATTTTATAATAATTGGTCTAAAGTGTTTATTCCTCAAATAATATATGAGATAAAAGGATGAGAAATTAAGCCATTACTTGAGATTGCGCACAATGGGCTCAAATATGTATGGTCTATTCAGTTAATGAACGAATTATGGATTTAAATTAATGTTTCTCGGGAACCATGCGTGTCGTGATCGATATCTTCTAATTTCAACATAGCATCATCTCCGCTATCCAAAATAAAATTAACATTACGTTTTTTTGTTGAGATTAGCGTTATAATAGTAAGTGCCCAAAACTATAAACATTTGTTAGGATTATCTGGCGCTAAGGGGTCATATGTGTATGTGACTGAATCATTTTTAAGAGTACTATTCTGATTTAAATTAATGGTTCCCAGGAAGCTGAAACGTCGTCATCATTCTCTTCTTATTTCGATTCAACATGATGGCTTTTTTCGACACAAAAAAAATTTCAAATCCAACCGTATGTTGAGTTTGGCGCAATAGAATATGCGTATGTTCAGTTTACGGGAACTTCAAGTATCGTAACCGAACCCCGGTGGTCAAAATAAAATTCACAACATGTATATTTATCCGTGTATTGAGATTAGCGCTATAACATTCTGGGATGGCTCATTTTATACAAAACATACATTTAAGATTTAAACGAATGGTTGCTTAGAACCTAAAGGGACGTAACCGATCTCATTTGATATCGATTGGACATGATGTATAGAGCTTACTAACACAATTTCAGGACCCTTCGTATATTATGATTGGCGTTATGAGGTCGTATGTGTGTAAAAGCTCGAACAAATGTTTCCATTTTTCAAACTTAAATGGTGTTTCTGGCAGATTTTTGCTTATTTTGGCTAGTACTAGAGCTTCAGATTCTATTGAAAATGCTGACGGATATTTTGGTTGTAGGTTGATATTTACAATACATACTATTGATTCTGCCTGCAACTTGTCCGCCAACGCCATGGACCTCTGCAATGATTCTACGACCTACTCGTCATCGATTACGATCGGTAATGTTAATAAACACAACTAAGACCCTCTGTTGGAGTGCAGAACTTGGCGCCGCCCCACCGTTCATGTCAATGTACAGGTTGACATGGAGCTTGCAATGTGCAGGTGGTATACTGTAAAAGGTGTGAATGGGTGGTGTGCGCGTGAATGAAAAGGGGAGTAATAATTGTACTTCAAGGGACATTAAATCCACATAAAAAAAAAATGCATTATAGCTTATTGGAAGAAACTCCGAACTGACAACGCACAACAAACTGCTGTTATATAAGCAAATCCTAGAACTTAACTGGACGTATGATATTCAGCTTTTGGGCTGCGCAAAAAAACTACAGTTAAGATCATTAAAACATTTCAAAACAGAGTACTACGTAGCATTGTGAATGCCCCTTGGTACATTAGAAATGACAAATCTCAGCGAAAAAATACAAAAAACTGCAAGAAGTCATGTACTACGACAGCGGTAGTACGACAACGACACAAACAACTGAATATTTGAGCGGTCCAGACATCGATGTAATGTGTCATCCTCGGTATAGTTCTGATTTAGAACCCAATGACTTCTTTTCATTCGTTTCATCAACGTTTCTCGACACCTGAAGAAGCGGTAGAGGTACCTTAATCGGAGCGAAAAAAGTAATTCGAAAATTGGTTCAAACGGATGCAAAAATTGATTGATCTTCATGGATAATTTTGAAGTAAATATTTGTTTTTGTTCTCTAATATCAAAATATAAAAGACAAAATTTATGTATTTGAATTTTTTCTCTACACCAAATGTACACACTCGCAGATACAACTATGTACATATTTTTAATTTTGTTTACTCATTTTATATGTTGTCCATGTATTATCCATCTGAAAACAATTGTAAAATAAACATCATACCATGCACAATGAATATTTTACACATCAACCAGAATCTACTTAAATATAATATATTTAAGTAGATTCTGCATCAACTCACACCTCAAATGAAATCTCCCGACTAATAAAATTAAAAATTTTTCTAAATGAAATTGATAAACAAGGAAATAAGTGGGGTAATATGCAGTGTATCTATATGTATTATAAAAGAAACCGAAATAAATTTATTTGTTTTCTCACTTCGACGTATGCAAATGGTTCAATCTGTTTCATACTGCTATCAGGGTAACTTTAATCTGGTATTTTTTCGTTTCTTTCCCCTTTACCAATAAAATCGGTTTTATCTGCGCCGCAATTTTTTGTTTATTGGTAAAGGGGAACGAAACGAAAACAATACCAAATTAAAATTACCCTAGTATGCCATCAGCCTATGAATATTATATAAGAAGATAATTATTTTAGGTCACCGTTTTAGTTCATTTTTTAAACGTTTCATGGTGGGTTTATCTATAAGAAGAGAAAATTATTGTATCATGGTATACTCTACCAAATATTATCGGTAGGTCATCGGTTTGGATATTCGCTATATCGTATAGCCATTTCTGAACCATATATTTATCTCGGTTCTTCTGAATTAAGGTAATTTAATTTTAGGTTCAAAATTAACGGTATAATCAAAATTAGACTTATATAATACAAGCCCGTAACTGTGATTAAATCATAAAATATAATGGTTTAATATACTGCTGTATTATGTATATTAACTTTTGACATTCAAGAAAGTCGAAAGCAAGATTATTTATAGAAGTGTCTTTAAAATATTTGAACCAGTTAAATCTAAGATGATATTATTTTGCGTTTCATAATATTTTATGTAATTAGTTTATCGTGCAATGCATATTGTGCGCAGGGTTATTATTACCAGCTACCCGACGATGCCGAAGTGAAAAGATTAAATGTCACCATAAATCGAGAGATGCACACACCAGTGATTCATGTATATTGCAATATTTACAGTTCATTGAAATATTTGGAAATACGACAAGGACCGCTAGACCCATTTCATCCAAAAGTTTTTATTACGTTAACATTTGTGGGATGCTTTAATCACGAAAAGAAGAACGAACATTTTAATTATCGTTTATGTGACGCCATTTCTCGTATACCAGATTTTCCAAAATATAATCGATGGTATCGGATTGATTTAGCTCTAGACCAATATGCGGATGTGAATAGTGATACTTTGTTGAACAATTTTAACTTTGCAAAATTCGGTGACACTAATTTCATAAATTTTCGTAAATCTCGGTTTAAATTATTTTAGAACTATTATGGACACGGATCATGTAAAATTTACAAATAGTGAATTAATCAATTTTAATAGTATTAATTTGAAAAAATTTAGTAAGATAACGGTACTTGAAATGTATGAGTTTTCATTTGCCGATCCCAATGCATTTAATGTTCCGCACCTGTTTCAACATAATGTGTGTAATGGTTCAAAACACAAAATTACATTACACGAGAATTTGTTAAGGGGTTTACGCTCCCTCACAAGACTAGCACTCTCAAATTTTCAATTGGATTATATCCCTTTTTCAGAAAAATGGAATATTATAGAACATTCTATAATGATACCAATCGACATTCTATTTGTTGTGATGGGTTCATTACTTTTGCCACTTCTAAACCATTTCAAACAATTATACTCAATTCTTAAAATCCGTCCTTATTAATTTGTTTACAATATTTTTTGTCTTTTTCTTTGATCCCTTTTATAATAATTTTTCCCTAAATAAGTTGTTTCCTAAAGAAGTGGTTCTTCCTTCGATATTCCTTCGGCCCCAGGGGGTCTACATATCAACAATGAGTTATTGGGAAAAATGACGGCACTTTAGAATGTGATTTAATTATTGGGCTACAACCATAATACGATACACATTGAAATTCATACAGGAAACCTTGTTCGTTATCGCCGCACATGCTGGATTAGTTTGCATGACGTCTTCTTGTCGAAATGGTATTGGGTATATTGAGGAAAATACGATCTGTGTATTTCAGTAACACAGTAAATAATATCACATCGATCGAAATCCTGGCCGACCTTGATAATAGGAACGATTAAGTGTTACAGCGATGAAGCGTCTTTCTTTTTCACCAGAGAGTAGTTTGGCTCGAGTGTTTACTCTGTGATCATGTGGTGGCATTTGGTCCAATATACAGTTTTGAATAAATTTCTGAGAGGTTGGCGTTTATGGAATAAAATGTGTAAACCTAATATTATTTCACGTTTTGTTTTGTGCCGAGACTAATACATAGTACAACGTTGATTAGTCTCTAAAATATCCCACTTTATGTGTTGATCCAAAAGATGTCCCATTAAAGCATGAGTGGTATTTGAATGTTTTGTTGCAATTGTTTGAGTAACTCAGCAAAAGTTCCGAAGTCGTATGCTAAAAGATGTTCAGGTGGAGTACTATATTGGAAACGATCGTTCTCTTTCCACTTATTTCAGCAGCTCTCTCTCTCTCTCTCTCTCTCTCTCTCTCTCTCTTTTCTAAATTCTGGTTCGATTTCATTTCAGCTTTTGAAAATCACTGTCTTTTCGACGATCTGTTCGATTGATAACGCAATTCGCCTCGAACAATATTTCACAGTCACACTATTATTTTTTCATTGAGACGATACTATGGGCTCCATTTATTTTATATTGAAGTGGAGTGACGAACGATCAAATTATTATAAAATACAATTTCTTGCCAGCTTTGGATAATTAGCAATGTAGTTTTTATACCTGTGGTCACCATCTTCATGCTAACGTCGTAAATTTGAGTAAATGAAGACAAGCACAAGCGTGAAGAAATTTCAGTGATAAATTTAAATAAAAAAGTCTACAAAAAATCGACCTTTTGAAAAAAAATTGTATAAGATGTATTGCATCTAGACACAGGAAGCCGACTCCTTGAAAAATATTACGGAAATCTGCTCGTCTTTCTACCTTTATGCAAGAAATATATAAAATTTGCATGCATAATTTGGAACCGATAGGATGAATGGTGTGAATAGTGCAAATCATTTAGAATAGTATGGGGTAACGGCTATATTAGCTCTCACGGGTTCGCGGGAGTTAATTGTGCCTTCAACTTGCTTAGACCTCTGAGGGGAATAACCAAAATAGAAAAAATCCACAAAATCACGAGGCAATAAAACGATCAATCAAATCGGCCACATCCTCGTGTTCAAAAGGCATTTTTCAAACATCATAAGGTTATTACGATCAAATGCGACGCGATCGATTGTGGCCACTTTCTGGTAGTTGCGAAATATGCCGTTCCTCTATCCACTACGTATAATACTCGATTCCAACGAATCTCACGTTAGAATACCGAAGCAATAAGAAATCAAGTTACCCCGACTAACTTGGAAACCACCATATCAGAAACCCTGATCAGCCAACTACTACCCCATTCTGTGAAGGAATAGGGAACATAATAAAATTGGCGATAGTAACTACTTCAACGGCAAATCTGGGTAAAAATACATTAAGATCTAGAAACACCTGGTTGGATGAGAAATGTCTAGCTCGAATTGAAGAAAAGGATCGCACACTACATGGTCAGGAGAAAACGTCACTTTAAGAGACAGATACCTATAAAAGAAATCGCTACCGGCTTCCATCCACTTTAGCGCAATTAGAAACCAATCTGGAAAATTACAAATGCGCACAAACACTGTCCTGACATAGTATGGAAAATTATTTCTCGACACTCTTATACAAACAGACGTTATCCTCCACCGAAAAGCCAACATCATTGCATCAATCTGATATCAACGTAGAAATTATACTTCTGGTGCAAAACCACCAAAATTGCTACAAGTTATCAATTTACAGCGAACGCTTTTTGGCGGGTAGTCGCTCATACGATTTTATTCCAGGAAGATCAACAACCAATCAAACTTTATCACTATTGTGTTAGAAAAGTGCTAGGGAAAATACATCTCTATGTATTTTCTATTTATAGAATTTTAACAGGCATATGATAACTCCAGATTATCACATTATGGCGTATCTTGTCAAATTTTGGCATTCCTCCAAAATTGATATATTGGATGTCTCTAAAAGCAAGGTGATAGTATAAGGCAAACTCTTGGGTAAGGGGACTCAATAGCCCCTTTCCTTTTGTATATCCATATTTCTGTTACTATTTTCGGTTGTCTTTTATAAATCGGGATTGGGTAAATCTGGGAGCGAAGTCCGAGATTCATACCTCCCCGCGGTGCTCTCTGGGTAACTCTAAATGAATCAGGCGATGTAGTGGAGACGAGCAGCTAAATCCTGTTTATAGTCATGGACACTACATGTCAGGGCGAGCCATTGGCGCCTCAAAACCAATACAAAACCAGCGTCTGTTTTCCAGGTTAGGAGTGGCTGAAGCGGGCGTCTGTCTTGTATCAAGCGGCTCGCTATATAAATGTGTTCAAGGTAGGACTGGATGCCTCAAGATTCTCACCAGTACGTGACCCACACACGTAACAAGCGGGTTGAGCGGAAGGCCAACAACCTCCCCTCATAAAAACTATCAAGTTATGAACCCTAAACAAAGGCCTCGGATAACCAAATCGGATTCATTACAAACTCGACCTTGGAAATTGTACACGGACAACGCTTTAAAAATGGGAACATGGAACGTGCTGAGCCTCTTAAGACCTGGAGATCTCCAGAACCCATCGAACCAAGCAAAGAGTTACACATTAGACGTATTAGCACTACAAGAGCTTAGATGGTCTGGGAGTGGAATCCATGACGCCACCAATGGTTACACTCTTCATTACAGCGGCCATCAGAACGGAGGAGAATTTGGAGTTGGCTTCCTCATCCATCGGCGCGTGAAGCATCATATCATCGATTTCCGCCCTATCAACATGCGGATATGCACGGTCAGACTTCGCACTAAGAAATTTAACATCACGATCGTTAATGTGCATGCACCCACCGAAGATAAATCAGATGACATCAAAGATCTTTTCTTTGTCGAACTGGAGAAAGTCATCAATAACATACCGCACCACGACATTAAAATCATCGTGCGGGCGACTTTAATGCAAAAATCGGTAGGAGTGCAGAAAATACATCGCACATCGGTCCTAACAGCCTGCACCTATCTAGTAATAACAACGGCGAACGAGTCACCGATCTGGCAATAACGTACAACTTAGTTGTATCAAGTACGTTTTTCCCACATAAGAGAATCCACAAAGTAACGTGGAGATCGAATGATGGGAGAACGGAAAATCAAATCGATCACGTCATGGTGTCTAAGAGACACTCCACCAGCATATCTGCCGTTAGATCTTACAGAGGTGCAGACATGGACAGCGATCATATGCTTGTCATATTTAAATATAAGTGCAAACTGTCATCTACGTTTAACAGACAAGCACAAAAGACCGTTCGATGGAATATCGATGCTCTAAAAGAACAAGCGTCACTGCAGAGTTACCAATCAGCTGTCACTAATTATTTAGAGCCCCCCAGCAACAACGAAGAAGCTCCCTCTAACATCGAGGAGCAGTGGCGCGCTATACAGCTAGCCATAACCACCGCGGCGCAAAATACCATCGGAAGAAGACCTCCGAGGGCCTGCAATGATTGGTTCGATGACCAATGCCGTAGGGTCGTCGAACATAAACGAACGCTTCGTGAAAAATGGTTGGCTCGCAACACTAGAAGCACTATAGCAGAATATCTCCGCGCTAGGAAAGCCACGACTAAATACCTTCGACAAAAAAAGCGCAAACATATGAGATTATGCATCAAAAACATCAGCTTCCAAGCGGAATTAGGAAACTCAAGGGACTGTTTTGCCAACGCCAGGAATCTCACTAAAGACTTCCACCCAAGAAGTACAGCCATCAAAGACGGGAATGGAGAGTTGAGAACAAACGTGGCTGATGTTCTCTCGGTATGGCAAACCTACTTTCAAAATCTGCTAAATCGGAATGACGACGTGACCCCTATTAGAGCAACAGCTCCTCCAGGTGAAGAGGTCTTTGTCGAATATCCCACAGTGAAGGAAGTAGACGCAGCTATTAGTCGATTGAAAAACGGAAAGGCACCCACCCGGTCTCGATGGAATCCCCGCAGAATTGATTAAACTCGGAGGCGCTACTCTTGCAACAAGTCTATACGACCTCGTCGTCTGTATTTGGGACCAAGAAGAGCTGCCTGAGAATTGGATGACCGCGCTCATATTTCCGCTGCATAAAAAAGGCGACCGTCTTAAATGTGAAAACTATCGTGGCATAACTCTATTGAACGCTGCTTACAAAGTGTTAGCTAATGTTGTACTTGCCAGACTCATCCCTTTCGCCGAAAACATCATTGGCGACTATCAATGTGGGAGTACAACATAACCATACATCAACTATATATAGACTTCCGGCAGGCATATGATAGTATAAACCGCGACAACCTAGGAGCCGCGCTCATATGCCTAAGAATCCCAGAGAAACTCGTTTCGCTGTGTAAAATAACCACGTCAGGGTCTGTATGTAGAATCGTAATTGAAGGAACTGTGTCAGACTCCTTTGAACTAACACCTGTCGTTCGACAAGGTGATGCACTCGCGCCTTTGCTGTTCAATTTAGCGTTTGAGTACGTAGTGAGAAAAAGCAACATCGAAACTTCGCGCTGTATATTTAATAAATCCGGTGAAATTCTTGGATATGCAGATGATATCGTGCTTCTTGGCCGAAGACCTAGCGATATCAAAGACAGTTTCATACCACTCGATCGCTGTGCAAGAAGACTTGGTTTGGAGGTGAACAGCAGTAAAACCAAATATCTAACAACACCAGGAACATCTCTATGGCAAATCTCGGATTTGCCATAGAGATGTTCCTGGTGTTGTTAGATATTTGGTTTTACTGCTGTTCACCTCCAAACCAAGAATACTTGAGCGGGAAAAATATCGAATTAATGGCCCCCAAGTAGCATTTCAAGTTGTGAAACGGTTCCCACATCGTTGTCACAACTAATTTCATCGCTATTTGGATGTGGCGAACCATATATCACAACGGCTCCACGTGGTTGTCCCAACCAATTTGGCGAAAATAATCGGTTGTCACAACATTGTGAGAGCGTTGTGAGCAAGTTATGGTAATATCCACAACTGTTTGAATTGGTCGTGAAACAATGATGAAGCTGTTGTAAAACAGTTATATTAAGGTTGTCACAACGCGAAATGGAGACTGACAACCAAATTTTCAAATACGTAAGGCATTTATTAAAATAACACAACGATTATGATACTACGAAGTTGTGTTTAGATTGAAGCAATTCTTTTATCACAACTGAAAAGAATAACTATATGAAAGTATGAACATATAATAATAATAAATAATAATAATATATTATATTAATCTGATTTCATATATATAATTTAATTTCATTATTTATCGCACATATACGTCAAAAACCATGGGAAATGTCATTTTTACTGTAAAACAAGGATTTTTAGTTTGAAAATAAAGATTCGCCCTATTTTATTTGCTTTTTCAAATAAATTAATTTAAGGAAAAAATATCAATGCACTGCTGATTGTAGGTTATGATTTTTTTTTTTCAAAATGGTGGCACGTATTCTCCTTATAAAAATATTTAATCCGCCATATTATAGTATAGTTGTGCCTGCAACCGTTCTAGGTCAAGTCGAGCAATACAATTTTGTGAAATGGAACTAGTTCAAAGGAAATTAACTGTGAATCGGTTGCGAAGTGAACTTTCTTTATTGATTAATTGTGTCCAGAACCAATCTAACTATGTTTGTTTGTGAACGGGTTGTGAAACAGTCTAGTGAAGAACTATTTTCACCATTAGAATTTTGACATGTTGCAAAATTTTAAAATTCTTCATTCAGACTAATGATTTCGATATCGTTTACGCTGTTAAAAGGAAATGAAGGCACTTTCTGGTTACTCAAAAATAAAATACTTTCAAATGAAGACTGTGAATTTTCAACCACCGAGTTTTCACAAGGAATAATGTCTATATTACGAACTATGAAATTTAACCGATTCCTAATCAATAACTCTCTGTATATACCACTTTTCTATATTTTTCCATTCGGAAATCAATTTTCGGCTTGATCATTTTGAATTGAAATGTGCGCTGGCGTTTCGTGAAATTGTACCTTCTTAAATTGTCAAATGAAATAGCTATTCGTAGTTCTTGAGCTCAGTTTTCACATCCAACAACTAACCAAATAAAGGAC
Organism: Nephrotoma flavescens; assembly: GCA_932526605.1. NCBI lineage: Eukaryota > Metazoa > Arthropoda > Insecta > Diptera > Tipulidae > Nephrotoma > Nephrotoma flavescens. The sequence goes on along the minus strand of OW052221.1, from coordinate 138,362,099 downwards.
AACTAAATTAGTTCGCAAAATGAGTTTTGAGTTTATTTCACAACTTGTTATGCACTCCATTAGAAACTTACTTAAATGGTGATTGCAACCGTTGTTAGAACTGTTTTACAACCAATTTAATGTAACATTTAGTTTAGTTCATTATTGGTGATTAAATTAGTTGTAACATGTATGCCCCAACCAACGCAACGAACCAATTGGTGGTGGTTCGTAACTGGTAACTTTTTTAGTTGTGACATGCGTGTGCGAACCCAGTTTGTTAACCAATGTGTGGCGTTTCGTAACTAGTAACCTTTTTAGTTGTGACATGGATGTCCGAACTAATGTGACCAACTAATTGGTTGTAGTGACCTTTCAGCTGTGGATATTATAAGAGACAGCAATTTCACAAATATGATTTATAAATAAGGTTTTTGCTAAATTTGACAACCATTTCACAAACAATTTCTGGTTGTGACAGTTGTGTGACAACAATCAATTGGTTGTAAACAACTAACTAGTTGTAAGATGCTTCTTGGTGGGTCATGCGCCTTATAGTCCTGATTTGGCACTCAATGCCTTCTTTTTATTCCCGCAAATCAAAAATAAATTGCGAGATCAACGTTTTTCGACACTTGAAGAAGCGGTTGTTGCGTTCAAAATGCATGTTTTGGAGGGGGTCCCATTTGATATTACGCGATATTTCAAAACGCGATATGGTACAAAACGCTATATTTCAAAATGCGTTATTTCAAAACGCGATACAGTACAAAACGCGATATGGTACAAAACGCGATATTTCAAAATGCGATATTTCAAAACGCGATATGGTACAAAACGCGATATTTCAAAACGCGATATGGTACAAAACGGGAGTCTAGGATCGGGTTATATCAGGCGGGTGAAGGGGAAATTTAATTTAAGTTTATATGAATTTAAAAATCGATAGGAACGATAGTATATAGGATCGGTATCAGGGGTCACTGCGCTCCCGCCGCTTCGCAACGCATATTCTGTGCCATATCTCGTTTTGAAATATCGCGTTTAGAAATATCGCGTTTCGAAATATTGCATTTTGTACCATATCTCGTTTTGTCATATCTTGTTTTGAAATAACGCATTTTGAAATATCGCATTTTGAAATATCGCGTTTCGAGCGGATCCGTTTTGGAGGTGCCTCAATCGCAGTGGAAATTGTGGTACGAAAATTGGTTCAAACACATGCAAAATAAATATTTGTTGTTTTCTCTATTCCCAAAATATAAAAGGCGACTTTTATGTACATATATGGAAGTTTTCTCTACATGATTTTGGACACAACAATAAACAACTGGTCGTGCTTCTATTGTCGAATAAGAGTCTTGAATCGGCCTTTCTAAATCTAATATATATATATATATATATATATATATATATATATATATATATATATATATATATATATATATATATATATATATATATATATATATATATATATATATATATATATATATATATATATATATATATATATATATATGTATATATATATATATATATATATATATATATATATATATATATATATATATATATATATATATATATATACATATATATATATATATATATATATATATATATATATATATATATATATATATATATATATATATATATATATATATATATATATATATATATATATATATATATATATATATATATATATATATATATATCACATATTGATTTTTATTTTTATCGTGTGCATATTTCACGCGCGGTATGGTAAAATATTAATCAAGTATTTTGGTGAATTTTTACTTTCCTCTAACGTCAAGTGTAACTAGTGTATGTCGGTTAAGTGAATAAGATGAACTTCACCAAATGTTATCGATAGGTCACCGGCTAGGAAATTCGCTACATTGTACAGCCATTTCTGGACCAACCACATATTTATCTCGGTTCTTCTGAATTAAGTTGAATTATTGTTTAGGAGATAATTTAATTTTACGTGCAAAGTTAACTGTATAATAAAAATTAGACTTATATAATACAAGACCGTAACTGTGATTAAATCATATAATATTAAATCGTTACTGCTGTATTATGTAAAGTAACTTTTGACATTCAAGAAAGTCGAGAACAAGATTATTTATAGAAGTGTCGTTAAAATTTTTGGAGCCAGTTAAATCTAAGACAGTGCAATGAATTCGCGTTTGATAATATTTTATATACTTAGTTTATCGTGCAACGCATATTATGCACAGGTTTACCATTACCAGCTACCCGACGATACCGAAGTGAAAAGTTTAAATGTCTCCATAAATCGAGCGATGTACAAACCAGTGATTCATGTATATTGCAATAATTACGATTCTTTGAAACATTTGGAAATAAGACAAGGGCCGCTAATCCCATTTCGTCCAAACGTTTTGATTGAATTAACATTTGTGGGATGCTTTAATAACGAAACGAATAATGAAAATTATAATTATCGTTTATGGGACGCCATTTCTCGAATACCAGATTTTCCGAAATATAATCGATGGAATCGGATTGATTTTGCTCTAGACCAATATGCCGATGTGAATAGTGATACTTTGTTGAACAATTTTAACTTTGCAAAATTCGGTGACACAAATTTCATAAATTGGTTTTAATTCATCGCGTTATTTGGAAACATATTCATGTCAATTCTGTGCATTTTCCAACATAAAGCATCTCGATTTAAATCATTTTAGAACTATTATGGACACGGATCATATAAAATTTACAAATAGTGAATTAATCAATTTTAATAGTATTAATTTGAAAAAATTTATTAAGATAACGGTACTTGAAATGTATGAGTTTTCATTTGCCGATCCCAATGCATTTAATGTTCCGCACCTGTTTCAACATAATGTGGCCTTGTCAGTAATGTTAATCAATGGTTCAAAACACAAAATTACATTACACGAGAATTTGTTAAGGGGTTTACGCTCCCTCACAAGATTAACACTCTCAAATCTTCAATTGGATTATATACCAGAGAATTTATTTATTGATATGGAAAGTGCTCAATCAATTATCTTAAATTCTAATAATATTAAAACTTTGCATCCAAATACATTTGGTCATCATGACATCCTCACCATTCAATTACATGAGAACCCGCTTTTTACCACGTAAGTAACCAAATACTATAAAATTATTTATTTTGTATTCAATTTTAAATTCATTATAGGCCATACAAAAAAATCGAAAGTCTTAGAATTAGGGCGTTAAATGTATATATAAGTAATTTTACTCAACATACCTTAAATGTTGTGGAGGATTTACTCAACACTCCAACAATACGCAATCTTCAATTTGAAAATGTACTTGTTGATCCAATCGATATCACTGAATTTACAAAATTGCACGTACCACGTAGAAAGATGGAAATTGTTTTACATGGAAATAAAGTTGCGCTTGACTTGGAACACATTAAGTTGCATAGTATACCAAAGAAACGTCCAATTAAAACTTTCAGATATCAGCCAAAAAAAGGTGAAGAAATAAGTGCTGCAATTAGTCTTCCAATTAGGGAGTCACTATGTACAGATTGCTGGATGATGAAACAATTTCTTGAAAACTATTTCGATAATCGTGATTATAAAGTAGAATTTTATTTTGAGCAAAGTCAAGTACTCATCCAACCAGGCGTGTCTTGTGCGCGTAAGGACTATCTTTTAGAGAAAAAATTTGATACGCATTGCCCTACGAATTGTGATTGCCGGTACAATGGCTTGCTGGATAAAATCATTATCGATTGTAACAATAGAAATCTGACCGAAATCCCAATAATTTCATATCCAGAACAATTTGAGAATTTAAAAACAATTGAATTTCATTTTGAAAATAATTTCCTAACCAATTTGACATTAGACAATCAAAATACAAGGATATTAGAAAACATTTCAACACTTAAATTCCGAAATAATAATATCGTATCTATTAGATTGCCTGAAATACTAAACGAATCCTTGTTTGTAATAGATTTATGCGGAAATGATGGTCTGCTTGGTGTTACTGATAATACATTTCAAATATTAGGGGAAGAATACCAATATCAAAAGAGTGAATGTTCCGTTGGTTCACGATATCCAAGACATCCAATGTTATATATTAAAAAAAATAAATCGGCAGCAGAGGTCGAGGAATATTTGAATACATTTTGTGGGACTACTGTAATGTGATTAAAGTACTTAATATCATTAATTGAATTTTAAATGTAAAAATATTTCGTTTAACGTTCTAATGTTTAGAAATAAAATTTGAGTTTTTGTTCTTCTTTTGCTTCAGAAAACTGTATTTATTTTAAAAGGTTGTAAAACATTTTGCATAAATGTGCCATCTTTCTTCAAACAAATCTGAGTCACTGCAATAATGCGGCACTCGGCTAATCTTTCACCGATCACAGAAAACATCCTCAAACCGGCATCATTGAGGCCGTTTAAATCGCATATAAGCGGTTGACGCAAGTGGAGCAGTCCTGTGAAGATAATTTCGGATAAACACAATGACAGTGTTAAGTTCGGTTTAAAGTTAGTCTTCCATTCACAATCGCTCCATCAGTTTTAGGTTACGCCTATCGAGCGGCGGCTCAAACAATACATGTCATGGAAAGAAAATTTAAAAATCTCGATACTTCGCATTGACGTGTCGAGATTTCATGTCGGAGTGTATTTGGCTAGATCATATGAAAACAATAAGTGATTATGAAGAACAGTCAAGCGGTTATTACTAACCTAACCATGGTGTCATTAAAAGTTCAACTACACGACTCAGCTACTAGTAATTTTCGATGGCTCCACTAAAACCAGTGTGTTAAAATCGTTGAACAAAGTTGTATTTACAAGCGATAACGAAAAGAAGTTTCGACAAGTACGACTAGTGGAAAACAATACGAAGTTTCAACGGATATTGTGGCGCTGATCACAAAATAAGCCTCCCAAAACATATGGGAAGCAGACAGTAACATATGGCACAGCCAGTGCCCCTTATTTGAGAACTCTGTCATTTAAGGACAACACGGCAACACGGGAAAATATAAGGACACGCTCCCAGATACTGCAAACCGTATTAGAACCAGTATATATGAAGATGATCTTTTGGCAGGAGCAGACATAATCGAGAACGCAGTACAATTGAAAGACACGATTCTCCTAAATTCTAGGATTCAATTGCGGAACGGTTTTCGAATGAAAAGAGGCTAATGCCCAATACGACACCAAATAACATTACACATTTTAAAAATAGAAGAATCTAATTCCGTCAAAATTTTAGGACTCTAATAGAATCCTACAAAAATTACTTCCATATTAAAGTTAATTCAGATTATAAGCCAAACACAACAATGCGAGAAAATTTATCAGAAAAAGAAGACTATTCGATATTTTGGGCTTAATTGCTCTGGTAACCATTAGAATAAAAATATTTTTTCAAAGATTATGGACTAACAACCCTGGTTGGGATAACCAAATGTCTTCTAATTTAGCATCCGAATGGTTAAAAATTCGAAACAATCTCTCAACAATAGAAATATCCAAATAGGATGATACATCGGCACAAACTCTATACGAATCAACTAGCACTGAACGGATTTTCTGATACATCTAAACATGCGTTTCAAGAAGATTGTTGTTGTGTTTATTAAGTATTTCTTCAATAGTTAAAGAAACACTTAACAAACACATTTTTATTGGCCCTTGTTTTTTTATTTAACAAAAATTGAATAAAAAGTTAAAAAATCACTCGATCGATTTCTGGAGTATCTGCTGATTTGTAAAATTAAAATTTTATTTATATATAGTAGGAAAAAGCAATACTTAACGCCGGGATACTTACCACCGTGAATAGATGCCAATGGGAGGAATTGAACCGAGGAAATGATTGATTCAATCACAACACATGCAATGCACAATAAATCATTATTCGTATAAATACCACATAATATAATAAATTATTTAATTGAAAAGAATCCCAGTTTTTGTAAAATCATCCGATTCTTGGCCTATATACTATATGATTCATTGATAAAAACTCAAGCGAAATCTGGAAAGTCCGTACTTAATATACCTGCAAAACTATTATATGATGCAACTTCGAGATGGAAATTGAAAGTGTATCAAATGTAAAAAAGCCTTATCTGTTTTTAAGAATTTTAGCAAGGAAATTTAAGAATTTTAATCCGTTCCTCGGCGAATCAGGCTCGTACCTCTCGATTGAGGTCTTGTCAATTCAGCAATGACATACGAAATAAAGCTCACATTGATCCTCCCAGCAAATCATAAATTAATAGAAATTAGTGTTAGCGGGCATCACCTTTACGTGACAAGGACTGGATCGGGAAGTGCAGAAACTTACTAAAAAACGAAGTCCACAATTACGTTAGATACGTGAAGCGCAAAGCAAACGAGCTTAAACAGATCATGCGAGATCTTCCAAGTAGAAGGGCGAGTTTTTTTCAGAGTTGGTGTTGATTACGCTGGACCAGTCACTATACATTAATCCAGAGAAAGGAGAAAAAATCATAAACAAGACGAGACATGGTACTTCACATCAAGTAAACAAACAAACGAAATATGAAAGCAGACATCATTCATATATTATTTTACAAAAAATTAAAATAGATTTTACCATCACTTCGGAAATTAATTATGTTAAAATTATAGGTGCGTTGAAAACCATTACTTTCTTGCCATCTATCAAAAAATATTTAAACTGTACTTTACGAAAAAAAATCTGTTCTTTCACGTTGAGATCAACTTCAAATCAGAATACATTTCATAAAAAATATTGAATAATCAAAATTTGCAAACCATTTTGTATCACAGAGTTTTTATTGAACCTACTTATTGTACCACCTTGTACAATTTTTGATTGAGGAACCGGAGGCTGGCACATTCAATTATAGAATATATAAGTGTAACATATTATTGAAAACATCAAAGCTAGTTGAAACACCTTAGTACGCAGAATCACGATTTTGGTGCTGATAACAGATACATTCTTTTGTCATTCTGATAAATCATGTGGCTTATTGTTTTAAAGGGTTTGAACATAGAAAACATTATCATCAATTTATTTCATAAATTTACTGTTCTGGCACTGGAGACAAATCATTCCTTTGGTGTTTAATATAGGATTTTCCAATAGGAATGATATGATTTTTAAGTGACGTAATGTTTACAATTTCATCATGGTGAGATATACGCAAGAACAACGTTTACAAATTATTCAGCTTTATTATCAAAATAATCGTTCTCCAATTGCAACTTTTCGTGGGCTTTTGCCATTTTATAGTCGTAATGATCGTCCAAGTGTGCTTGCTATTCGTCGAATTGTTGAAAATTTTGAGCGTACATTTTATTTATACATAATGTTCAAGTGCCAATAAGACAAAGAAACGCTCGAAGTAATGCAAATATTGCTGCCGTTCAGGCAAGTGTTGCTGAAGACCGCAATTTGTCGATTCCAAGACGTTCTCAAGAATTGGGACTGTCTCAAACCACAACCTGACGGATTTGGGTTTGTATCCGTATAAAATTGTTCTCACTCAAGAACTGAAGCCATTGGACCACCATAAACGTCGTGAATTTGCTGATTTTGCCTTGGAACGATAACGATTTTTTTTTTAAGAAAATAATCTTCTCCGATGAGGCTCACTTTCCTCTGAGTGGTGCGGTAAATAGACAAAACTGTCGATTCTGGTGCGAAGAAAATCAACAAGTTATTCATGAAAAACCATTACATTCACCTAAATTGACAGTTTGGTATGGTTTTTGGTCTGGTGGAATCATCGGTCCGTATATTTTTCGAAATGGAGCTGGTAACACCGTTACTGTCAATGGAGATCGGTATAGATCGATGATAACCCACTTTTTATGGCCGAAATTTGAAGAAGTTCTTGATAACATTTGGTTCCAACAAGACGGGGCTACGTGCCACACAGCAAGTGCAACAATTGAATTATTGCGAGAAAAGTTTGGAGATTCGATTATTTCAAGAAATTGTGATATTGAATGGCCTCCAAGAAGTTGTGATTTAACATCATTAGACCATTTCTTGTAGGGTTATTTAAAGTCATTGGTCTTTAGCAATAAACCAAACTCTCTTCAAGCTTTACAAGTCAATATTGAGCGTGCTATTCATGACATACGACTTGATTTAGTGGAAAAAGTGCTCGAAAATTGGGTTCGTCGAATTCGTTCTTGCAGAAGAAATCGTGGAGGCCATTTGAATGACGTTTTATTCAGAACTTAATTTTATCGATTATACTTCACATTAAAGAAAAAAACATTTCAATTTCCTTAACAATTAGTGTATTTTTTTTTAAGAAATTATATCACTCTTATTGGAAAACCCTATATATACCAAATGTGTGTTGCTTTTCATTAAATTTGTCTGGGAGAATGTCCTAACTTTAGTTGAAGTATCTGATTACGCAATACTAAGGTCGAGGCGCTGGAAGCAGTTTACTCCTTGCGCTATAATCATATGGCATATCGCTTGAAATGTCTTAAACCAACGACATTAGTTTGAAGTAAATTCGGTCTGGCGCTGGGGATAAAGAAACGAATCATTTAGTATAGAATATATAATAATATAATAGAATATAATATTTCATTGATCATTGAAGAATTCAAATATTTTTCTGAGTTATTTATAAGTTAATTTTCGCTGCATTGTATACCATGAAAAAAACTGGTTAAAACTAGGCCCCTATTTCTGAATACGATACGAAAATGTATTCGTCACGAAAATGTAATTCGTTTCGAATTTAAATTGGTATTTCTGAATACGAACGTACGTAATTTTTTGGTGTGTGTCCCTGCTATAAGGGGAATTTATTTTAATTGGTTTTACCTACAATAGAATTACACAACTTGTGCTATTTTTCCTTGACGTTTCGTTCTTGTTTATATGAAATAGAAATGGATGATTTATTTATGATTATGATTATTATTAATATTCTTTTTTTTTATCTTAGGCAATATTATATATCTCATTACATAAAATAATAAAATTTTCTTTAAATGCAATGCTGTGTATTTTTTGTGTGCCGTACAAACATTTTTGTTATATGCCCCTATTATGGTACCTCACCTCACCTCATCTCACCTCACCGAGCTACTCAAATCACCGATAGTAGGACCGATAGTAGTTGAAAGACTTTACACTACTACCGATTATTCCACCAGACCAAAAACCACACCAAACTGTCAATTTAGGTGAATGTAATGGTTTTTCATGAATAATTTGTTGATTTTCTTCGCACCAGAATCGACAGTTTCTTTTATTTACCGCACCACTCAGATGAAAGTGAGCCTCATCGGAGAAAATGTACGCTCAAAATTTTCAACAATTCGACGAATAGCAAGCACACTTGGACAATTATAGCGACCATAAAATGGCAAAAGCGCACGAAAAGTTGCAATTGGAGAACGATTATTTTGATAATAAAACTGAATAATTTGAAAACGTTGTTCTTGCGTATATCTCACCATGATGAAATTGTAAACATTACTGAATACAATGAAACAAAAAATGACAGATCATGACATATTACAAATGGCCGAAACGTCACTTAAAAATCATATCATTCCTATTGGAAAACCCTATACAATTAGGTGCGTTCCGTTGATATTCATTACGATGGCCGTAACCGCGACGTCAAGTCATTCTCCTCAAATTCACGTCTGCCTTTGATTTGCAATCCAAAAACTGCTTAAGTTTTTTACGCGTAGGTAAACTGCCTGCAGCATCGCAATTACGATACTGTCCTCAAGAATCCAATGTGTACATCGGCAAACGTTGTTTCTCATAATGAATCCAAATAATCCAAATTTGATCCCACAACTGACTAGTCGCAATAGTTTCTAGTTGACGTATCCCACTATTTAATGAATCTAATACTGCCGCAATGAATCATGACTTTCTCGATCCTGCTTCTTCACCGTATATATTCTCCCTAATATCCAATGAATAATATGGTAATTATCATCGTATGCACTAACCAAAATGTCCCATGATGCCTAACTTTCACTAGTGGCTTGGCATGGATCCAGCGTCACAGCAGCCTTTCCCGCACAGGCCTGCTACACTGAGAGAAATTATCCTTTCGTATTGAAAATTTGTAATTATTGCTATAAAATTACACTGTTACCTTAATAAGCAATTTCTCATATTAATCGTAGTTTATTGATATTGATTGATTGATTGATTGGAATGTGCGACCAAACCTAAGTAAGATTCCCGGTTGACGCCGGGCCCATCCGCACACTCTTTTACATATAACAAGATGGAGGGATAGGAAAGTTTTGTTAATTATTATGGAAATTGACCCGGTTTCAGACACCTAAGTAGTCAATAGTTAGTAAATTGTTAGTTGAAATGTAATATAAGACGGTTAGCACAAGACAACACAATTATTTTTGATTTTTTTTCGATATATTCAGAACTCAGCATCCTAAAAAAAATATAATTATAATTAAAAATCTTTATTAATTAAGTTGCAGTAAATTTCCTGAAATAAAATGTCATTATTAAGAGTTAAATTAGCTTGAATGAAATAAATGTAATGTTATGATTAGTATTAACTAAATTTCTCTTAAAACAAGTTAAAACAAAATAAATTAAAACAAATCGAATCCAGAAATCACTAAATACTGCAGTACTAGTATCAAAGCACGAAAGGAACGGACGACCTTCGTTTTATCTTCAACTGGTAGAATCTTTGTGAATCTGTTGAATTAATGGATTTATTTATAAAAAATAGTTAAATAAAAAAATTATATAATGTGAAGATCACGTGTCCTTGCCATCCTTAATGGCCAAATGAAAACTGGTTTCAAAAACAGCTAATCTGATATATGTAAGGTAATATCAATAGTGCATATTTGGCACATTTTTAGAACCCCAATACCTAAACAAATTAAACCAGAATTGAATAGTTATTTTAAAGCAATCAGGAATCTGTAAGATGGCAGAATTAATAAGTAGCTAACACAACTGTAGGATCCATTTTCCAAATAACCCAATCGTATTAAATAAATCATAAAAAGAACAGCCAGCGATAATTGTTTTTCAAACCTAGAACAAGCTAATCGAAACCTTCACCAATTTACTGTCTCCCAAACAACCTCTTCATGACAGTCTCCCGAAACAACCTAGAAAATAATTTAATTAAAAAAAGCCATGATCCCTGAAAAACTATCTGAGTACAGCAATATTTAACTGCATTTCAAATTTAATCTGTAGCTTACAAGATATTTGCAATTCCAAAAAGTATTCGCTGAAATGACAAATTTATTAGAAACCCGATAGCCATTATTATTCCTATTGTCTGCTCTTCTGACTTTTAAATTAAAATTTTATTTTTAATTAGAAAATGTTACGACTTCAAAGTTCAATGATCTTCAAGATCCTGTAATCAAAAATCTTCATTAGAAATAACTAAATAAATGAGCTTAATCAGGAACTGGATTGAATAATAGTATTAATAATGAACACCTGGTAAACCTCGATAACTCTAAATTTCTCACCAAATTAAAATATGTATAATGATTTAATAGTCAAACGCTGAATAATTGGATGAAGGAATATTAGTAAAATTCTAATAATCTCTGAAATCACATTGTGAAAAGAATTATTTTATAAATAGTCATAGTAAAATGTACCAAAGAATATGTTATGTTTATCCAAGAGTACTCGTTACCCACCCCGTCTATAAACAAAAAACGCACTGCAACACACAAAGTTATATCCTAAACAACCCCAAAAGACGGTTTGAATCCTCTCCCCGTGACACCTCTACCATTCACCAAGCGATCTCCCATCAACATCACTAATCGACAACACCCATGCTTCATACAGTCGTGATTATAAAAGTATCGCGGCAATTCTACAGCTCAAAAACCCCAACGTACGACCGATCATCCTAAAATTTCAAAAATGACTCAACTCCCGCGAAACCGAGGGTAAACTTTAAGAAAAACATCTATAATATTCAGCAAAGATACCAACCTGGATATACAAATCCAAACCTAAGACAAGGGTTCCATGCAAAACTGCAAATTTGCCTTTTTATACCAACAATTGATTGATAATTGATTGACATCAACTCCCAAACAAAACGATTTAAAATAGCCCAAAATAGCTTACAAATACAGGTAACGACAGAGCATGTTATTTGGATATAACCCTCCGTAAGTTGAGAAACACAATGTTCAATGAACAACCATCATAAACCACAGACACCGACCAACCACTCAAATTTATTGCAATACGGCTCCACCATATCCTCGCCGCCTCTGTGAAAATTGATCACACAAATGAAATCAATGAAAAGGCGAACAACAAGGAAAACAACAACTAAAATCTATGATTTGATCTTCTGTTTTTTTGTGTCTTTTCATATCGAAAAACATTTACACACACAAGCACAAAAAGTAAATAACTATGCATATAACAAATATATAATAATTATGTAATGAATATAAATAAAATAATATGAAAACAAAAACAACCTGGTCTTGTAAATTGTTTCATCGTAACCAAACCAACACATATATACCGAACGACCAATTAGCCAAAGCTAAAAGCATATAACAAGCTATGTACGAGTATATACATCGCAAAACCACATTTTTAGTGGATATTGGAATGTATGTATACCCCGCTATACACCTCCAATACTAATCTCCATGCAAAATATATAATGTACGAGTAAATATATATATGTATACCAAACAAAACGTAGAATTCAAAATTACCGGCAAAAAAACGAAACATAATCGTAGCCAAACAACAACAAAAATTGTTAAGCGAGTGTAACAAAAACAGAACAACGGTATTAAAAATCCCTTTCTCGCGCAAACTATACTCGATTGGCCCACTAGATGAGAATACTAGTACTCTACACCTTTATGAGTTATAAAATACAGTTAAAAGGTTTATATACTTAAAATTTATTTGGAAAAAGTATATATAATAATTAAAATATGTATTGAAACAATGAATAAATGGACAACACTTATCTTAGCATCCTTTGGAATCAAAAAAGTCATACATATTGAAGGTTTACATATAGCGCGTGTGATGCATTCAAGCAACGGTATTAAAATATGTAATATAAGAAGTGCAAATTGTTACGTACATATTCTACACCAATGCAAACACATCACACTCAAATTTATATAAACATACAATATGTACAACTTTTCACTTTACTCATCAATTTACACAAATTATTATTATATTATTATTATTATTTATTTATTTAACACATATAAAATTATTAGTTATTTATTAGTTAACTATAACAAATTTAAATTAAATAATTTATTTATTTCGAGGAGAGACAAAAACACGTCTTTCCTCGACGACGATCAATCGCCGACCATATTAATCGTAGTTTATTGATATGGCAATAAATTATTTTATTAACAACTAGTATTCCGCGATATAGTTGTTATCACTTTAACAGAACAATTGTTATTTTTTTTGTTATTACCGGTAAAATTTGAAATGAGTTTTTCGAAATAAAAATTTGTTCTGTCAATTTATTTTTATTTTTTTTTTATAAATATATTTTGTCTATTCTAAAACAAAAGAAAACTTATATTATGTCGCATATTTTCGTACTGATAGAATTTCTATCAATGCAATCAATAGAGATACAAAATTTCTTCATTACGTTTGAGTTTGTCAAACCAAGAAGTGTTGTGTAATAATTTATTTTAAATTGAATAAAATTAATTGATATGTAAATAACTAGCTATACTTAAATATTAGTGAGAATCAAATAATTGTTAATTTGTTTGCACAGGGGCCGTATTCTTGAAATCGGTGCCCAAGTAACATTAGTTAGAGCAGTTAGTTGTGATGTTGCTCTATTTTAGTTCTAGTAAGGCAACCGAATAGCAAGTAGCGCTATTTCCGAAGTATTAGTCTTTCTAAGCTTTAATAAAAATATTATTTTCTCTATAGTTGATAATTTCAACACTCTAAGCTTTAACTTCGATTAGAATTAATAGCTCTATTTATTAGCTCTATCAGCTAATTAAGAGCGTAAAATATAACTTTTTAGAGCAGCATAATTTTATGAAGCTAATTGTTTTTAATTAGTAATATTATCGTAATAGCAGCTATAATACAGCCCTTTTGAATCAACTAGCTTTATTTAAAAAAGTTCTAATAAAGCTATAATTATCGTTCAATTAGAGCATTTTCAATAAAACATAAAATTTTATAAAGCGTGTAGTTTCTTATTATCGAGCAATTTTATTTACAAACATAAAAATTTTTTAATGCGAGATAGTTTTGCGTTGATATTTTCCTCCCAAATCAAAGTTTTGCTCAGCGAGTGTGGTTGCTAGCGTTGGGGATTTATAATCATTGTCAGGCTTGGTTTCGGCTTCGATAAGATTAATTTGCTCTGTTAATTTCGGTTTCACAGCGTTCACAACAGGTTCAGGAACCGAGGCTAACTTCAAGGATTCTGCTAATAAATCAAAGCTCAGTTTGCTGAGGATGCTTAAATCTGTCTTGTATTTTCGTCGGCATACCGTGATCACTATCACTGGCGTCGAAATCGTCCTCCGTTGGTATGTTTTTTGACAAAAGTTCTTCCATCTGCTCCGCAAACCTGTACGTTGTTAAATTACTTTTTTTAACAACGCATGGTCTGGCTTCCCAGTAGTTTTTGTCGGGTTTTAGAAATGGGTCCTTCATAACAGAATTTCGTTTTTTAGTGCTCCAAGTTGCTGGTAGATACCAAAACACGCCATTGGTTTCCAAAGCTTCAGGAATAATTGTTAAAACAAATCCTTTTTTCGAAGTTTCTTGTATGACTTTAAATGACATTTTACACCCTAAAAACAAAATATGTAGTTGTAGATATAAACAGCTTATGTAAATAAACTTTATACATAATATAGAAATTAACTTCCAGCATAAAGTATAAGTGTAGCATAAAGTATAAATAATTACAATATTATCAATTTCTTGATAATACATAACCTTACTTCTCTCGAATGGTTTTCTTAAATTTTTTCATTAACATTACAATAAAATTTAAAAGAAATAAGAAACATTTTTAACGAAAAATAATTCGTGTAATTCATAATTATTTATGCTTAAATGTATACTTAATAATACCTTGTGTTTTTGCGTATTGATTGCTCTCGAATTCGATTGATACTTACTCAAATGTCAAAATATCAAAACGATGTGCATTGTGCTGTATTTAGCGCTTATAATGTAGCTGAACAGAGCATGTAGCTCTAAATAAACATCAATTAGGTATATTCTAAAGCGGCAAAAATACAATGACAAACCAATAGAGCTGTTAGCTCTTACTAAAAGTATTTTTATTCACTTTTGCTCTACAGTAGAGTTACTATGGTCCAAAATAATCTTTAATAGAGTTAATAGTTCTATAAGAGAGTAGTATGCAAACAGTAGCTCTTTATCAATGTAATTAGTGATCAGCACCATTTCCACCATTTGCAAAACAATGTACACAAGAAAATTCGTCATAAGGGAAATAATAGTTTTAAAATGTATTGTCAATATTATTGTTAAAGTTTTTGTTTTCATTATTTTAATTTTCAGATGAATTCATCAATCACTGCATTCTAAAATAATATATTTTAATATGAATATTTTTTTAGTGTAAAAACGCTTAGGAAACTGTGAATGGCTTTTATAGTTTATGCATTTTATTTTATTGTTTATGATTTAAATGTAAACAGTTTTCGAGGAGCATTAAAATTTGGACAACTATCTTGTTAACTTTCACAGTAAAACAAAAACGGCACATACAATTAGATATTTAAAAACATATTATTTCCTTTTATTAATGTTAAATTTATTTAATTTTATCAAATTAATTTGACATAAAACGAGAACACCAAACTCATTTTTAAAATTTTAAGTCAGGAAGTTTGACCACAATATATTATATAAATATATATTTAAATATAGAAATTGTCCCAAATATATTTTTAATAATTATCTAACTGTACTCTTCAGAAGGCAAGAGCTTTATTAAAATTAAAGATTATACTTTACAAAAACATAAAGCTCTATAACAAGGGCTCTAAAGAACTTTCTGATTTTTCTAAGATAACACTAATAAGCCCTTAAGAAGCTAATATATCGATTGTTTAAAAGGAAAAATATTGCTCTAAAAGTAGCTAAAATTGCTCGAAATACGGTTTAAATGAGTTCCAGAAGCGCTGCTAGAACATTATTAATTGCTAATGGCTTTAAAATATAGCTTTATAAGCGCTTCTAGAATTTATTTAGAGCCTAAATTGTTACTTGGGTGGTGATTTCCTCAATCGGAATACAATTTTCTTTGAAATTTTTAATATTCGAATTTTTCGCCGGCTACTTTAATCATTTTTTCAAATTTGTTTTCAAGTTTACTAATATTTGTTTCCCTACTAAGGGAACAATTTCGAATCGATTTACTCAGTCGGAATTTTTCCCTTAATAGGGGGAAAAAATTATGTTTCTTAATTTAAAAAAAGAAAAGAAACTTAAAAAAACGATTAAAGTGGCCGGCGACAAATTCGAATAATATTGAGAATTTCAAAGCAATTTGTATTCCGATTGGGAAATATTCCACTGATTTCAAGAATACGGCCCCAGATTACAAAATATTAACAATATGTGCTTAGATGCAAAAACACCCATGATGGATATTTTCAACGCTTGACCCTTGAACACTGCTTTAGGATATAAACTATGGTAATTATTTTATGCCTATTTTGGTTTAATTTAAATATCAATATGAGTTTATTTTAATTTTTCAGAAGACATCAATTGATTTCCAATACATATTTGTATTGGTTACATAGATTTAACCAGACGGTTATCAACTAGAGACATTTGAATTTTAGACTTGTTGATGTCCACAATAGCCTGAGAGAATGAGAGAATTTTATTAAATTGGCAAAACCGAAAATAAAAGATAATTATACTGACGAAATTTAATTCGCCAGATATAGCAGAAGTGTCCCCTATTACATAGTCCAAGTGAATATTGCGTGTAGCTGGGTTAATCTCATGAAAAATGCTTCACTACGCATATGCCATACCTATATTTAAGTTGCTTTTGAGATTCTCCAGTAACTTTGTAATGTAGACACAAAACAAAAATATGTGTTTGTGAATGATGCAATTCTTGTTTTGCAATTGTGATAATTATAATTTATTTATTAATAATACAAAATATATTTATTGAAATTTCAAAATGTTTTATTTTTTCAAGAATATGAGAAACATTTTTCTTGCAGAAATAATGGAAATTATGTCGAAATAAGTGATGTCGTGTTTTCATATGGAACTACTTGGTCATCGATATGATATGATATGATATACAATCACTTTGACAGAAATGGTTATCTTTATGAGTATTTCATTCGATCGAATCTATAGAAATATGCTGTTATATAGAAAATTCGTTTTATTGAATCGAAATTTTATTTTAGTATTATTCTGATAGTATACTGTCAAATTAACAACATAAAAATTATAATGGAATTACTATTATTATAATAGATATTATGATCGGTTACTACGGATAGCATTTTTTTTAAAACGATAGTAATTTTCTTAATGAGATAGTGTTTATCTCTCAGTGTACAAATAAAGCAATTTTGTAACTGGGTCATAGCCCTTACTATGAAGCTCAGCTATAAACAAATTCCTAAATGCCGCCCAGTCGGCCGGGTTTCCATTAAACTTCCCAAGTTGTGGAGGCCTGCTACTTTGTACCTTGATCTCTGTCGGCTATCGGCCCTCGGGCTCAGCCAAGACCGACTCACTACAAGTTGGCTCATTACTTCCCAGCGCATCTAATTTATCCTGATTCTTACCTAAGGCTGACATAAATCTATTCACAATTTCAACCATTCGTGATCAAAATGCTACATTGACGATACAGCATATCCATTTTCTCGAATAATGCTGTCTTAATCTTTCCTTTTGTGCCCGTAAATCAGAAACTGACAATAGCCAAAAGGTTCCACTATTTGATATTTCTATAAAAAAGCGTTCCAATGATCCAATATGTTGATCGCGAACGATATACAATCGTTCTTGATTCAATTGCGCAAGACCTGAGCCTATATCTTTTGCAATCATTTCATAATTCTCCGATTGGAGGTTTGATTCGTCCTCGAAGTTCATACTATTTTTCTTGAATATTATAAGTCAGACAAAAAATTAGTGCAACTAATTCCTTAACGCAACGACAGCAACGCTTGCTGTGACCTGTCTCAAATAAATGTTAACTCCATTCATCCTCTATCCATTATCTCATACTTAAAGGAACACAAATTACTTAAAGGAATACTATTTATCTTATGGTAATACTTCAATATACCGACCAATAGGCCAAACCTTCATCTCTACTTAAAAGATCATTTAGACTCAAACAACCCTATATCATTAAAATATAACGAAGGATCATCTCAATAATTCTTACATGAAGGCTTCCAAGACTTCACAGTCTTGACATCTTTCCCTGATGTTCTAATTTCTCACACAAATTCTTCCTATATATCCTTCTTTATTTTCCTAATTACTCATTGCGTACCCCTTACTAATTTCTTCCATTTTCCACTCAATCATATGCAACTATATGTACCCAAATCATAGTTCGGCTTCTTCTGTCACCAATAAACGGCGTACAATTATATGTACCCAACTCACCGTGTTCCCAGCACAACAAGGCGGAACCAATTCGAGAGAGTGACCAAACAATCATATGGACATACACTGATTCTTGGATACGCATAAACACGTAAAAAATGGAAAGTTACCCCCCACCCCCATCACTGACGGTCTTCCGGTTTCACACTCACCACATCCTAGCCAAAAGTTCAATGTCCCACAACTTTGCACATCTCGAGAATAATTTCTTCTCGTTCAAATCAATAGATGGTATTCATTTTTGGTTGTATTTCTACATTGGTTGTATTCATTTTTGTTTCCAAAGTTTAATACATATCTAATTTATTTATATTTCTATCATTCTCTATTTATTCTAGTGTTTTTCCCAACGAATAGTTTTTTACTTTTTTAAAATTCTTGTTTTTAGATTCATTTTTCATCGATAAGTATCACTATCAATCATCAATTTTTTTTTTATTTATTTATTTAAATGATAAATAAATTAACCGAGACCATCCAAAGTTTCATGTTGATGATGGAAAGACAAATGAGCATGATGATGCAAAATATGAATACGCTTATGCAAATTATAGTCAAAAATCAAAAATGACAATTCTAAAAATAGCCATTTGGAATGCGAACGGGCTCTCGCAACATAAAGCTGAGGTACAAACATTTCTTATCGAACAAAATATAGACATCATGTTAATATCTGAAACACACTTCACAAAACAAAATTTTTTTAATATTACCGGTTATTCCGTTTATGACACCAAACATCCGGATGGAAAAGCACACGGCGGCACTGCAGTCTTAATAAAAAGAAGATTAAAGCACTACGAGCTCCAGAAATATGCTAAAGATCACATCCAGGCTACAACTGTCAGTTTGGAAGAATGGTCTGGGAAATTTTTAATATCGGCTGTCTACTGTCCACCGAAACACGCAATTAAAAAACAGCAATTTATCGATTACTTTAACCAGTTGGGAATCAAATTTCTAGCAGGGGGTGATTACAACGCTAAACATGTGCAATGGGGTTCGAGGTTGACGTCACCGAAAGGAAAGCAACTCTACGAAGCAATAAACGAGAAAAACCTTGATTATTTATCATCTGGACATCCCACATATTGGCCTACAGATAGAAAAAAAATTCCTGATTTAATAGATTTCTGTGTAATACGAGGAATAGCACGCACCAATGCTCAAGTCGTTGACTGTTATGATTTATCATCAGATCACTCACCAATAATAGTAACACTAAGTACCCAAGCATTAAAAACTGAACCACCACAACGTTTAACAAACAAACTAACGAAATGGGTTCTCTATAGAAACATAGTAGATGTAAATTGTCATCTTGATGTTCCACTTCGCACACCAGAAGACATTGATGCCGCGATAGAAAACTTAAGTCAAATAATGGAAATGGCTGCAAAAAAAGCTACTCCGGAGAACAAAAATTCCGAAAAAAATATAAGGCTTTCAAGTAACATTCAAAAGTTATTAGCAGAGAAGCGGACAATTCGGCGGCTATGGCAGCTTCACCAATCTCCTTTGCATAAATGGAAATTAAATAGAGCTATTAAAGCTTTGAGAGAAGCAATACGGGAAGAACAAAATTTAGGAATACAGAATTACCTAAGTGAGCTCACAGCAACAGAAACAACAGATTACTCACTGTGGAAGGCAACAAGAAATTTAAAAAGACCAGAGGTATCGAACCCACCGATAAGGAAACCAGATGGTCACTGGGCCAGAAGTGACTTAGAAAAGGCTATCGCTTTCTCTAACCATCTACAAAAAGTGTTCACCCCAAACGAACAAAATAATGATTGCGTACTACCACAGCTTACGAGGGACGAGTCGAACCCAAACCCAGTAAAATTTAAATGGAAATGCGTCAAAAAAGTTATCAAAAACAGTATAAATCCCAAAAAAGCGCCAGGTCATGACCTAATAACTGGAAAAATGATCAAAGAATTACCAGATAGATGCATAAAATATATAACATATATTTTTAACGCGATTATGAGATGTGGATACTTTCCCCAAAAATGGAAAATATCTCAAATTATCATGATTCCTAAGCCAGGTAAAGACGAAACCCAAGTCTCGTCGTACAGACCAATAAGTCTACTTCCGATAATTTCAAAGCTTTTTGAAAAGATGCTACTACAAGAACTAATACCTATATTATCTGAAGGTCGCATTATACCAGATCACCAATTTGGATTTAGAGAGCAACACGGCACAATAGAACAAGTGCACAGAATTGTAAATACAATTAAGGTTTCCTTAGAACAAAAGAAATATTGCTCGGCAGTTTTCTTGGATATTGCGCAAGCTTTCGACAAAGTATGGTATGAAGGATTAAATTACAAAATTAAAACTCTTTTGCCTAAACAATTTCATGCAGTTCTTGAAAACTACTTAGCCCAAAGGATGTTCCAGGTGAAACAAAATACGGCCACTACTGATCTAACCGAGATAAAGGCAGGAGTACCGCAAGGTAGTGTATTGGGACCTGTGCTATACTTGTTATTCACAGCTGACCTACCAATAACTGAAAAAATCGTCACTTCAACTTTTGCTGATGACACAGCTATATTATTTTCACACAAAAATCCTCAAACAGCATCGAGAGAATTACAAGAACATCTACACAAAATAGGAGATTGGTTAAAAACTTGGCGGATAAGGACGAATGAATGTAAATCAACACATGTAACATTCACATTAAATAAACGTACATGTCCAGCAGTAAAATTAAACAATATCACAATTCCTCAACAAACAAACGTCAAATATCTCGGTCTTCATCTCGATAGAAGATTGACATGGAAAAAGCACATTGAAACAAAACGCAATCAATTAAAAATAAAATTTTCTAAAATGTACTGGATGATCGGAAGAAAATCGAAACTCTCTCTAGACTGCAAGGTTCTACTATACAAAGCGATCCTAATCCCCATATGGACATATGGTATCCAACTATGGGGCTCAACTAGTGCATCAAATATAGATATCGTACAAAGAACGCAAGCAAAGATACTTCGTAGCATTACAAATGCCCCATGGTATATTCGAAACTGCAACATCCATAGAGACCTAGGAATCAAAACTGTTAAAGAGACAATTAAATCATGCAGTCTAAAATACCAACTGAAACTGGAATCACACCCTAACGAATTAGCTAGAGATCTACTAAGGCAACCGAAATATGGACGGCTTCGCAGAACAGATCCTCTAGATTTAATTAACTGAGAAATATAATCTAATAATTTCGTGCATGTTGAAATGAAATTAAGTAATTAATAATAATTTAATAATAATAATGCATAATGATATTAAGTATTAACATAGGTTAAGGCTTAAGTTAAAATTTTTTTTTATAGTTTTTAAGAATTTCACACTTCTTGTTAGTTTCGTATAAAGAAAGATTCAAGAATAAAGCCTTTGGCAATAGTTACAAAAAAAAAAAAAAAAAAAAAAATTTATTTAAATAGTACAATATTATCACATGATAATTTATTACTAATGATGATAACGCACTTATTTGAAACTAATAAGTGGAGCCAGTGTGGGTTTACAAGCAATCAATATTCTGCTTCCAATAATGAATGTTTATTTGTTAGATGACGCCCATGCGGTTTAATTCTTTTAAGGCGTCTCAGTTCTTGTGTTATGTCAAGAAGTTGTATTGCTTCACTGTTGGTATGTTGCAGTGACTTTCTTTCATGTTTGATGGCAAATTCCTGGATCACTTCATCAATCCGTTTAACATTTAGGCCTTTGTGTTATTTCTCGTTGGTTACGTAGCGGTGTTGTGTAACTTCTCGTTGGTTACATACGTCCAAATTGGTTTAATTATCGATTCGTAGATCAGGCGTTTACAGTTCAGGCTAAGTCTTCCTATTAGCCAGTACATCTCACGTTGTTTTATTTTCATTTGCTCTACTTTTTGTCTAACGTGATATTTCCAGTTCAATCTTGAATCGAGATATTTAGCAGATTCAGCTTGGGGAATTTGTACCCCATTGAGAAATGTATGGATGTTGCTATTTTTGTGCCGCAACGTGTATGTTACATGTTACAACGTGTATGTTATACTGATTTCAGCTCGTTAAGCTTTACTTTCCAATTCCTGGTTCATTGGTTGATTTTATCGAGTGCTTGTTGTAAGTATTCTACTGCTTGCTTCTGCGGTTCGCTTGATGCCAATTCTGCAGTATCATCAGCAAAAGTTCCGAAGAAGGTTGTTTCCATTGTCGGTATATCAGAAGTGTAAAGTAGATATAGGATGGGTCCTAATACGCTACCCTGGGCCACCCCTGCTATGGCTGGGTAAAAGTTGGAGTATGTTTCTTCATGTGATACTCTAAATATTCGTTTGGAAAGATACGACTCGAGCAATTGGCAGTAATTTTCTGGCACTAGTTTACTTATCTTGTAGATAAGACCTTAATGCCACACTCTATCGAAAGAAAGCCTGTGATACATCTAGAAATACGGCAGGGCAATATTTGTTCTCTTCAAGTGCTCGTTCTATCTTTGCAGTCAGTCACGCGATGAACTTGATCAATTGTCGAATGTTTATTTCTGAATCCAAACTGAAAGTCAGGTATAATGATCATTGGTTTTAGTCGTTTCAATAACAACTTCTCAAACAACTTTGAAATAGTAGGTAACAAAGGGATCATCCTGTATGATTCCATTTGCTCATCTGGTTTGTCTGGTTTTTTATCATGATTATTTGTGCAACCTTGAAACATTCAGGCACATATGTAAGTCGAAAGCAAGCATTATCTATATATATAAAACAAAGTCGGGTTAGTTACACCATTTATAACTGAAGAACGGCTGGACCGATTTTTATGATCTTTGTTTTGTTGGATTTGAATCCGTTCCGAATAGCATAATAACTATTAAAACATTGGAAAAATTCACCAAAAAAAAAGTTATCAAGAAAATTCATTTTCTCATATATTTAGTACATTTTGTTTTTTTTTTATTTTGTTCGTCTCAATACAGTGGTGGTTTAGGAAAAAAGAAAAGTCGGAAAAAGTCAAAAGGCAAGCCCCAAAAATGTAATAAAAAAAAATTTTTTTTATATGAATTTTGTAGGTGTAGTTTCTATGTGACGAGTGGTATATATGTATATATATATATATATATATATATATATATATATATATATATATATATATATATATATATATATATATATATATATATATATATATATATATATATATATATATATATATATATATATATATATATATATATATATATATATATATATATATATATATATATATATATATATATATATATATATATATATATATATATATATATATATATATATATATATATATATATATATATATATATATATATATATATATATATATATATATATATATATATATATATATATATATATATATATATATATATATATATATATATATATATATATATATATATATATATATATATATATATATATATATATATATATATATATATATACAGGGTGGCGCACGAATCGTGCTACAAAAACAAAACGTAATAACTATTTTTCTGTGTGACTAATCTGTTTTTTATTTTTTTTATTTTGCAGATTATTATTTAAATTTACTAAAATGGATGCTTGGAATACCGAAACGAGGATTTGGATAGTGCAGCGCTACCATGCTTTGCAGTCCATCATTTCCGTCCAGAGGGAATTTAGGCGGGAGTTTGGCGGCACTCCCCCGAGTAGATGGACCATTATGAGGTTGGTACGCATGTTTGCTGAATCTGGAAGCATCGCACATAGACCGTACAATCGAGATCCCTATGTTCGGGTCGAAGCCACAATCGCAGCTGTAGCATCATCAATTCAGGCAAATCCAAGTGTTTCGACTCGAGAGTTATCGGCGCAAATTGGAGTTAGCAGACGGTCATTACAACGGATAATTCATGATGACTTAAACTTGTTTCCGTACAAAATCCAAATTACAAGCAAATTAAAACCTCTGGATTTGCCTATTCGCCTGGAATTTTGCCGGAAAATTATTGAAATGGCCGAAGAAGACAACAA